>JARFJB010000559.1:3397500-3915000 GCA_036346205.1 Vesta saturnalis | reverse complement strand
CTGTGTGTCTGTGTCTGTGTCTGTTCTGTGTCGTGTGTCTGTGTGTCTGTGTGTCTGTGTGTCTGTGTGTGTCTGTGTGTCTGTGTGTCTGTGTGTCTGTGTGTCTGTCTGTGTGCTGTGTGTGTCTGTGTGTCTGTGTGTCTGTGTCTGTGTGTCTGTGTCTGTCTGTTGTCTGTGTGTGCTGTGTGTCTGTGTGTCTGTGTCTGTGTGTCTGTGTGTGCTGTGTCTGTGTGTCTGTGTTCTGTGTGCTGTGTGTCTGTGTGTCTGTGTGTCTGTGTGTCTGTGTGTCTGTGTGTCTGTGTGTCTGTGTGTCTGTGTGTCTGTGTGTCTGTGTGTTGCTGTGTGCTGTGTGTCTGTGTGTCTGTGTCTGTGTGCTGTGTCTGTGTTGTTGTCTGTGTGTGTGTGTGTGTGTGTGTGTTTTGTGTGTCGTGTCTGTTTTGTGTTGTGTTTGTGTCTGTGTCTGTGTGCTGTGTGTCTGTGTCTTGTCTGTGTGTGTCTGTGTCTGTCGTGGTCTGGTGCTGTGTGTCTGTGTGCTGTGTGTTGTCTGTCTGTGTCGTGTGTCTGTTGTTAGCTTGTTTGTTCTGTGTCTGTGTTTTGAAGATGTGTCTGTTGATGTGTTGTGTGTTTGTGTTTGTTTGTGCTGTTTATGTTTGATGTGTGTTGTTTTGTTGTTTGTGTGTTGTGTCTTGTGTCTGTGTGTCTGTGTTTGTTGTGTGTGGCGTTGATTTGTGTTGATTGTCTGTGTTCTCTGTCTGCTGTGTGTCTGTGTGTCTGTGTGTCTGTGTGTCGTCTGTGTGTCTGTGTGTCTGTGTGTCTGTGTGTCTGTGTGTCTGTGTGTCTGTGTGTCTGTGTGTGTCTGTGTGTCTGTGTGTCGTGTGTCTGTGTGCTGTGTGCCTGTCTGTGTCTGTGTGTCTGTGTCTGTGTGTCTGTGTGTCTGTGTGTTCTGTGTGTCTGTGTGTCGTGTGTGTCTGTGTGTCTGTGTGTCTGTGTGTCTGTGTGTCTGTGTGTCTGTGTGTCTGTGTGTCTGTGTGTCTGTGTGTCTGTGTGTCTGTGTGTCTGTGTGTCTGTGTGTCTGTGTCTGTGTGTCTGTGTGTCTGTGTGTCTGTGTGTCTGTGTGTCTGTGTGTCTGTGTGTGTGTTGTGTGTGTGTGTGTGTGTGTGTGTGTGTGTGTCTGGTGTCTGGTGTCTGTGTGTCTGTGTTTATGTGTCTGTGTGTCTGTGTGCCTGTGTGTCTGTGTGTCTGTGTGTCTGTGTGTCTGTTGTCTGTGTTGTGTCTGTGTCTGTCTGGGTGGCTGTGTGTCTGTGTGTCTGTTGTGTGTCTGTGTGTCTGTGTGTCTGGTGGCTGTGTGTCTGTGTGTCTGTGTGTCTGTGTTTATGTGTCTGTGTGTCTGTGTGCCTGTGTGTCTGTGTGTCTGTGTGCTCTGTCTGTCTGTCTGTCGTGTGTCTGTGTGTCTGTGTGTTGTGTGCTGTCTTTGTGTCTGTGTGTCTGTGTGTCTGTGTGTCTGTGTGTCTTGTGTGTCTGTGTGCCTGTGTGTCTGTGTGTCTGTGTGTCTGTGTGTCTGTGTGCCTGTGTGCCTGTGTGTCTGTGTGTCTGCGTGTCTGTGTGTCTGTTGTCTGTGTCTGTGTCCTGTGTGTCTGTGTCGTTGTCTGTGTCTGTGTGTCTGTGTATCTGTGTGTCTGTGTGTCTGTGCGTCTGTGTGTGTGTGTGTCTGCGTCTGTGTGTCTGTGTCTGTGTGTCTGTGTGTCTGTGTGTCTGTGTGTCTGTGTGTCTGTGTGTCTGTGTGTCTGTGTGTCTGTGTGTCTGTGTGTCTGTGTGTCTGTGTGTCTGTGTGTCTGTGTGTCTGTGTGTCTGTGTGTCTGTGCGTCTGTGTGCCTGTGTGTGCATGGGTTTTCTGATGTGTGCTGAGCGTTAGTATACACGATAACTCCAGAAGGAGAATACGTATTTACTTTTGTATTTAAGCTTGTTTTCATTTCTCATAGAGCTGCTTAGATTTTGAAAGAAATGCGGCGGTTATGACAATGGTTTTATTAAGAGCTGATTTTGATTTTTATCAAGTATTGCTGAAATGGTTTAATTTTATAAGAAATGTGTAGATATATTTTTTAAAGAAAAAGTATATTAAATTAAATAAATATATTGAAAATGCGTAGTCTGTTTTATATATATTTTTGTAGATGCTGGCGGCTATTGAATTTTTTTTTTCAGTTAGCAACTAGATGTCTGTTAATCTCTATCTGACATGAAATTATAAATGTCTGTGTGACGTAGATTATTGTTTTACAATGTTGCCGTTTTTTCGTAATTAGCTTATTATAAAAGAGCTTGCATAACTATCCTAAAACAAGTGTTATTAAAATTATTTCATATTTTTGAATTTCCATTTTGTAGGTTGGAAGGTAGTGTGTCGCTCCACACCAGATATTTTCGTATGTTTCAGTTCCCTTGGTATGTTCTTTGGCTTGTTTTCTGATGTTTAGTGTGGTGTAGGTTTGTGGGAGTATGTTTGTTAAGTAATTTGTTTACCGGTTTCTTAGTTTGAGGGTTTACGTGTTTGGGTGTTTACTTATTTGCTAGATTTTTTGGTATGTTTTTTTACCGGTCTCGTGCATGTTTTGGTATCAGCAGGTTTGTGTTTTTGTTACATGCTAAATATTAACTAGAGCATCCAGACTGTAACGGAAATTTGTGCCACGGTATAGCTCAGTGATGTGGGTGGGGTTCTCACTTAATGTTGCAAAAGGGTGCTCGTCACAACTCCAAAAACGTCAAGATTGATGGAAAATTTATAAAACCCTAAAATTCGATATCGGGAGGTAATACCTAAATTTTAAAGAAAATTACCCAGCGAAGATGTCTACAATCGATATGTTGACCCTTATCAAAGGTAACTCCAAAAATATTTACGAATATTCGCAAAACCCTCTTATGCAAAAGCAAATTGCTATTCGGTCAGCGGCCGACTCAATTCACAGTTTGTTATTTCACTTAATAACTCTGGTTTTCGCTGAATTCTTACCTCAGAAAATAGAAATCACATTACTTTATTTACAACCAGTCGTAATTAAACCAAACAATTCGCTATCAATATGCTCAAATTTGAAAAAAATATTGCATTAAACCTTTAAAAATTACGTTAAAATTCAATGATCAATGTAAACTTTTGAACGTAATTACTTTACTTCAAATAAACTTAAAAAATATTGACAAAACAATAAGTAGGTACATTAACCTATATATATATATATATATATATATATATATATATATATATATATATATATATATATATATATATATATATATATAATAGTCATAAAAAAACACTATCATCGAAATGTCAACACAATTGCTACATAAATCAAAACATTCAAATAAAATCACCTAGGTTAACTAATAGGCTGTGAAACTAGCTAGTTTTGGTATAGGCCTCTTTACTAAAATTACTTTAAATTTGAATCACGAAAATAACAAAAGATTATAACACTTACATTGCGTTCTCTTTGGAACGCACAACCACATATAATTTCAAACCAAATTCGTTAGTATAATAAATAAAAAACACTTAGATAAATTTTGAATCATAATACGAGTGGATATGATTGCATTATAATCAAACTAGAACTGCAAAAGGCAGCATATTCAAATGTTATAATATGCAACACAAAAAATAAAATACACACAAGAATTTATTAAAACTTTGTCAACCACAGAAACAAAATACACAAAAACATTTATCTTATCCTTTGTTATACAGACATCTGGTTTATCTTAAGCTTCTATAGACTTTTATTACTGTACTCTACTAGCTTTTTTATTTACAGCGAAATATTCGGTTACAGATAACTGTACATACGAAGTTGTCGACAAAACTAACACCTGAACAAATTTACATAAATCCAAACACCAGATATGAACACAAACTCCAAAAGAGTTAGGACCGGTACCTATTTGACACCGAATCCAACTTCCATGGACGAGAGATGTCGATATTCGACAACGATAACAGAAATTATTTCGGGGATGACGAAGCCAATATATGATCCACCAGTTCATGGTGTATTCGGAACCAAACTTCCACGGTAACTTCTCTAAGCCCCCCGAAATGGGCGTAAACAATTCACTAACCCAAGCCTACGAACTTTGTGGATGTGGTGGCACCGCGAGCAAAGGTGGGTCCTGCTACTACGGCATCTCTCACAACTAATTACTACTGTGTTCAGAATTCGCTATCTTCCCTAACATCTCCCACTATTCCACTCAACCAATCACGTGTGAGTCTTATCAATTTAACCCGATATACGCGCCAACGAAAATCTTGTCGAAATTCAACCTTAAATTAACGTACACAAAATCCAAATTCTTTGTTTAAACTCAACAATTCTTATCGAAAACACGACGACAGTCTGGCTGCTATAATTAATTTTTGCACAAGATGTACCATACAATGTACTAAATTTTATACTAAATTTAATTTTATAAAACGTAATTTCCTTTCATTTACCAAAATACACCAATATTAAAAATAACGAGAACATGTACGCATAAACTAACCAGCATCTCTTTCAAACTAATCAAGTAAAGAGGGAATTCCACTATCTACTGATACAAATCTATAAATCAAATTTAAAACTTCAATCTAAACTTGCTGAATAAACCAAAAACTTTATTTCACTTTCAAAACGGGGATTCTAAATGCGACTACTGTTAATGAAACAAGTTCACAGACACAGACAAAATAAAACGTTAAAAAAAAACTTTCCACACATTATTATGTTATTACTTTCACTTGCGCGAGTTTATACTACATTTAAGATGTACGGCATTAACAAATAATTTATAATTACCAAAATTATCGGCAAATCTTTAATGAAATCATGAACATGACGTTGGTTGCTTTGGCTAATTTTTTGTAATTAGACGTCTGTACAACTTTAAAGTATGCTTAACTTTTTTAACAAAGTCCATAGTTTTATAATTACTGAAATTCAAACAAAAAAAATGTGTTAACGCTTGTTAGAAAGTATTGCTAGCACCGCATGAATAGAAGTGGCGGTCAAACTTGATGTAATTTTCGTTGTCGTTATAAGCCTAACATGCTTGGTTTCTTGTATATAAAAAATTTAAGGTGATGAATAATACCTATTTTTGTACGATTTTACTGTGATCGTATAAGAAAGGGGTTCTACTAAATTTATTGTTTTACCTCGTTAGCAACATGCGTGCATAAGCATTTTAGTAAGTTTCATATTTCATGTCCTGTTTGATGATTTTTCTAAAAATAAGTTGCATCATTGACAGCGCTAATCAGAATTCCGCACCCTACAAACGTTAACATTCTTAAAATACCGATGAAATGGTGGCAGAAAATAGCTTCAAGTGTCCCGGTTCTACTAAAATACACGGTCTCAGGACCAGACCTCGCTCCATTAGGTCCAAAGGTTTCTTTCTTTTCAATATAAAATACTGTTCATAACGTACAAGCTATTGACAATAAAAAGTTTGGTTTATAATTTTACGTGAACTTATTTTTGCAGTGTACTGTAGTTTAAATTTTGTTCATCACGTGGTTATATGTTTACGTTTATCTTCCATTTTAACGACATGACAACGATTACATCTGGAATGTATCAAACTGCTGTTCAACCGTACAATTTTGGCTATAGCTGCATACAACCTAGATACGAATTTTCATTAATAGACGTGTAATGCCAGTTGTATAATTCATAGGTGAATCTAAACCCATTCGTATACAATATAGCTGTGTGACAGCTATTCAGGGAAGTTACGTTGTATTATAGTTTGAACATCTCAAACAGACTTTATCCTACTCTTGCAACTAATGGATTAACGTGTCGTACACTTACCTATTGTTTGCCATACTAAATCGATAGAAATACAAATTTCACAATGAAGCTTATCCCTAAAAGCGACGTGTTAACGTATATATTTGATTTTAACAAAGGATAGTCTGATGATATCCTAAATTATAGTGGTCTTAAACCGTAGCAAGAAGTTTTCAAAGCCAACACTAAATGTATTATAATTTTTTTAGACAATTTTTAATCACCGACCGTTTGAGCAAAGTTATTTAGAAACTAGTATTTACGGTAATAATTAAACTTCAAGCAAGCGAACTTTAGATTGAGGTACTTTCCCTATTTTAATCGGTTACAATTAATTGCTGTTTTCAATTAATAAAGGCTTTAAACGTGTCTAAAGCTACTGTTGCGTATATAATGAATACTATCTTTACGGGTTGTAGAGATAGATTTTATATATAATTAAACTAAATCAGATTAGAAATAAGCGATGGATTTACACGTTCCTGACAATCTTGACGTATTTTTAACGATTACGATAAGAACATTTTGATCATGACGAAATAATTGTTACGTGAAGCAATGATTTAATCTAGATATCTGCATTTGCTAAACTGTGTGTATTTAGACAAATGATGTAATTATTTAAGTATTAAAGCGTAACCAAAGGTGGTTTTTTTAACATAAGCAAGTCAGTAAATAATACGAGGGTGAACCAAATATAAACCGGGATTTTTTTGTACTGATAGTGAGGTGAACAGAAAGGGGCGTGGATTATGAGGTTTATTGGTGGGGACGCATTGGGGAACATTCCACCGGTTGGGAACGCTACCTTACCACGTCTTCAGTAACTATCGCGATGTCTAAGCGGGAAGTATGGTTGTCCGTGGCACAATGGATTATAGTTACATTTCTTACGGAAGAGGGAGTAAAATCATCAGAAATTTTGAGAAGGCATGAGGGATAACACACGCGTAATCATGTCACAACAAGAGCGAGAACCCATAGAATATGAGGTTCACCAATGTCGATACTTGTCCATAGCCAACGTAACAGAGGAGAACGTTCGTACTGTCGTACGATGATTAGCAATAGTTTCTAAGATGGTAATCAGCTTGACAGAATACCTTAGGTTTCGGAAAGCGTCCGCAAGGTTGGTCTTCTCACCGAACCTCAAAAACAGAATAGTAAGGAAGTGTGCCAACGTTATTTGAATCGCTATGAAGCTGAAGGGGATTTTTTTGCATTGGACAGTGACTTGTGATTACATCCCCGAATGGAAACAAGTATGGAATGGCGAAAGAAGAAAGAATCTACATCTGTCAAAGCCAAAATTCGGTTCTTGGCTGGAAAGGTTTTTGCGACCGTGTTTTAAGACTAAGAATATTACATAATGCAAATGCCGTGTCCTACTACCAAGTTTCAAACGAGACAAAAAAGATATATCGCGAATGAAGTTGTTGGGAGATAACGTTTTGATGACGATGTTGCAGTTGAAGCTTTCGTGTACAGTTGGCTTATGGCACAACCATATTTATTTTTCGATAACGGGATAAAAAATGACCTATCCGTTGAAAAAAAATGTGTAATGGAATCAAAAGATTATGTAGAAAAATAGTCTAAGATTTTGTAGTTTTATCAAAAAGATAATTCCGGTTTATATTTCATTCACCATTGTAACATCATCGCCAGCCACATTATAGTGATTAACTAAATTTTCAAACCATCAGGTAGGCAGCGTGATCCTTAAACTTTGAAAATAAATCATATACATTATTGTTATCTTGTCCAATAACTATAAACGGCAATAATTTTGCAGCATGAATCAGAATGTGCGAAACTTAGAATAAACGCCAGCCATCTTATGATTAAATGAAGTTTCAAACTCTAGGTAGCTCCAAATTTTATTGCCAAGTTATATACATCATTTGAGGTGTCTAATTCACAACGTTTTGATAGTTAATCCGAACTAGCTAGTCTCAATAGTGTAACCTCCCCCAGTTACCCTATCTTGAAAGGTGTAATTTGAAATGATTCGCAATAATGCAAATCTAAGAACAAAACAGTCGATAAGTGATCTATCTTGATTTTACTGACAATAATGTTACTATTACTCAAATTACGGTACATATAAAATACCACAACAGTAAAATTACCCAGGTGATAATAAGGTAAAGGCAAGAACAAAAGAAAATAGACAAGGAATTTACACGTACACAATTGTTTAGTGACTACTAAAGCACAAAATATTAGTTCTCAGGCAAACAATTCTACTTAACAAACTGACACAAAAAAAACTCATTAAACAAAGGTAAGTTGTAAATAAATCATAACACCGTGACAGATGTATAAGTTAGAGTGCATTAGAAAAATACAGCGCCCCTTTCTCAGGTTATACATTCATTTATACAACAATACAAGCAATAAAAATAAAAACTCAAGGTGTTTAATGGTCATCTGGACCCGGTAGTATGCACACACTCGGCAGTTGCACATTACAATTAATAACCAGGGCGGTATCCTGTACCCGTTCGCCCACGCCCCACCTCCACACCAATATAAATATAAACAACAAACAACAATGCTAATCCACACAAATGTGAGAGTGGGGAGCTCTGTACTGTCTTTTATTTTAGCAAATTTCAGCTTAATGAGCCCCCGTGCGAATGAGATACCTTTGCAAGGCAATGTTAGTTTTTTAATAGGTTATATAAGCTTGTAGAATTATTTGCTGCCAGCCTTAATTTATACAAGTAGTATAATGAGACCGATCCTAATTCACTTTGTCACTAGAAAAGTAACTAGATTTGAAAAAAGTCACTAGAAAAGTTACTAGATTGTGAAAATGGCGGGAAAGAAGGTAGGTAGGTAGAAAAATGATAATTAGGAATGGTTGGTATCGTGACCAAATGATGGCGGGGTTGGGAGTCTTGGGGTGGCAAGGTATCATAGGTAAAAAAATGGTTGGTTCATGTCCTGGGTGGTTGTGTGGTTCTCGTCTTGGCTAAAAATGATCGTTGGTGAAAATGGGAGGTGATGCGTGTTAAAAATAGTGTGTAACTAGAGAAGTTACTAGATTGTGAAAAAAGGTGGGCACAAAATATATCAGTGGAAATGGTTGGTATCGAGGCTAAGTCCGGTGCGCTAAAAGGTATCATAGGTAAAAATAGCCGGTTCATGTCCTCGGTGGTTGTGTGGTTCGCGTTTTATAACTAAAGCTAAAAATAAGTAGAAATGGTTGTTATCGTGGCTAAGTGCGGTTCGTGTCCTCGTTAAAAGGTATCACAGCGAAAAATGGCCGGTGTATGTCCTTGCTAAAAGGTTCTCGCGTTAGCCGTACGCGGTTGCAATCTCAAATACCAGCTTCAAATATGTGAAAGATAAGCATGGTTTAGATTTTAGCTAAAAATGATTGTGTTCGTTGTGCCACTATAAGGAGTAACCAGATATTTGGGGTTCGTATCTGTGCTAGATAAGAACTATGTGTATATAAAGCTAGTCTTTTGGGAGATATAGGTCTCATTGAGGTCAAGAAGTTCGCAGAAAGAACGGCGTCATAATGAAAAAACAATACAAACGTCCTTTTTTAAGGTGTCTTCAAGAATATAGGACTTAATACGAAAAATCAAAAAATCAAAGTGGGACTTGGAATTGTATGAAGTACAACGGAAATTGCCCCATGCTCAGCATCAAATACTAATGCTGACAATTCTTGTTTCAAACGTTCCACAGCCGTTCTCAGGTCGGATGCTTTGGTCCAATGTTCTTGAGCGTATGCCATCCATATGTTTACACAGTACTCACTACACATTATACTATTTTCTTATACTGTTCACCCCGCTATATTACATTTGTGCAAATATGAACCATCTATTTGGTTACACGCATCAGCTATTTTTAGCGATAATGCTGTCATTTTTAGCTAAGACGCGAACCAACTAGCTCAACTAACTTTTACTGAGGACATGAATCTCGGCTATCCTAGCTATCACGCCTTTCAGCGAGGATGCTCACCGCACTTAGCTACGATAACAACCATTTCCACTTATTTTTTTCTAGAAACCTTTTACAATCTAGTGACTTTTCTGGTTACGCACTATTTTTAACACGTACCGCCCACTTAGTCACAATACCAACCATTCCTACTCATCATTTTGCTACCTACCTACCTTCTTTCCCGCCATTTTCACAATCTAGTAACTTTTTTAGTGACTTTTTTAAATCTAGTTACTTTTCTAGTGACAGAGTAATTAGGATCGGCCTCACTATACTACTTATATAAAAATATCTACTTACACTTGAATATATTCCCTTTAAACACGATGACCTAAGGTACGCGGTATAAAACTTGGCGCCGCGACGATTAATTATAGATTAATTTTTGGAAAAACTTACATGAAAACATACACAAAAAGAAAAGCACGAATTAGCGTTTTAGTTTTGCTAAAAGGTACACGACAAAATATTTATAGACCGAACGGTTTATAACGGGCGTTTCTAATTAAAACAAATCAAAGCGTCCGGCTCAATCCAAATTTCAACAGCAACTACCCTCCGCTATGGTTTGCAAATAACCATGTCTACTCCCGAAAATCAACCTCCGTCTTTTAAATGTAAAGAAAAAACAAGAAACATTAATTTACGTTGGAACAGTTTCATGTTATTATTGCACATCTTAATTTTAAAAATATGCATTCGTCTGTAACAAGCGCTACACTAAGGTTTTAAGTTTCAACGTACCCACAAAGATATCTTTTGATCGCGGTCTATACCGACACAATTTATTATTACATTTGTGAAGTTTTTATCACAAGAATGTGCATACAGCGACTTTCAAAGAATCGTTATACTACCACAATAAAGGCAGTTCGATCTGTTTTTATCCTAACGCGTGTTTTTTTTCAACCCTTATTCAAATATCAATTATGCATCATGTGGGGCAGGTAAAAAAATGAAGCTACTCAAACTAAAACTGACACAAAAGAACAAAGCCTTACAAGGGTAAGTTGTAAATAGATCATAACATCGTGACTGATATATAAGGTTGTGTGCGTTAAAGAAATACAGCGCCCCTTTCTCAAGTTACACATTCTTCTATACAACAATAAAAACAATAAAAATGAAATTCGAGGTGTTTAATGGTCATCTGGACCCAGGAGTATGTACACACGCGGCAATTGCACATTACAATTAATAACAGAGCAGTATCCTGTACCCGTTCGCCCATGTCCACCTCTACACAAATATAAATATAAACAACAAACAACAATGCTAATTCACACAAATGCAAGAGTGAGGGAGCGCTGTACTGGCTTTTATTGTAGTAGATTTTAGTTTACCGAGCCCGCGTGCGAATGAGACGTTTGCAAGGCAATGCTCAATTTTTAATACTTTATATAGGCTTGTAGAGTTATTTGCTGCCAGCCTTAATTTATATAAAAATACCTACTTACATTTGGATATATATTCTTTTAAATGGTCACAGACACAAATCGTTAACTTCGGTTTAACTTCAAAAAGGGTGACTGTTATTTATAGATTAATATTTGAAAAACACATTAAAACTAACACCCGAAAGAAAAGACAAATTAGCGTTGGCTAATTCAAAAGAAAATGTACACACAAGAAGTATTTTAAAGACAAAATGTTTACAATGAAGGTATTTAATTAACCAAATCGATCTGGCTCGGTCGACACTCTAACTATCGCCGCCCTCTCTTCTGGTCTAACCATGTCTACACCCGAAAGTCAACCCCCTTCTTCAAAAGTAAAAACAAGAAACATTAATTTACGTTGGAACAGTTTCATATTGATTTTATTGCAAGACATCTTAATTTTAAAAATATGCATTCGTCCGTAACATGCGCTACATTTAGGTCTCAAGTTTCAACGTAGCAAACAAAGATCCCTTTGGATTCACGCTGGACCACCGTAGTGAATTATTAAATCAGTGACATTTTCACATCAAGAGCGCGCGTATAGAAATTTTCAATACTTCGTCTCGCCGGTTTCGGCAGAACGCCTGCTTTTCTGAACTAATATAAGCTTCCTTTTTCTGTTCAACCTTTACTCAAATATCATTTACAAACATTATCACATTTCTTACATAAAAACACATAAAATGTACTATTCCGGAAACATAGGCGGCGACGTATTATCAAGACATTAAAAATCCACTAATTATCTTTTCTATCGCGGTAACAACGGCGATTTGACAAACGCTCATTACAATAATAAAATTTTAGCGGTCCGCTACGTACAGTAGGATGTTTATTATAAAAAAAACGCCTGTAACTCCAGTTCTGCTTAATCGATCTTTGCAAACTTAGTCTTGTTGAAAACAGCTCTTTCCACTAATGTAAGAGTAATAATTTCGACACAACCTAATAAGTAGCATGCACGCTAAAGTGCGGTATTTTGTTTATTTTATTTAATCTAGTTTTCTATGGAAAATATTAAATAGGAGTATGCAGTTTTAATCGTTAAGTTAAGCAGACCAAATTAGCAACAGAATGGCGAAAACCGCATGTCGATATTTGTTTCCTATCCCGAGATATTTTAAGAGATGTGAAAATTTTAAGCATTTTCCTTTAAATATATATTACTCGGGTTTTACTGAACGAATCTGAACTGCTTAAAAATAATTTCCTTGTCCGATAAATAATGATATCAATTATAATTTTAATATTATTGTTGCTGTCACCCGGAAACGGCGTTAAGGAAGTTAAAGTGGAAATGTATCAAAACACGTAGTGGCCCTGGAAAAAACGAAAAGGCATGTGTCAAATTATTAAACATAGTAATTCGTTCATTTACCCTTCATTGCAATTTATTCGTATTAAATTCGATATAAAATTTACTTTAAAAGTTAAAACTAAGATGATTCTTACAAACCAAGAAGTATATGACATGCTAGGCATGTATTTTGAATGAATAAGAAATACAGCTGTTGCGGCTAGGGTATGTACAATACAATATCCCCAAATACGTCATCCCGATAGTAGAGTTTTTCGTCGACTTAGACACCGTTTAAGAACGACGGAAAATCTAAATCTTCCTGTTTATAGAAGACGCCACAGAGGTTGCTCAGAGGCAAACACAATAAATGTTTTGGCATATGTGCAATTTAACCCCCATTTAAGTACCACAGCAATAGCTGGAGACTTGCTAATAAGCGTAACCACCGTTCACCGTATTTTGACCGAAGACAGATAAATTCTTTAGATGTAAAATTAAAAGTAGATACCTTTACATCTGCATAATATACCTTTCTTACACAAAATATACTTACACAATAATATTCCTTGGCATGATTATATTGTGACATATTAATTTATTTTATAACTCTGGAAAGATATTTTTCAGGACGTTATATTTCTTTTAGGTTACAACCGTATCATCTAGTACTGCATTAAAGATTGATGATCGCGATTATGATAGAAGGTTGGATTATCGCAACTGGTTACTAAAGATGACATGTGACGACCCTCAGTTGCCGTCACGTATTTCGTGGGCAGCTAAACCTACTTTAGAAGTGATAGTATAGTAAACTATTGGTCACAGAATAATCTATGCTGAATGGAAGAGGTTCAACATCAGGGTGGATGGTCGGTAAATGTATGGTGTGGTATCTTAGATGGTCAGATAATTGGACCATTTATTTTCGATAACTCAATTAATGGCGAACGCTACCTAAATCTGTTAAGGGATGAATTGACTCTTTTTCTAGAAGATAGACCCTTAATAATTCATAGGTCCATGTTGTTCCAGCGCGATGGGTGTCCGGCGTATTTCTCCAGAAATGTTAGAGAATTTTTAAACGATGCATACCCTGATAGATGGATAGGACGTGGAAACCTACCTTTTTGGTCAGCCAGGTCACAAGACTTGACTGTCTCTGGGGACGAATTCAGAGTATTTCGAGAGCAGAAATTGAGACTGATGTTCAATCTACTCTTCAAGAAGCAAAGGTTTGCGTCGAAAATCATGGGCGACAATTTGAACATTCAGGTCGTCACTAATTAACTTGATTTTTTTGTTATATTTTGTAGTGCTGTTTGTTTTCATTCAACATATATATATATATATATATATATATATATATATATATATATATATATATATATATATATATATATATATGTGTGTGTGTGTGTGTGTATGTATACAGGGTGTCCCAAATCGAGTAGGATAGTATGGGTACCTTTCTTATTGTTAAAGATAGAGATTTGGTTAAATGGGCAATATTGTGCCATTTTTTGGGTCGAGTTCGATTCCGTTGAGAAACATTTCAATTTCCGAACAGTTTCGAAATTATTAAAAAAAAACAAAAATCGCCGATTTCTCAATTCAATCTCCGTAATTATAAAAGATATGAAAAAAAGTTTCAGATCAAAGTTACTTACTTCGATGAGGCACACTTAAAAAATAAAATTCAAGATGGCGGTTTCCAAGATATTAATAGCAACTTTCTTATTTTAAATGGGCGCCATATTGGATTTTGACACAATTACGTGGGATTTTTTCTCTCTTTTCAACGATGTATAACAACCTATGTACGAATAAAAACTTATGGGAAATATTAATTGTTTTTATTGAATTGGTCACATGACATCTAAAATATGTAGGGTATTCCATTTGAGACGGGAAAGATATTATATTTGAATGTATTAATAATACAACCGAAAAATCTGTATAGTATTTTTCTCAACTAAACTGCCAAATAAATCAACGAAACAGTCTATTTTCGAGATCCTGAAGCAGATGCGACAAAATTAGTTTCGTTTGGTAATAATTAATTTTTTTTCCAAAACCTTGCAATTTATTAAAAATAAATCAAAACGCTCTATATTTAGGTATAGGGAACCCTAACGAAAGTATATGTTATGTTTCATACTTAATCAAAAAATGTAATAAAATGTAGGGCATTCTATTAAAAAAAAAAACATAACTGATATGCAACTCTTTATTGAAGCACCCTGTATATTTGAAATTATTTTAAAAATGTTGATTGATGGACTTATATAATGTCACTGCACCAAAATCAAAAAATATGTCCAGTTTTCTCATAAAACTCCGTGGCGTCCGTTATGACTCACCCTGTAACATTTGGCAAGTGTTTGTTTTTTTCCATGGCTTCTTAAACCATGTATGAGTCGACGAAAAACTCTACTACCGGAATGAAGTATTTGGGGATATTGTATTGCACACACCCTAGCCACAACAGTTGCATTTCTCATGCATTCATAATATGTGCCTATTATGGCAAATGCTTCTTGGTTTGTAAGAATCATCTTAGATTTAACTTTTAATTAATTATATATAGAATTTAATACGAATAAATCGCAATGAAACGTAAATGAACGAATTACTATATTTAATAATTTGACACGTCTTTTCGTTTTTTTCCAGGGCCCACTACTTGTTTTGATACATTTCCACTTTAACTTCCTTAACTCCATTTTCGCGTCACAGTAACAGTAATATTGAAAGTATAATTGATACCATTATTTATAGGACAAGGAAAGTAAATTTTAAGGAGTTCAAAATTGTTAAAATTCGTTCAGTAAAACCCGAATAATCTATATTCAATGGAAAATGCTTAAAATTTACACATTTCTTAAGATATCTTCAGGTAGGAAAAAGATATCGACATGCGGGAAAATAAAGGATGCTAACGTGAAGTGTGTAAATTGTAAAGAACATCACCCGGCCAACTACAGAGATTGCTGAGTACACAAACAGCTGTAACAAAGATCCTTTCCAACCCTCAGGGCAAGGCAAATATCATCACGACCAGGAATAACCTATGCCCAAATAATATCACAACGTCCCAGTCCAACCTCACCCAAGGACAGTCAACCAAACCCAAATGCCTCACCGCAACCTGTAACAGACGTAACCGAAATTCAACAAATGATGAAGAATTTAATGTCACAAATGAGCACACTTGTAAATCTTATCTTGCACTTGTAAACAAAACCAATCAATGGCTACAATACTAAAACTAGCAGTATGGAATTCCAACGAATTGAGTAGCCATGTACAAGAAACACAGACATACATAACAAATTTTAAATTAGATGTACTATTAATATTAGAAACTTCTTTCACAAATAAAAGTCATATAAAACTTCCAAACTATAAAGTATACACTAGAAATCACCCAGATAACACTGCCTACTGAGTTACAGCAATAGTTATTAAACAAAACTTAAGCACTATGAACGCGCTGAAAATATACAAGCTACCACAGTGGCTGTAGAATACAAAGCAGGAGAGATCACACTGACAGCAATATACCGTCCACCTAAGCATAATAATAAATCCGCTGATTTTAATAACCTCTTTCAAACATTAGGAAACCGAGTTTTGGTTGGAGGAGACTTTAATTGAAAAAATGCAACATGGGGATCCAGGACTACCACAACCAAAGGGCTAGAACTATTAAAAGCCATTACAACCAATGGCTTAAAATATATAACAGGACAACCTACTTACTGGCCAACGGATCCCAATAAGCTACCCGATCTCCTGGATTTCTGCATTACAAAAGGACTAAACACGAACCTCTTTAAAGATAAACTAGATAAATTGATAACACTCAGTATACCTTTAAAAACCGCATATAAAATTTAAGTAGCCATTGAAACCGTCACCAAAGCTATACAGACTGCAGCTTGGCATGTAACTCCAGATATCACTGAAACGGAAATACTTAATAAATCTCCTGAATTATTGAAAGATAAGCTTGCAGATAAGAGAAAAGCTAGAAAACGATGACAACTAACAATAGCACTAACAGATAGAGGCAAATATAATCAACTTGCTGAATAATTGAAAACGCTGCCACACAAACTGAAAAACAACTCCACACTAGAATATCCCCGCCTATCGAAGTTACAGGTTACTCGTTATGGAAGGCTACTCGAAAATTAAAACAGCCAAAAATTACATACACATCCAATACGAAAAAATGAACCGGCCAGCAAAAGGCCTTAGAGTTTGACGATCATCTACTTACAGTATTCCAACCCAACCCTACCCAGCTTCCAGAATTTGAAGAGAACTATTACAACAATTTTCTAACATACATATTTAACGCGGTGCTGACGTTAGAATACTTTCCGACTCAGTGTAAGGTAGCCCAAATAGTCATGATACCAAAACCAGGTAAACGTCCAGAAGAAGTTACTTCATATAGGCCTATCAGCCTCCTACCGACGCTTTCAAAAGCGTTTGAAAAAATTCTATTAAAATGCATAGAGCCAATCATAACCGAACACCAATCCATTCCATCGCATCAGTTTGGATTGCGAAAAGCCCACGGCACCACAGAACAAATACATCGTTTAGTAAATCAAATCAACCCGCTACTGCTCCGCCATATGCACAGACATAAATCAAGCTTTCGAATAAGTCTGGTACACAGGATTACTATATAAACTTAAATACACATTTCCAAATAGAATATGTTCACTATTGAAATCCTATCTCACTGACAGAACCTACCTTGTTCAATCAGGAGTCTCATAAGGAAGTATACTCGGCCCTGTATTATACTCCCTCTATACAGCAGACATCCCCAAAGCCAGGCAAAGCTTAATTGATACCTATGCTGACGATACCACAATCTTAGCGTCACATGCTGGTCCTGACGACGTTGCATCAAGGAACTTGCAAGCACTCATCTAACAGTTCGAAGGATAGTTAGAACGTTGGAGAATAAAAGCCAACGAAAATAAATCTGCACACATCACCTTCACCTTAAAACATGGAAACTGTCCGCCTGTATACTTAAACGGAACCCAAATACACTATCAAATATCTAGGCCTCCACCTTGATTGAAGATTGACGAGGAGAACGCATGTCCAAGCGGAAACAGCTGAGTTTAAAATTTCGATACATTGCAGGAACTCGGAACTCACGCTTAAATACAAGATATTACTCTATAAAACTATTCTCAACCCGATATGGACATATTGCATCCTACTTAGGCGTTATGCTAGCTATTGCAACCTAAAAACACTCCTGAGGTTTCAACATAAGGTTCTAGGCATCATAGTTAACGCCCCATGGTATGTTCCAAACACTGTGCCACACGATGATCTGGGATTACAGACAATATGAGAAGAAGTGGTTACCCATACTAGAAAATACAAGGACAAGGTGTCAAATCATCCAGATGATCTAGCAACAATAGTTTTCGATGAGGACGAAGAACCACGCCGCCTAGGAAGGTTTAAACGACTTCGAAACTCGTTTCACTTAACTTGTTTTTCTTTGGATAATGTCCACAGGGACATATCTCTTCATGTTTCTTTTATAGATTAAGTCTTAGAATAAGTACTCACATATGTTGTAATTATAGTCTGTAATAAGGACTGATGGTACAATTTCTAGGAGTCTAATAAAAAAAAATAAGACTAAGTTTGCAAAGATCGATTAAGCAGAACCACCTTTTATTCAAAAGATGGGTTTAAACTTGTAAAATGAAACATACGCAGAATTTTTAGAAGAATATAATGATCGTATTTTCAATGCCTATTAATTAGGCGAAATTTATAAAATATTAGTTTTTTAATTTTAAATTTTCAGTTATGCCTTCTAGCGGTGCGGTGATCCTACAATTCGATAAATAATTTCCATGTATTTCTCGAGGCCTCCTTTGTTATAAAATTTTTTTTCCCGAAGCGGTACTATAAGCGGTTTCTGATATACGACTGAGTGCCATTCTTATTGGGACACCCGGTACATTGTGTTGAAGCTTGTTTTTCTTATAGCGCTTATAGTTTTTAGAATTTTTCTTTGAAAAATGAGCATTACCTTTTATTTTTCAGAAAAAAAAGTTGTTTAAGCGTGTAGCGTTTTTGCTGTATAATGTGCGGAAATTTGTTTTTCTACAATGTTTTCATCACAATACGTAAACATGGTCAGTTCTACTATCGTTATTCTACAACATGTTGAAATCTAATTTTCGATATCACTAAGTATAACTATTATAATTGTAACTAGGTATAAATACTACAGATACCATGTCCAAAAGTTATGGTTTATTAGTAAACAAAGGTGTTTTCCTGCACTGTCTCGGGTATTTAGTCGTTGTCATTGAGCCCTGACAATAATTTTTATCGAAATTGAACCTTAATATAGGCTATAAAAGGATACACATTATTTTATGAAACTTAAAAATACAATCATTTAAGTTAGAAACGATTAACTAATGGACAAGACCTTTTTTGCAAAAATAGTGATATAAAAAAGCAAATATCTTTTTGAGAAGAGAAATTGGCTATGTTACTTTTTCACGAACAATTGTTTTTTTTTTGCAATAACAATATTGGAAACTAAAAAACTGATTTGGGCATATTGCACTGCAAAACTAACACATTATGGAACAGTTTAGGATTTTCTGAAAAAATGATTTCGGTACATTATATTAGAAAACTAGCACACTCTACATTTATTCTTTTTATACGCATTATTTAGTACACAGCAGCAAAAGACCAGTGGTAATCCGGTAGTCTTTTACCTGTGCCGTCCAGCAAAAATTGTCCCAAAATATTATCTTTCATCCAAATTTAATGCAACGTGAACATCTTTCCACAATATACAAATATTTTTTTATCTGACACACTGTTGCATTAAATTCCAGTGGCGTATCATTTACACCAACTTACATTTTGCATACACAAAAATTTTTTTTCCATTCAAGCACTTCATTTGCATTCAAATTAGCTACTTAATTTGCCCGGCGTTAGCTTCAATAAGAGACGGGAGTGGTTCCTGGAATAATTTATGACAATTACCTGGTCCTGATAAACACACTATTTATTTCCTATTATTTACAGTGATAAATGATATACTTAAATCTACGTTATAGTTCAACTTAACGAAACACTCGAAATAAAATTAACAAATGAGAATAACAAAACAAAATAAATGCAATTATGGGTCCTCCAGGTATTCAATACCGAAGTCGACTCAGACGGATTAAACGGCTTCAGGATTGGTGCTATTACCTACGGACTTGGTTTTACTCTTTGTGAAGTTGAAGGATTAGAGGTGAATTGGGATGATACGATACTCTAGTTTTTCCCCTAATTTCTTTTAGATACTTGGGTAATTAAAGTATTGACGCAAATTAATTATTAATTTAAATCGAATAGAAATTAATATTTCTGTTTTCTAAAAATTCTACGAATTTGTATTAACGACTCGGAACATCGGGATAGACAAAGAGTATTTATAAAAATGTCTTCAGAGAAACGTACAATGGAACTGATAACATTCAACGCGTCTATGAGGGCTATGGCTTTCAGTCTTATGCAATGAATACAGTTTACAAGGTCAACCAGTACTTTATAGATTTTTGTTTAAAAATAACTGAAAGTGGTATTTTAATTTACGTCGTTTCACTTTAACTGCTGGTCGTTGCAATAATTATTTTTAATTATACAAACAAGGAACATGAAATAGCAGGATCGTAAAATATAAGAGAATTAAGAAACAGTTGGTAGTTTTGCCACCAATTGTTACTAAAGAAGTGTGTCCCTATTAAGCGTATAATAAAGTTGTAATATTTTATTTCCAATATGCCACTTATTCATATCACTCCAAAGAAATTTTGGAAATTAAGTCGGAGTTTCCACTCTATAGAAACTGGTTTAAATTTAAGGAATTTATTTATTCCTTCAGAGAGGCTTTTGTAATACTTTATTAAGCGTTCTGGATTCACAAAGTGTTTGTATTAACGACTGGTTGACAGGATTGATAACGATTTTAACAGGATAATCTGTAGGAAATGTAAATTTATGGAGATTATTATGCGATTAACTGTCTGCAGGTTTCACTGGGTTCTGAGCTCGGTGGTGTATGTGTTAGGTACCTTTGTGTTAGGAAATGAGTAACTAATCAAGTGGCTAGACACCCTTTGGTAATTAGAAGGATGGTAGACTGGACATGCGTACACCTTTCAGACAAGCATAGGTCATGAAATAACTACACAGACATGTACCTTGCGGATATCCCCAGGCATTCTCAGTAGTTTTCAGGTGATAACCTAAAAGCAAAGAGTAAGATTGTGTTAGGATCTGTTTGTTTTACGCTGGGCATACACCCGAGTAAGTGTTTAGTGTACAGTAAAGAAGACATCTAACTGAAACTGGCCGGTGAATTATGATGTGAAAATTTATGACTTATACAGAATGGATCGGCAGGAGGACTACGGTGGAGAAGTGAAGTAACAAGATAATTAATATCGCGTCGCACTTCCGCTGATACAGTGCGCGATCTAACGTGGTTAGTTGAGATAATGGAGGTGGCGCGTTGATGGGGTTCTGGCGTCGAAATCTAAAACAGTTTCTTAACTACGGAAAAAGGGAAATAATTAATTATTGAAGTGCATCGGAGCATTTTTACTGCAGACTAAACGGATAATCAAATAATTAGTTTGCGGATTTTTGGATCTTACACTATGTACTAATGATCTATATGCAGGCAACTTATGTGTTTTATGGTGAAATGAATCATTTGAAATTGTATTGTTTGTATGTGCGTGAAGAATCAATATAACATAAATTACTTATTAAGAGGAGTCCGTACACTTAAACAGTATATGATTTTACATGTGTTTTCAATTCAATGCACAGCGTTTATTATTCAACATTTCCGAAAAAAATTAATTTTATTCGAAAGTACTTAACGTCTTCTACAGTTTCATCAACCGTAATTTGAAAAAATTATTGATCTTCTATTTTTTAAAAAATATAAAAATGTAACAAAAAACGGACATTTTCAAGCGTTAATAACTCAAGATTGAGTAAATTTATTTAAAATGTAAGTTGATGATACTGTAGTGTGACTCTTTAATAAAATTGTAGTAAAATTTGGTTATTGTAACACAAACTTTATAATTGCAGCATTAAATTCCGTACGTGTCTGTAAAAGCTAGTTAAATGATTTTGAAATAAAGATATAAGGAGAAGTTATGCCTTCTACCTACCAACTTATCGCTTGTGGAAGAAAGGCACGTTTTTCTATGCGTCATCGTATACACATAAAACATTTTAATCGTTCATTTGTAACCTAAGTCACTTCAGCACTTTGATAGTGTACCTTTTTTTATTGCAACTAAGCCGTTTTCATAATCAAATTCAATTCTGTAATAGCTTTGTTTATATATAGGTATATATACAGGGTGGCGCATTAGCGTGACAAAGTCCCATATCTCCTTTATTTAAAGAGATACAAAAAAATAAATACAAAAGTTGTAAAATGTGTTCTGGTGCATATTCTAAAAATATTTTTAATTATACAGGGTAGATCATAAATGCTTAGAAGTGATTTCAATTTTTTTAAATAGAAAACCCTATATATTATTACACATTTAGATTCTACATACAATTTTAGACACATTTTATGTATAATGCCCTATACCTAAGTCTAACCGTTTTTGACAAATTTCAAATTTTTTGTCAAAATGGCGTTTGCAGACCAAAACATAGGTGGAAATCTTTTCTAAACGAAGCATTTATCAATTAGTTATGGTTGGTTTCCTTGGAAATGGGGACCTACTCTAATGGGCTGTATTGATATTTTGTAATACATTCATACAGGGTGATCAAAATTGACAATAAAAAGTAGATTCAAAAAACCTATAAAGTCATTTTTTTAATGGAAACCCCTATTTTTTAATTCTATCTTATTTAGCATTAAAAATAAGGGTGACTTTGTATTTGTAAAGCAAGAAGGAAACAGTTTTGGAAGTGCACGTTGTTTTAGGCAGTTTGCATATTTTCCCAAAATTGGATGACGTTAAACGTTTCTTACGTTCTACTCTTAACAAATCACTTTTGATTGGGTCAAGTTTCATTCTTCAATCTTTTTTGTCGACATTTTCCAAACGAGTCAAAAATTGACAAACGCGCAATTCGTACTCATCTTTTGAAAGATCGCGTGTAACGGATTCATTTGCCAATCCATAATCATTATCCGCCGGTGCAAATGTCCTGCCCTTAGACTGATCTGAAATAAAAACAATAGGAAACTACTGCAGTGAAGAAGTTTCCATAGAAGAAAATGTTATTAAAATAATACATACATTTTGTTACCTTCTTCCCACGACGATTAATTTGGGAGTTTATAAAATGCGTCATGTAGTGCCCCGGTGGTCTGTCACAAAGGTGCCGTATTCTAAGTATACATCTACCAAATCTTCCTAAATTAAAAGAAATAGTTCTTCTTAGAGCCATTACAAAAATATTCTTGACATTAGTCGTGTGCCCAGAATATGCAAAGGGCAATTTTATATATCTTCTTCAAATTTTCAGCTTTGCGGTACTCTTAACGCTTTTACAACTGTATTACGGAAACGGCCTAAAGTTGAAATATTGCATATATAATCTCTTCACCTTTTGATATCGACAGTCTTTACTAAGATACACACAGACACATACACACAGACACACACACACACAGACACAGACACACACACACACACACACACACACACACACACAGACACACACACACAGACACACACACACACACACACACACACACACACACACACACACACACACACACACACACACACACAGACAGACACACACAGACAGACACACACAGACAGACACACGACAGACGACACACAGACAGACGACACACACACAGCACACACACAGACACACACAGACACACACACACACACAGACACACACACACACAGACACACACACAGACACACACACAGACAAGACAAGATTGTATATAGGTACTTACGCTTCTCTTGAGCTTTTAAAATAACACCGTTACTTCTTCTTGGAACACTCACACTTTTTCTTGCTTTAGGCATTTTAGACACAATCACAAATTCACAACTGGTGCATGATCTTTGAGTAGCGTTTGTAAAATGCTAGTATACTGATAGCAATCCGTAATTGCCTACATTTTATTAGAAAATTTGAGGAATAACACTAATCAATATGTAATTACAGGGGATACTTAGGGTTAATTAAAGGAAAGTTATTTTGCCATTTTCTACACCTAATTATATTACCACTATCTCTTTAAATTTAACATTTGGTAATGAACCAATTAGAAAATATGTTGTTATACAGTTTATTTAAGTAACACTTTATATTGATTACGGGTAATTAAAGAAAATGATGGAGTTGAGGTACCTATATAATAAAATAAAAGTACCATTAGTTTTAAAATTTTTATAAAAAATTTGCATAAATTATTCTGAATATTGATTTAATCCTTCATCCTGCCTGTGGCAGATAAGTATTCAGGTAAAACTTTGGAAAACTTTCATTCCGCCATACTAGGAGCGCTGCAATTGATTTATATTACGTCAAGCTGTCTAAAGGAGCCTTAAATAAATTTCGCCATTTTGATTGTATGTCACCTGTCACCCAAAGGTTTTAAATAGTGTTAACAGCTGACTGTATAAGTACCCTAAATCCATTTTTAGGTCAGTTTTTTATATATGCGCTTATTTTTGGAAGATTAACTGAATTGGTACAGTGTCAACCTTTGGAACAATTATCTTACCGGAATTGATCTAGCAACAAATTTTGTAGTGAGATGTTATTCGTGAGTGCGCACTAGCACAGCCACTCGATCATTCTGTTATTTAACTGTCTAGTGTTTATGTAGTAACATTTTCCAACAAAAAGTTGTCGTGATGAGGATACGAGATTAAGGCTAGTTTATGGCACTAATAGTTATGTATGTTACGATAGCTTTTTATTTTTCTTATTTGGGTGTGGTCAGTTTAGGTTGACGCCTACACAGTCAACCTGTGATTTTTAATGTAAGCGACAATATCAACAATAGATCAAATATTTTGTACTTATCAATATATAATTGGCTTTTATTTATGCCATTTTTTTTGTTGATAAGACTGCTAACTTTGAAAATTTATGAGGTGGTAGGCATGTATACTCCATGCCAGCCGAGGTACCGCCACCCTTACCATGGGCTCCTTAATATTGGGTCTCCGATTTTCTGAGCTCGGTAAGGGCTGCCGGTTACCTTTTCCATCATCCTTAATCTATTCTCATATGTGCGTACATCAAGGACAGAATTGCTTGCAAGATGGTTTCTTCCTTAGAAAATAAAAATTTTGACGTGATTTGGTTTAAACATTCTGGTCCTAATTTTGTGAAATTCTACTGTTGCATTTATAGGTCTCCTAATGACAGCAACTTTCAAGACTTCTTCGATTACCTTAGTATGAAAGTTGACTATCTTCTGTCTCAGTTTCCATCTTGCGATATCTTATTTGTAGGCGATTTCAATGTTCATAACTCTAATTGGCTTCAATTTTCATCTACTACAAATCCGCTGGTCATAGTGCAGAAACATTTGCTATTTCATGTGATCTCACACAAATGATTTCTGAACCCACGAGAATCCCTGATAACCCTAACCATACTCCACATCTTCTAGATCTCTTTCTTACATCAAACCCTCTTGCTTATAAAACTTCCGTTCTTTCGCATTTAGGTCTTTCCGACCATTGTCTAATAAAAATCATTTCTACTGTACCTAATTCCACTGTTGTTGGCAAAACCGATAGAACCTTGTGGTGTTTTAAGTCAGCTAGATGGAGTGATTTACGGGATTTCTTTGCTACCTTTCCATAGCGTCAATATTGTTTTAAGTCGTCCTCTTCTTCGGACATCGCTCTTTCAGTATCTGAAGTCATCCTCATGGGAATGGAGTTATGCATTCCGAAAAAACAGTACCGTGTAGGTCATTCACGTTCCCAACCCTGGTTCAATAAGGCTTGTTCTGATGCAATATCTTTAAAAATAAATGTTACATTAAATGGAAATCTAATAAATCGGTTGACAGTCATGTAGAATACGTTGGTGCTAGAAATATCTGCAAAAGTGTCATCATTAAAACTAAAAAGTTGTTCAAACAACGAAAATGCAATGAACTAGCTACATCTCCTTTAGGCAGTCGTACATTTTGGTCTTTAGCAAAAGCCATTAGTAAAACTTCCGAACATCTTTATTTCCCCTGACATCTATTGACGGATCGGTAGTTGCTGATTCTGTAGACAAAGCCAACGTTTTTGTGGATTTGTTTGCATCAAACTCGTGTCTCAATGATTCTGGAAAAGATGTGCCCTAGTCAACTCTTCTTCATACGTTATGAAACCAATTCATTTTCGGTAAAGCTCTTGGAATCGATCATCAGTAGGCTTGATCTCAATAAGGCGACTGGCCAAGACGGTATTCCAGCTATTGTCTTAAAGAAAGGGTAAGGGTGGTGGTACCTCCCCGGCTGGCATGGAGTATACATGCCTACCACCTGTTAACTTGCATTATAAGGAATTTTTCCTTATCTCATTTCAACAGCTGTTTTTTTTGTGCAAATAGTAATGACAAGGTGAGACCAGCATTCCGAAATAACTTTTAACAGAAAGAGAATTACTTTCACTTACCTATTTAATGCCTAAAGTAAAAAGTTGTCAAATTACCAACACTTATAGTGCTGTTATCCTGTGAAAGGGTTATTCAAATTCGATTATTTGTTGATGGTATTTCAAGAAAGCTTTTTAATCCACATCCTAGAACCAAAACGTCAGATAGTCAGCGTAGCAAAATCGCAGGGTTTCCAATTCAAATAGTGAGCATAGCTACCTTTGATCTTCCACTGGTGTTTTATTCATGAATTTAGATTTTAAAAATCTTAACTGAAATATAAGCAATAGATAATAAGTTTAATATTTTGTGGTCGTGTAATATTCATTTTATCAATAGAAAATCTCTTTCTGTTGGAGAACTAACTGATTAAATTATTTGTAACTCAGTTAATCAAGGTTCTAAATAGTAATTAAACTCGTCAAGTTAATATTTATTTTGAAATTATCTAAGGTAATAAAATTTTTTGTTAGCATGATGACAGAAGAGAAATTTCTCTTGTGATGATCAAACATCTCATGACAATACTGCTTTAGTTGGTACTTCGCTACTAGTCGAGGTTCGTAAAAAAATCTGAACACAACATCGTGTGGACCATTAGTAAAAAGACTTCTTTACTCTTCGACATTTTTAAATGTTCCCTCTATAAATCATGGAAATAAGTTCGAAAAGATAGCACTTTCCCAACTGGAAAATTCAATCAAAGAATGTGGTTTATTTGTCGATAAAGTTTTTTATTATCTTAGTAAGGTTATAAAAATGCTTCAATTTATTTACTATATGTTCTCTTATATTTTAGGAGCTACTCCCGACGAACTTGTAGGCGACGATATGATTGTAGAGATTAAGTGCCCCTACTCAGCGTACAAAAAAAGCGCTGATGAAGCTATTAAGAAAAAAAAATAAAATTTTGGAATATTATAAACTGGCAACTCCAAATCAATATGAACGATAAGTGGTACTACAAATTGTCTTTTGTCTGAATTAGTTGATTCAAGGCATTCTCGTAATTTACCAATACGGGAGCCAACAGATACTGATAACTCAGAAACTCAAGAAAACCTCAAACGTAAAAGACAAACGGGCGCATCTTCTGAAAAAATAAAAACTACACGAAGGAAATTATTTTTAAGTGAATAAATGTTGAATAAAATTTTTTTACGTAAACGTTTAAAAGATTTCTGGCATAATGATAGTTATTGGTTTTTATTTCATTGCTTCTTTTTTAATATGTTTTAGACACTGTAGTTCAGATTTTTTAACGTTATAAATTTTATTTGTGACAGAATTGAAAATCATTCTTTACACTATGGTAATTTCCTAGAGGTGGGTACTTTTTCGCGGCGTCCATAAAATCAACAGTAAAAATAACTGTGTTCCTAATTACCCAACGAAAATCCATAAGTTATAAGATTTCTTTAATCCTACATATATTTTCCACGACGTTTCCTATGGCATTTGGCGGCCCAAAGCAGCCAAATGCCCATAATGAAAGTGTGAATATAGGTAAATAAAGTTAAATTGCTCATTTTCTATAATTCAAAGGCCTTAGTTACAAAAGATCAAATTGAGATTCAAGGATTTTAATTCCGCACACTTCTTGTAACATCAACCCTGGGACACGCTGTATATAGACTTACAATTTATTTACGTTTATTTGGGTTACGTTTGTAAAGAACCAGCGTCCTGTACGTATGTGTTTTAGAATAAATTAGGTGCGGACCATCCTGTATGTAAGATTTCATAAGTTTACGCGATATTGCACAACAAATAATTTATTCATCACCGCTGACGTGTATTTCTAAGAAACCGTAAGTTTCTGCACGTCAGAACGATTTTAACCAATCGCATAACGGCATCCCCGCACGGTAGCCGCGAAACCGCCCACAGATGCACCTTTATAAATTCGTGACGCGCATAATATAGGAGAGATGAATCTCAGTAGATTCAAGTCAAGCCGTTCCAGAAACCAGTAGCCGCAGCCGCACCGTTTGCTTAGTGTAAGCACCGACCTGTTGTTCACCGACGAAGAGTCCTTCGCGATCTAGCGATAACGCGCACCAAGACGCACCGGGCAACCTAAAGTTCAATTCTGTACTGCTATTGATAGACACGTAAGTTGTAAAGTTATACAATCTAACAATTTACACTCAAACACTACAGACCGTAAATAATTCCGGGCTGAGCCTCCAGGAGTTATACCACATACACCTAGAGTAACGCAGGGTAGCCCCGACGGAACTCGCCAATACAAAGTACACCTAGAGGAACGCAGGGTAGCCCCGACGTATCTTACAAAGTACCTGAGGGTGAAGGTTTACAGCCCTGTAACAACAGGGCTGTAAAGACCCGACCTTTCTCTTAGTATATCCAGTAAAGACAGGCCATCGCCTACGTCTTCTGCGCATTACTGAAATCCGCTCGAAACTCATACACTACCTACAGACAAACACAATAACCATACACAGTGTCTGTGAATCGCAGAAGAGTACCTCCATAACCTGTTGTATAAATTTGTAGATAAATTTGTAGTCCACCTAACCATCGTAAATACCTGGTGCGAGAACGTTTGTAAATAAATTAGAGAGTACGTAGATTATTCTATCTTTACGTAAACCTATTAGAGTAGTTTTAATATTAAGTATTTTGTTCCCTTGATTAATTATAAATAATTAAACTTAGTATAGAGATTGGTAATTAATTTAGTTAGATAAATAATCTAATTGCCTACATTAAACCGGTTATAATTAGAGAAAGACCGTCCAGAGATCTCGCGTTTGCAGACGCGCATTCGCGTGTATTATTTCCCGAGGAGTAGGACATCCTTGCTTCAGCGCTCCAGAGTTACTAACATTTTCTCAACGATTCGAGTTCATTGCGCTGGCGCTCCGATCAACCACTGTATCAAGGATAACGCTCGCGCTACTGTACATGCAGGACCGTAACCTAAACTTTGCCTCTTAGGTAAGGAATAGATTAAAAAGACTATCTTTTGTTCACAGAAGCGACTTCGCACCCAGTGACGCCAGGACCCGGACCAGGGAGTTCTCACATACATATTTTGTTAGTTACCGTTTATCTTATTTATTGTAAATATTTGTTTAATATACGTGTTAAAAATGCTTTACGGATTTTATTTAAGGTTACAGTGTTAAGCCCATCCAGTACTTACTACGAACCACACCCCGTTTATAAAATAAACACGATTGAGCAAAGCCGAGGCAAAGTAAAACCGCGTTGGGTTACCAAACCAGAAGGGCGCAATATAAATATAGCACCTAAACGTAAAACGAGAACGAAAGTAAACGTAGGGAGCGAGTTACACGTTTACGGTAGCTAACAATTCAACATTAAAAATGTACACGGAATCTTTATGCGTGTGGTAATTCTACACCCGTAATTTTTATGTTTAGATTACTACAGTCGTTTGCGTGGTCCAGTCTGGGGTCATTACTAATAGAATTGTAGCGGGATAGCATATCGCAAAACGGTTAGAATCTGAAGGTTAGCGCTTGTACTGACTCCTCTTAATTACGAATCAAACAAATTGAAACCAAACAACACAGCGTGACAATGTAAATGAAAGTAAAAAAAGCGAAACAAATCGGAACAAATCAAAGGAAACCGAACCAAAGTAAAAGAAAGAAAACAACCGTAGGGAAGCCAGAAAATATAGAAACAGTATTATAAACTGAACCAATGAACAATAAAGCAAAATAATGTGAACCAAAAGTTTAATGTAAAATATTTAAAGTGTAAAAAATTGCCAAAGTTAAGAGAAGCTAAATGAAGTGAAGTGATACTGTGAAAGAAAAGCATCACGATGCGAAATCAAAAAACGTAAAATACAACAAAAATAATGTAACCCAAAAAATTTCAAAAAACGAGAGTAAATAGAATAATATAATATAAATCAAAGCAACACGAAAGGAAGCAACACCAATAACCTAAGTCAAAACAAAGCAAAACAAAGTGAAACAAATTAAAGTGACTGTAAGTATAACAACGTGGAACAGAAAAAAACAGAACAAATAATGACTATGCAATTTCAAATAAAGTAAAAAGCAAAACAAACAAAAAACTGGTCGAAACAAAGCAAATCAAAGTGAAACTCCATGTAAAGAACTAACGTAATAAAAACAATTGAAATAGAGACAAGTAATACCAAACAAAAGCACAGTTAAAATATTCAAGCTATAAAAAATTATTATGGTTCAGAGATATGTTAAAGATAGTAAAATAACGCAACTACCAAATATAAACCATGTTACAATTCCAAACCGCACTAGGCGTCGTGTATGCTTACTAATGTAAGCGGGTTGCCAAGCCAGCTAAGAGGGAGATGGGCGTGGTCGAAATAATAAGTAAAATGAATGATTAATATGCTCAAACACCTTACACCTACATTCAAACAGCTCAGTCCGGGAAAATATGTCTCTAGGCGCCACCACAATCGAAACTTTGCTAAAATAATTGTCTTAAGCTGGATGTTAATTAACCCTACTTGATTGTGGAAAGTAGGATTGTGCTTACTCAGTAAACTCTCACACGAGGGTTCTAAAACAACCACTCGTCCCAAACAATTCACCTCAAACTCAAATATATTTAGTACTACCCAGGTTATTAAAAACTTTTTGAATACACCTCGTATACCAAAACTTCCAAAATAAAATTTATCACTCAAATTCATTCACGTAACCAACAGTTATATTTTTCTACTCATTAATGAATAAACTATTCTTCATTCAATGATCGGTAATTAATTTTAAAATTCCTAACATGAACGATATCTTTTAAATTTAATTTACTTTTGTAACACTTCTGAATCGTATTGACATTCGCAAATAGGTAAGTCCTCAAAGCTCCAACTTTTATAGTTAAACTTCATGAAATTTTAATTAACAGCTGATCCGTCACTAGTGCATTGTGCTAATGAAACTAACATAAAAATTTTGCAATCAATCTGGCAAATATAACTTTTCAGGTTGTTCATTAATCTTAAAATCCAAAATATGCAAAGTCTACACTTTAACTTGTCAAAAACTACTAGGTCACCAATTAAGTAATCGTCACAAATATGTCTCATACCTGGCTGAATAAACAACAAAATAAAAAGATAACGATAAATATATATATATATTGTCCTGCATAAAATAATAAACAAATGACAAAGAAACAAACACAAATATATTTACATATACCACTACAGCGTGGTTGAAAATCAAAACCACACGTCACTGTCAATATAACTTTCTGCAATAATTCTTACTACTATACGACCCAAAACAACATAACTCGAGAACGATTACCTTTTCGCTTCTAAACTAATTAATATTTACTCAACATTACGCAAATGAACTAAACAAAGAGATAATCGTGCTTTACTAAATTTTCAAAGTACTTAAATATATTCCTTACTTAAAATTGTCCATTAATCCTACGTTCTTCTTTCTTCTTTCTTCCCGTAAGTCAATTATTTGTAGTCCATTTGTAATCCTTAAATTGCATGAAGGCACATAACCAGTGCTTCACAGTTTCACAAACACTTATTCCTTTCTGTACTCACAAGTAGTCCAATAACACGTAATAATCTGTACACGTTTGGTTGCCTAATAAAATTTCTAGCAACCTTTAGGAAAGTTTAGTTCTTCCTTACACAAATAAACTGTTAATGTCACATAAAAATTACCTCAACATTGGCTTAATTTATTACCAAAAATTTCGTTTACTTAAAGGTGGTCCCATAAATAATTTTAACTCAATATCGGTACAAGAACACGCGCCGCACTTAACACTAACGTAATAACTGTTAACTTTTTATAAATCTGCTTATGCACTTTTTACTTTCTTGAAAATAAACAAACTAATTTTATCTTCAATCTCAATTTAATTAATTGTTTCATTTATGAATGTCTTATACGATTCATCCACTTTCGGGTTACGCAGTTGTTTAAACAATGACTACCTTCAATATTATTCACAAATATAACTCCAACTTAACCCCTCGCGCGCGTCTCCCGAACATTCACCACAAGCAACAGCCAAAAACGAAAAGCTCCCGTCAATCCCTGACTTTCCTATTTATACCTCAAGTTATCCATCTTTAAACATGTCTTCCTTCCGCGCTATATTCTCCAATAGTATTCATTCAAAATTTCATAGTTCCAACTGATGCTACCCTCTATACAACCACGCTCATAACTACAATACATCGCCATATTTGTTCTTACTTACAAATTTTACAATTACTTCATGAAGAACTCATTTTCGTCATAACATTCATTCAGTAGCCACTCTGGACCATTACGCAACTTTCAACATTTATCTCCAACCTGCGCTCGATCTGCTTCGGCAACATTTGCAAAAATAAGTACCGTCTAAGGTCTCAAATCCCATATACATACAAGTATTCTCAAAACAAATTGCACAACATTACGAAAACTTTCTATAATTAACACTTAAACATACCAAATCTTTCTCTACATATTTTCTAAAACATTCTACACTTATACTTCGCATCTTCTGGCAAAGATTACTCATTTAACCTCAACATTCCATTTCTTACGGTAGCAAAATAGTAGCGACACAGTAGCAAACATTATCGTCCCATCGACAAATTTCTTTTCACATTTACATTCATCGGAATCTAACTATTCCAACACCAAAGTCTCTATAACATTCAAATACACGTATCTGCATACAAAACAATATTTCTCCTAAATTTCCAGTGGCGTAACACCCACCCACATACATTATGCATACACAAAAAAAAGTTTTTTTTTTCGTTCAAACTCAATACAGCCGTACTCAAAACACGTAATACACGTCATTATAACATCCTACATACAGGGTGCGTCAACGCAACCTGACAAGCAAAAAAGTGCGAAACAAAGTAAAAACAAAGCTAAACAGTGTGAAACAAAGTAAAAACAAAGCTAAACAGAGGGTAACATTTTTTGTTCACACTTTCATATCTACCATAGACAACCTATTTTATCTTGTCTAACCTGTTGAATATTTTTCGACATGCCTACATTTGGGATTAGATTTTACAAGGTGGCTAATGTCCTTAATTTTTTACCGAGTTTGATAATAAATTTCAATAAGGTTGCAAGGGTTCGTACTATACCGCCGAGTTGGTTTTTTTAATTGAGCAATCCTTGATGATTGCACAGAAAAATTTATTTTTTGAGTTGAATTTAGTGACGCACTGAATTTTATAACAGGCGCATGCGCATTTTAGGACACAATCCACTCTACCAAGGTAACACGTACATGTTAAGCATATCAAAAACTGCAAGGCGATTATTAATTACTTTACCCTTATTACGCTTTGAAACATGTTTTTTAATTGGGTGTTAAATTTATATCGTGTTTGTTTGCATGATATTCATGACTCGATTCAAAGCAACAAAACAAACAACATTAATTTTTTATTAAACCTACTGAAGCATGAAGAGTGTAATTGTGTGTCTGTTGTGCAGAAAAATACGTTCCAATCAATGCCTAGTTATTTTACTGCAAATACACGTAGCTTGAAATGCCAATATTTAAATTGGATGATAAAAAAATTACAATTTTCTTTGATCTTGTTCGATTTGATGGTAATAAAGTTGACCTACAAAAATGTAGATCTCTTTATCGTTTTTCAATTTTATTTTATGCACATATTTTGTAAATGTACCCATTACCGACAATAAGTACGTGATTTTGAGAATACGCGTTTTACAACTGTACCTGCTTTTTATGTGGCACGCCCTCTATACACGTTTAAAGATTCATAGACAAACTGTTACGTATATCATTGGAGGACCTTATATTTGCACATCACTAGAAACCGATTCTGTAAACTATTTTCAAACTTATTTACTTTCAAATTTCTATCCTGATTTACATACTCATCTTCAAATTGTTGCGATGTTCGAATAAAATCGATTACAGAGTGTATAAAATGTTTATTTTCAGTTAAGCTTTTATGAACCTAGTTCATAAATAGTTAATACCATTATTATTATTTATGCTGGTTTAGTGTCTGAAATGTAAAAAAGCTTAAAATCGGCGGCACTTATATTAAACTACGTAAAAGTGGGCGCCACAGAAAATTATATGAAATTGGGATGCAAATTATTGTATTAAGATTCGTCAATCAAAGCATTCATAACATATGCAACATCATGAGGCACCCACTCATTTTTATTATAATGCTAGACACAGTATTAAAAAGTAGTGTTACATATATAATGCCTATTTTACAAGTTTTAATAAACAAAGTGTAATAAAAGGATGAAACATGTCAACCTGGGTATACGAATAACTTTTGAAGTAGAACATTGTATATTTTTTATCAAGCGTGTCTGGTATGATAAAGTGACAAACTGAATATGTATTTTTTATGATCCATGTAGAGTATGTTAATTTATGTAAACTCTTTTTTATCCATTCGAATTTAAATAAGCATTTATCCGAAAATATTTTAGAAGGGATCAATGTCATTAATGTTTGTTGACGTTCACATACGCACAACTCCAAAATTTAAATATAAATACAATTAATAGTCATGTATGCACGTTATTCCCTTACCTCACAAACGTAGGGTTGGATGTTATAAACGACGTTTAAATGAATTTCTGATACAACTTATCACAAAATTTCTACCGACACAATTTTACTCATCGGATTTGTCACTTCTATCCATTTCTCTTACACTATATCTGAGAATTACCACAAGTCTTTAAAAATAAGAAATTTTATTAACACCGGTATCTTTATGGGGTATCTAACGTTTGTTTAATTTGGACTCGTAGGTTTACGATTTGGGTCTGTTCATAGAGATAAACACATACAAGATAGAGCGATAATGCCAAAAATTAAGTCAGACAACGCAATTTTAAATCCTATCTAAAGAAACGATGTATCTAGATCGCAACAATCTATATGGTTAGAATATGTGTTAGTGTTTAGTTTATCAAAATCGAAAACTTGTGATACTTTACAAATTAATGTTTGTTTATAGAATAGAACATTTCTCAGAAGTTTGTTATAGCTCAATAGTATATTAAAAGGCAATCATTAGAATAAACTTTATGTATTATACTAATATGAATATTTTGTGGTGCGCTTAGCAAAACCACCACTCTACAAGATACAGAGGTTACATTAAGTCATTGTGGCATGCATTTATATACTTTTTTTTATTTACACGCTTACACTTTAATCATCTGTACAAATTTGTTGATAAAAAGCAGTAAAAATATGAATAATATTTAGCTTAAAATCTCTATTACATTTTCAAAACTACTCATGATCGCATTGGGAAAAGTACTCCAAATATGACGTATGTACAAATCTTTTGTTTCATGCTGCACATAATCAAGTAAGTTATTCTTAGATCTTCTGCCTGTAATAAAAAAAATATGGATCTATCTATAATCTATTTTTTACATTTTTCAGAGTAGGGTAATATTCGCTAAAATTTTAGTTTTCCTCTGGGGTGCTTCATTAGTTGTTCAAACACAACAATTTTCTTCAGTTCTATTCCTAAGGCAGTCATCAAGAATAGAAATTAAATAAAATAATTCTAAACATAATTTTTGGAAATTTACGAAAAAAGAATATTGCTTAGGCCTTAAAGTGTTTCTCTAGGCAAAGAGATGCAGTTGAAAAGCATCTGTTTTTATGGTAATATCAACAAGAAACCGCGATTGTTACCGCGACGGAAAAGATATTTAAAGTGTTTTAATATCTTGATCTTATTTGATGTTTTTGATGGTAGGCTTTATTTTATGTATTTTATTTAACTAAGATTTAAATGTATGTAATTAAGGGTTGAAAGCCTGAAGAAGACGCATTTAAGGTAGAAATGGTTTGAAACTACGTTATTTGAATAGAATATGGCAAATCCTTTAAAATCCTTGTACGCACGGAATTGGGTAAAATGTCGCAGGGTTCCACTAGAACATCTGTTACTCTGAAATTCGATACCTATAGGGTTTGTTATGGAGGAGTATTAATACTCCTATTCATGAAAAACATTAAAATATTCCGACGTAATATTTATTTTTATTTTTATTTAATAACTTTTAAAAATGGGAATAGATTTAAGAGAAAACAGCAACTTGTAGTTGGAGATTTGGTTTAGCCGTATTGGGCCTATAAATATGTTATCGTTTTGGTTCCAGTAAAATACCTAAAACGCGAATATCTCCTTGTTTTGTTGGTTTTAATGCAAGTGTTTGAGAATGACGAAGTGGACGTGCAACAAACTTATATCAATAAATAATCACTCCCGTTTTTATTTTAATCGACGAAGTGGTCGTGTAAACAAGCATACCGATAAATAATCACACCGTTCTGGTATTAATCGCCAAAGCGTTCGTGTAAACAACCCCTATCTATAAATAATCGCCATCGTGTTGATTTTAAGCCGTGCACTTTAACCCGTTAACTGTTTAAGTACACTATATTATTGAAGCGTAGATTAAAGCAACAAGCAATTGAACAAACTGGTGTAACATATAGAAAAGAAGTTACTATTTCATTATTTAAAATTGGCTTAGTTATACCATTATACATGTCGGAAGAAAAATATTAATAACTATAGATCAATCTCTACCCTACCCATCTTCTCCAAAATATTTGAAAAGGATATTAGTAAACAAATTTTTGAAGCTAATGATCTTTTTCACCACAACCAGTTTGGTTTTAGAAAACGGTATACAATTTTAGTGAAAACAATATCAAACTGATTTCCTCGTACTTACTGCACTGATACCAACATGATACATTCATTGAGGTTTTATCGAACAAATTTCCTCAACAGAGGTGTTACTCGGGGATAAATTTTAAGCCCATTCCTCTATCTATAATAATGATATTGATGATATTGATGATTTCCCAAACTATATTAACATACACGCGGAGTACGTATTATGGGCTGATGACACAACTCTTTTGGTAAAAGATAAATTGTTAGAGGACACGTCTGCTCTTCAAAATAAAACTGAAAACTTGGCAATGAGATGGTTTCTTTGAATTTTAACAAGAGTACCTTTTTTTGTCGCAAATTGTTTAAAAAATATTATTTTCGGCAAAAAATTAAATATATCCCCACAAAAAAAGTATTGGGGCAAAATAAGTGGCACCTCCCCCTTTAGCGACGCTCCTGTACAAAATATTAAAAATTTGTCAACACTATCTTTTATGGCCTAATCAAAGCTATTTGTGATCTAAATTTCATTTAGGTGTTTTAAACCGTTTCAGAGATAATAAAAAAAATGATTTTTCATAAGGGGGCATCTGCGGAAACATGATTATTAACCAAACTAACGTTATTTTGTAATAAAAAATTAATAGGGTGTATTGCGGGTTGTTGTTAATAATTCCACCCTTAATATTACTTATACTCCTAATAATAAATAGAAGATTTTGTACCTTCAGCTCAGTCAGCGATTAAACGAGCCATGTTCTTAAAATTTGATTTGCTTTAATTAGAAAATGTGTATGTGGTTAGATATGTTCGCTTTACAAAAAAATGTAACTTCAACCTGTAAATAAATGTTAAAATACCTCGGACGCCAACTTATTTTATGGAGAACAAGTAAACCGTAAATGTAATAAATGTAAAATAGAAAACAGTAACAAGGTTTATTATAAAATCAAAAAATGAAGTTATAAAGTAGAAAATCTTAATTCAAATGTTAGTAACTTAAAAAATACCTTATAAACTAACGTGTAGAAATGGAATACCTGTTGTACTTTAAAATTTTGGATCTCACTGGTATACTGTTAGTGATAAGATGTGCTGACGAAGCCACGCTTTCAATTTTAGTTATGCAATTAATCTTGAAATGGAAGTATAATAGAGTTTTGATATTTGTTGATTCCAAATGAATAAATTCTATTACAAACAGCCAAATGTGGTTGATTTAAATGGGTTAATGTACCATTTATTTATAATTTTCAGCATAGCAACAAACTTCTATTGCGTCATTTCGTTAAATTGAAACGTAATAATACAATGAAATTACGTAACAGGAAAATTCAACGTAATAAAAGTAAAACCAAAGTAAAATAAAAGTGCCTGAAAAGGATAAATATAATAGACAAAGAAAAATAGGTGTCATTAGCTCTTACCGTAAAATTTACGACACTTTTTTAATAAAAATACTCAATAGCAAAAATGGACGCTTTTTGGTTTCATTATTGTAACAACGACTTCAAAATAGATGTCTGCGCATGAACTCAATGTTCGAAACGAAATGCGCGTACTACCCCACTTTAAAATATCTAAACGCACGCATACTTTTTCAGCCACTAAGGTATGCAATTCACATGACACAAAAATGAACGAAGTTGCCTAAATTATTGTAAATTTTAATACAACTCAGAAATGTTTGTTGCAATTTTTTAATATTCTATTTACCCTAGAAATTAGTGGAACGTTTTTTGAAACACCCAGTATATGTTATGTATTGTAATTGTACGAATGTATTTTTGGGATTAGGTGAAAAAAAGATCTAAACTTTGTAGGTAAAAACTCAACCTTCCAAACCGCGAGAATAGGAAATAGGAATCAATTATCGTTTGTTTGATGTTCCGACCATCACTTACAGCCTTTCAGTATTAGTGGTAAAGGAAACGTAAGAATACGTCTTTACCCCCTTTAAACCATTTACCTCGTGCATAATTGGCTTTGGTTTCAGCTTTCGCATGATCAGACTAGACAAACCACATTCTAATTCGAATTAGAAGACTTGTTACATGTCCAAACCGCTTCGTGTAGGCTTATCGAAGTAAGCGATTTGCCAAGACAGCTACAGTGGAAATGGGCGGGGTCGATATAAGGAGTAAAATGATTAAAGGGTAGTTTCAAACACTTACCATAAATTCACAACTCACAATGCTCAGTCCAGGAAAGGTTGTCTCTAGGCGCCACCATAATTTATAGCCTTAGGGTCATTAAATTAATCCTATCTGACCGTGGAAGCAAATTCAATCACATTCCAAAGAAATTTATCCAAAAGCTTAATGAAATTTTGAAATACACGGGTCGTCGTAAATTTATTGATCACCCCCTGTACATACAAAAAAAAGTTACGAAACGTTAATTTAAGTACTTTCTAAGTAGCCTTCTTATACATATAGATTTATATTTCGAACTGTTCTAAAAGTCTGAACCAAATAAATATTATCCAATATAGAAAAAAAAATCAAAATAAAAAGTCAGTTTAATAGCTTTATATCAACAAAACATTCGTTAGTTGCTGAAAAATGTAATACGTTCTAATGATCAGTGCTTTTGCCATATATAATATCTTTATCCTTTCTGAATACTTTCTCTTTAAAAATCGTATTTAAACATTCATCAATAGGTTTGAATTTTAATACTTTAAATCTGTAATTTATGCTTAATAAAAACATGCTGTTATCCGTGTTCTTTATTTTATTGACAGTCAAATAGATCTGGTTTATAAAGCAATTTCAGATCAATCATTAAAGTCAAAATATTCAAAGGTTACTTTAAGTGTGAATAGATGTAACTCGTTATGCAATTTTACACAGGTTAATGAGAAAATTTTATCTCAGCTGACACAAATAAACAACAAAAGTAATTAAACAATGGGTGTATATTGACCAATTACCAAATGTAAATATGTACAAACACATGGCTTCAAAAAGTACAACAAAAATCAATTCTTATAGATTAAAAATTCCTCTAAAATCGTAAGTACTAAACACATTAAAATAGATAAAGTGTGATTATACTTTTACTTATAATAAAAAAAAAATTATCAACTCAACAAGTAAGATAAACTTAAATTGCAATCGTACTTTTATCTTTTAAACAAACCCTAAAACTATTTCTTATAAATTACGTTAGCTATTTTCCGGTCCGCAATAAAGTGAAGTCCATATGTCTGCTTCCAGTAATCCTTTTTAAATTTACACCCATACTGGTACAAAACACTGAAGACGGCCTTACTGAATGAATAGTACGGCCACTAAACTCACTAATGAACGCAAATGTGTCATTCACACACGTGATTCACATGCGCTTTTTGATTTAATAATTGCTCTTCAACGTGAACGTTTACCAGAACAAGTGTTTCCACATAAATATAAAAATTCTTAGTAGTATTTATACAATCAAATTACTTAGGATTGAACACATATACTGCTTTTGAACTTTTTAAATTTCTTGAAAGGAAAACACTATGATTTTCTTTCAATTCACACTTAAACTATTTCTTTATGAATGTTTGTGTATGATTTATCCGCGTTGTGTGTTATTGCAGTCGCTTATATACGTACTGCTGAACAAACAAAATCCAACACTGACCATTCTAAGGTCCCTTCAAAAACTCGCGCGATCTACCTTTACTGAAGCTCTAACCGAACGGTTCTCTCTCCTACATCGTTATTAAACTTTCCTTTTATACCTTCTGCCCACCATATTGCCAATCTCTTCGCGCCAATATCAAAATTTACCTATTATAATCGTGTGTTTCGTGCGTTTCTTTGCCGTGTCGAAGACCGAAACAGAATCACCACTACCAAAGTAAGAACAACTTAGCTATCTTGATTTACTTTGTAATTTTACTCACAACTCTCCGAAAAACCCATTAATTGCAATCACATTCACTTTGTATATTATCGAGACCATAAATCAACTTTTTATGAAAATTTTGCATGTTTTTTTTTTTTTATGATTGTGGACCTGAACAGGCTAAATAAGGCCTATCGTGCTAAAGCACTCAGGAACACTTAGGAGGATGGATAATGCATTGCCAATAGATGCCTATGAACAGCTACCTTAAATTTTCTCATATCATAAGTGAGAGGAAAACAGGAACTAGGGAGATCATTCCAGAGTTTAGAAGCCGTGTAGAAAAATGTGGATTGCGCCCGTTTGGTACGACAAGTGGAGATTTGTACTGCATACTGATGATGTGAATGGCGAACCGAGTGTTTCTCGCAAAGAATACAAAGAAAGAACTGAAACCATCCTTCTATGCTCAAGGGACTGTATGTGAGAAGTTAAGGACGGGTCATTTATAAGCCTAATCGCTCTCTTTTGAATACGATCAACGATATCGAGAGCGTATTGGGGAGCACTAACCCAGAGGTGAGAATTATATTCCATATGAGGCCGAATTTGGGCCTTATACAGCAGAAGGAGTTGTCGAGAGGTAAAGTACTGCTTAGATCTGCAAAAAAGCCTATTTTACGAGCAGCTGTTTTGGTAGCTGACAGAAGATGGTCAACCCATGAGAGATTTGAAGATACAGTCATACCCAACAGAGTAATAGAGTCTGAAAGCTTAAGAACTGAGCCATTCATACTTACAACAGGAAATGATGATCTTTTTTGGCAGACATAGGGCAACACTGAGTTTTGTTAGCATTAAATTTAACTAGATTATTGCTTCCCCATTCGAGAATACGTTGAATGTCTTTGTTGATTGAATTTGCCATTTCAGCTTCAATTTCTTGATTTGACATAGAAGGTGGATTATCACTATGAGTAGACTGAAATGAACTACAGTGAAGAGTGCTATCGTCAGCAAAGCAATGGATGGGGTTAGTTGTTGAAGAAATAAGGTCGTTTATGTACAGCAGAAAAAGTGTAGGCGCTATAACGGATCCCTGTGGTACGCCCGCGTTAATGCTAACTTCTTTTGAAAAAAGCCATCAACTACGACACGTATTCGTCTTTATCAAGGAAACTAGAAACCCAGTTGATGAGCGCATCATTTAACCCAAACGAGGTGAGTTTGGCAAGTAAACACTTATGCCAAACTTGGTCAAATGCCTTTGAGATATCTAAAGCGACAAACTGTTTCACCGGACTGCTCTACTGTATTGTTCCAAACTTGGGTCACATATGAAAGAAGATCGCCTGTTGAACGACTTTGCCTAAACCCATATTGGATGGTCACTAAGGAGTTTGTTAGTTTCAAGGAACGTGAGCAGTTGCTGATTGATGGCTTTTTCCATGATTTTAGACAAAATGGAAGTGATGGCAATTGGTCTGTAATTTGAGGGATCGGTCTTATCACCTTTTTGGGAATAGGTTGAACATTTGCTAACTTCCATGATGAAGGAATTCCCAGAAGATATAGAGATCGTATAGAGCTTAGATAGGACTGGTACTAGTTCGGGGAACATTTCTTTAAGACAATAGCTGGGATACCGTCTGGGCCAGTCGCCTTATTGAGATCAAGCCTACTGATGATCGATTCCAAGAGCTTGTACCGAAAATGAATTGGTTTCATAACGTATGAAGAAGAGTTGACTAGGGGCACATCTTTTCCAGAATCATTGAGACACGAGTTTGATGCAAACAAATCCACAAAAACGTTGGCTTTGTCTACAGAATCAGCAACTACCGATCCGTCAATAGATGTCAGGGGAAATGAAGATGTTCGAAAGTTTTTACTAATGGCTTTTGCTAAAGACCAAAATTTACGACTGCCTAAAGGAGATGTAGCTAGTTCATTGCATTTTCGTTGTTCGAACAACTTTTTAGTTTTAGTGATGACACTTTTGCAGATATTTCTAGCACCAACGTATTCTACATGACTGTCAACCGATTTATTAGATTTCCATTTAATGTAACATTTATTTTTAAAGATATTGCATCAGAACAAGCCTTATTGAACCAGGGTTGGGAACGTGAATGACCTACACGGTACTGTTTTTCGGAATGTATAACTCCATTCCCATGAGGATGACTTCAGATACTGAAAGAGCGATGTCCGAAGAAGAGGACGACTTAAAACAATATTCACGCCATGGAAAGGTTGCAAAGAAATCCCGTAAATCACTCCATCGAGCTGACTTAAAACACCACATACTTGATTGATAATATTGCTTTTAACTTTTAATTTCTTGATGGAAAACACTATGATTTTCTTTCAATTCACACTTAAACTATTTCTTTATGAATGTTTGTGTATGATTTATCCGCGTTGTGTGTTATTGCAGTCGCTTATATACGTACTGCTGAACAAACAAAATCCAACACTGACCATTCTAAGGTCCCTTCAAACTCGCGAGATCTACCTTTACTGTAGCTATAACCGAACGGTTCTCTCTCCTACGTAAATCGTTATTAAACTTTCCTTTTATACCTTCTGCCCACCATATTGCCAATCTCTTCGCGCCAATATCAAAATTTACCTATTATATCGTGCGTTTCTTTGATGTGTCAAAGTCCGAAACGGAATCATCACTATCCAAAGTAAGAAGAACTTAGCTATCTTGATTTACTTTGTAATTTTACTCACAACTCTCCGAAAAACCCATTAATGCAATTCTAAACTCTTTATTATCGAGACCATAAATCAACTTTTATGAAAACTTTAGCAGTTGGTAGATGCTATTTCACACGTTCTAAAAAACAGAAATTGCATGCATATACCTTATTGCACATTAATCGATACCAATATATCATAATCTTATCGGAATAGGCTACAACCATTTTTCAATTCTTTAGTAGTAGTAGTTTTACCGATGCGTCTTAGTAACGATGTCCTAAAACATTATTTTTAACCAAATTTAATGCTTTTAACATAAAAATTGTTCAACTTCTTTCATATGACATCTAGTTTCATTAAATTCCAGTGGCGTATCATTTACATCGTTTACATACGCATACAAAAAATTTTTGAGCAACACTTCATTTGCATTCATTGAACCATTTATGAAATGCGCAACCACCAAACGTTGGTTGTCTAAAATCACAAACCGATAACTCTTTTTGCGGGGAACTGATAATTTCTTCACAGACTATTGAGTTGTATTGACAAATTTGACTCTAAATGTTCACTGTTATTGATTCGATAGATTGGGCAATCTATTTTCAGTTGACATGTACGATTTAACAAGGTATGCGTCAATAATGTTTGGTATTTCTGTAATTTACCATTTTTTTTAGGATTTGTCCAGACATGTTCGTTGATTTTTGATTAATGTTTGACCTTCCGGTTTGTTTTTGATTCTTGTTCTATTTCAATGGTCTTCAGTCCTGTAGCATGTCGATAGATGGAGATTAAAATTCTTGCATGGAGGTTTCAGGTAAGGTTCGGTTAATACTCCTCGAGCTGATTTGCAGGTTAGGTTTCGACATATTTGATTATTTTCAGTATTTATTTACTTAACTGTGATGGTATTAAGGCAATTTAGGAAGTCTTTTAGTAGGGTTTGCTGTAAGAAAGGATTAAGATGTGGGTAGCCTTTTGTTATGTGATTTTTTTTCATTTGTTTAGGCCTTTTTTGAAACATATTGTTTTTGCACTGATAGCATTTTGCACGCCTAAATTTAAAATTCTCATTGAGTTTGAATTGAAATTCCGAGTCGTAATGGTTGTCGAAGATTATCCAGTAATTAACTTTTATAAGGAATCGAAGAATTTGAAATTGCTGTCTTAGGAGCCTTAAACACGTTAGATTACCACACTTGGTACACTTAATCATACGTTAGTTTTTAAATTTTCGTAAGAAACCCTTTAAGAATTTTCTGATGTAGGCACATCGCCCCTTTATATCGAAAGTTAAGTAAGATGGATGAGAAATTGAGTCGTTTGCTCGGAGACTTTAGAGTTGTTTCAGATAGAAACAATATATCAGGTTGTAATTGTTCAAGATGTTGGTGAATAGCATTAAGATTAGACCTGATACCGCGGATGTTGCAGTAGTGAATCAGAAAGTTGATACTTTCGATGACCGAGGTCGCTTGGGCCCTGCCCTCCCGGACATCCGAATGGGGCAGGATTTTACGTCCGGAATTTATAACCCTAGAAACCACAGCCATCTTATTTTTTAATTTGGGACTTTTAATCCGATAGGAAGACAGTGAGGGCGAGAAGGAAGAATAAGGATGAGAATAGATTAGGATGATGGAAAAGGTAACCGGCAGCCCTTACCGAGCTCAGAAAATCGGAGACCCAATATTAAGGAGCCCATGGTAAGGGTGGTGGTACCTCCCTGGCTGGCATGGAGTATACATGCCTACCACCTAATTAAGTAATGTGAGATAATCGGCTAGTTTGTCAACCAATTCAGCACGTTCATAACTGTTTTGTCCAGTCAATTTTCATTATTGTACAAAATTTCCCAAACGAAAACTAATACATATACCTTACTGCTATTAATGCAATACCAATATATCATAATCTCACTCCTATGTACAACCATTTTTAATTCGAATTCTTTACACGTAGTATAGTAGTAGGTGTTTGCTTGCCGTCTCAGTAAAATTTCCCTAAACATTTTTTGAAAATTTAATGCTTTTAACATAACAATTCTTTAAAATTTTTCGATGTGACATCTAGTACTTCATTAAATTTAGTGGCGTATCATTTACTACCATATCCTGCTACATAAAAAATTTTTAAATTTGTGTTTTTCTCTTTATAGCATTTGTACGACTAAATTTACGCTTCTGTGATTGGATCTGTAGTGTAGGTACCTTCGTTCGTATAACTTTGCAGCTTGTTGTCATTCCTGGAAGTACATCCAGGAATGGCAGTTTTGATTCGACACAAATCCATTGTGAATTTTATAGAGTGTGATTTAAATGATCCAGGAATTCATCTAGCTTATGCTTGCCGTGTTGCCAAGCTACGAAAGCATCGTTCATGTATGTGAGCCACATCCTTGGTTTCTCCGTGAATTCTGATATCGCTTGGTCTGCAAATTCTCGTTACTCTAAAAAAATCGACTTTTATAGATCTCATAAAGAGGACTGCAGTGAAACCGTCAAGGAAAGGTGCTCAAATTGATCGCAATATCTTTAATGAGTCATTTTATCCTTGAGACAGTTACTTACTAGTTCCTTACAGCTTGGTTCAATTTACTTCTTTGTCTAATCTTCGAACGTTTACAGTCTCATCATGAAAAGATTGACACCAAGGCTATTACGCATGCGGGAAACGGTCTGTTTGCCCAAAATGTAATGGTAGCAAGAGATATGGATGTATTCTTACCCACTGACCCTGCAAATAAATTTTGATAATAGTTGGGACATCGAAGAAATTACAATTTATGCCTGTTGTTACGGGTTCACATGGCAGTAGGATTTGACAATAGATAAGGGCAATTGCCAATAGCTCAGTGGAAGAGGTGGGGATGATGTTGCTCTCGGTGTGAGGTGAATAACAATGTCTTTAATCAACATCGCGAGTCACTAATCAAAGGGCGCCAGTTTGTTTAGAATCAATGTTATTGGTAAGCACCCCAATAAACGCTAGTGCTCTACAACAAATTTTAAAAAGAAACAGAAACTTGCTTACTTTTCGCAGATTCAACCAAATGGATCAGCAAAAGTGCTCCTGGACTGGTGCTATATTAAAAAAAACTTCAAAAGAATTGCACGCGATATTAAGGTAACGTTAGCGTGCAGTGAGATTAAGTGACTCCGAAATGTAAGGATCATTATTATCGTAAAAATAAGGCTTAATTTTCAATCCCGAAATTTAGAAAAAAGATTCATAAATATTTCTAGTAATTTTCTGAATTGTTAACTAATTTTTCCACTGTGAGTTGGGCGGAAATTACATAAAATATAGTCACTATCAAAGTAATACGCTTATAAGTTCTAACAACACCAATATATTAACATTGAAATAATCCTTAACAATCCGTTTAAACATAAATTTGTACACGGAGATGTGCGTAAAATTCTTAATTAAATAATTACTAAATTCGCCAAACCTAGAGCGCAAATAGTAATACACAAAAAAACAAAATGCAGTATGAAAAACGATTATATATAAAGAACCGCTTACCGGAAAATTACGTTCATGCGTTTAATAGATGCTTGCTCAAATTACAAAACACAAACGCCTTCTATCAGTTTCAAAATAATGAAATACTTAAAATAAAGAAAGACACAACTTGATTATTTCAAGTTCTTAGGTTTCGCACGATCTTTTCTTCCCAAGTCGCAGCTACAGGCCCATAAGACACTGGTACTGCCCACGTACAATTGATCCTTTAATATCGATTGGAAACAATAAACTGCGCAAACATTAAATCCTTCCTTTATTGAAAACTAATAACGATAAACTTAATCGTGATCCAGATGTCCCTTATTTACTGAATAACCTGGTTTCATTAACACAAGCACATCTATTTCTATTTACAAAGGGGAGCAATTAGAATTTGGTAATCACTAAAGTATTAAGACGACGGCAAAGAGGCTTCTAAAAATCTAAATATTCTTATGTTACCATGTCACCAGGTACAGAAGTGACATAAGAATCGATTATTGTATGCCAGGTAAATCACAGAATAGTCCTAGGAACATATCTAACAAGGTATCTAATCGATTGCCTTTTCAAATAGGTCTATTGATAATGCGCAACTATCTCCCTCTTTAGATTTTGATCCATCAGTGTACAGTATCATATAGTCTTTCACGTTGTGTAGTATTTTGTTGAATTTGATGTGATAGATTTCAAGAGGGGTATTTACTTTCAGGTATTTAGTTAGGTCTGTGAACTTCTCTATGTTTGGTATTTGTCACGGTGGAACTTCGAGTGGTCCCACAGGTAGCATTGGCGCAATTTTTTGATTAATAGTTTCTAGTGCGTTCCTTATATGATGTGAAAGTGGTTTATGTAGTCTCTGCTTATCTTGAGAGTTCTCATTATTATTAGTTACAATTTCGTAATTAGGATGTAAGGGTTGTGCCTTTATTTTACATGCATACTTTAATAATGTATATGTGGGGTGTAAATATAACGGAGGTATCCCAGATTCGCAAGATAGACTGTTGGCCGGGCTAGTGTAAAATGCCCCTAAACAATATCTCATGGCAGCATTTTGTATTGTTTGTACCGGCTTCAATGTACTTTTTGATGCGGAAGAATATGCCACGCAACCATAATCTATTTTAGATTGCACAAGAGATATGTAAACTCTTGATATCATGTTAGAGTCGGCTCCCCATCTACAGCCAGCTAGAGCTCTTATCGCGTTCAGTGAAGCCCTACATCGTGCAACCAGGTTGTCAATGTGATATTTCTAAGTAAGCATTGGATCTAGAGTTAACCCTAGAAACGTTCCAGAACTTTTACATTGTATGTATTTATGCTTTAATGTAAGGAGGGGGCTGTAATGTGGCTTCCTTAGCGTACACAAATGTATAAAGTAGGATTTTTCTGTCGACAGTTTGAATCCGACATCTTCTGAGTTTGATGATATACAGGAGAAGATGATTTGTTGTTGTTAAGAGCAATTTATAGTTTATTTCTACTGAAAGGAACATTATTATCATAAAATATAGAACTTGAAAAGTTTAGTTCTTTTTCTCTTTCAGCTATTGTTTATAAGAAATTTATGTCATAGTTGTTTGAGCTGCTGGTATCTTGGAATTGTTCAGCTAATAATTCAGCTACTTGGCAGGGGTCATGGCTTACTGAATTGTCATTTTGCCATTGGATCAAGTGTGAGGCAGTTTTTCCTGCTATTCACGCGTTAATCTTTTTCCATACAAGCGTATTGGGTGTTTCACGCGTTATAGTAGATATAAAATTATTCCATGAGTTTCTTTTACACTGTAGAATACAGCGGCGAGCAGCCGCCCTAGCTGTATTGAACTTTGTTTCACTTGTTGGATGTCTTTTAAAATTGTTAAATGCGTGCTTTTTTCTTTTAACCACTTCGCTAACTTGTTGGCTCCTCCACGGCACTCTGCATTTGATACGTGTTTCGCTTGTTTTTGGGATAGCTACATTAGCAGCATTAATCATAGCGTTTGCTATCGCTTGTGTATTTAGTAACCTATAATCCCGCTCCTCCAAAGGGATCATATGTGAGTGTTTACTGTGACGGTATTGCGCTGGCCTGTTTCTACAACAATTGGAAAGTGGTAACTGTGGTATAAGTCATTTACTACTCTCCACGAAAATAGTGTAGCAATACGATTATTGACCATAGTGAAGTCGATCGCTGAGAAAGCACCAGATCGGGCACACAAGTGGGTACTGTTACCTGTGTTTAGCAAGCATAACTCGTTTATATCCATGATGTTCTCTGTAACTTCTCCTCTGCTATCAGTACGTGATGAGCCCCACATTTGGCTGTGACAATTAAAGTCTCCCAACAACATGTACGAATTAGGTAGTTGAGGTCATTGCTTGGGAGGTGTATGTTACAAATACCTAGCTTTATGGGAGCTGTTATTTTGATAGCTACTGCTTGCAAATGCGTATTTATTGGTATTGTGCTGAATTGAACATCATCCCTAAGGATTATTGCTGCTCCGCCTCTAGCACGAATAGTTGGAACGGCATCTTTTCTGACGACATTATGTCTACGTAGATAGTAGCCTTGCCCAGGTTTAAAATGCGTCTCTTGAAGGCACAGACAAATCGGATATATTCGTTAATTATTAATTTTAATTCGCAATAGTGGTGAATACATCAATTACAATTCCACTGTATGATTGAGCCCATTTTTAAAAGATATTTTGGGCAGTAAATAAATAAATAATATGTAAAATTAACGAATGTTTATATGACGAGTAGAGTTAAAAAGGTAAAGAACGAGTGCACTAAAAATACATAGACAAACAAACAAATAAATAAACATATAAATAAATAAATAAATAAATAAATAAAACACAGATGAAATAATATGTGTAAAATATCACAGATTATTTTAACTTAAGTTAAATATCAAAGTTTGTTTAGCAAAGACTAGCTAATAATATTCATCTTCTTTTTGTGGATCCGAAGGTGTGGAGAGTGGTTTTCTAGGTTTCGATTTTGGCCACCCCACTTTTCCTTTTTTGTTACTTTGCTTAGTAGTCTCTTCATCTTCTGAGACAAGTTCGCGCTCTACGGGAGTACGTTTCCGTTTTTCTAAGTTAGTTAATGTTGAGTTACTTGCCTCAGGAGGTGGAGTCGGAACTAAGAGTTGTTTTTCCGCACTAGAAACATTTTGTAGGAGAGGGGTGATTGCTCCTACTAAAAGAGGTAACAATTCCTTCGCTGGGGCAGGGATATCAATTTTTGACTGTTTATCCTCTGTGGAGGAAATTGCCTTGGCGTAACTGATACCCGATGTATGTGTCGTTATGGTAATTTTCTTTTTCGCTTAAATTATCTCTTGCACATTTTCTCTCGTGCTTCGCATTTGGAAGATGTATGACCAAATTTGTTACACCTAAAGCATCGTAAAGGCGGAGTTACATATAGGCGAGCACTTAACGTATAAAATGCTACTTTTATTCTTTTGGGTAGTATGGGAGTATTGAATATAACAACGTGATTTGCGGTGTCAATAAGTTCCCCATTTCGTCTTGGTTTTAAACGTCGGACCTCAATAACTCTTTGCCCCTTAGTTCTTCACAGATATCATCAATAGAACAATTAAGTAGGTCGCGACAATAAACAACTCCTCGAGAGATATTCATTGCTTTATGAGGAGTGGCTACAACCTCAAAGTCACCTAATCTATTTGTAACCAGAACTTTAGTTGCCTGTTTATTTGATATGGTTTCCACTAGTATGCCATCTCTCATTTTTCTTATCATGTTCAAATCAGCATAAAGACCATGTAGAGCTTTTGGAATATAAAACGGGCTAACTCTGTCAAAGTTTATCCCGTCTTTCCTTGTAAGAATAAGAAACCGGGGCATACCCGCCGTCACCATATTCTTGGCGGCGGGTTTTTTAGGCGGACCCTCCGTCACCTCCATCATTATAGAGTTGGCACTATGTAAAGTTGTTTGTTCGCTCATGTTGTTCCCAAGAGATTACTCGGTAATAAATGTCATTTGCAGCAGAGCCGGTGTCCTACAAGAGGGCATTTATACTGTGGCCACGCCCAGGTTTGCCCTCGCGCAATCCCTTCAGCACCTAAAACTGCCAAATGACCTTGGGATTGTGAGGTTTTTTTATAAAGGTTACCTTCCTCGTAGCCTGGGCGGTAAAGCCAAGACCAAGTACAGTTCGCAGTTGTGGCATTACGGAATGGCTAGCGCTCAGCCGCCTCCAGATAGGGTTAGCCACACCCGTATACGCTTTAGACGGCACATGTCCTGGGAAGAGTAGAGAGGAAATAAAGAGGTCTCTCAGCTTTCGCTGGGAGCCTGAAGAGAATAAGAGTTGAAGCGAGGGTGCTCCGACAGAATAGAGTTAAAGTAAGGGAAGTCACTCAAGACTAGTACAACAAAAGTTATTATTATTCTTATTTTTATTATTATTGTTATTGTTTAGTCACACACGAATCTTCCTTATAAGCAAACTAAAGGCGCAAATTGTACCACTACGTAGGGACGCACTAACTATAAACACTTCCATTTTTCGATAAAAACCAGGATATTAACGAAAACTTACCAAAAATAAATGTCGGTATAAAAAAAACTCTTAACCCCAGTCAGTGTCATACCTAACCATCCAGCAATAAAATTCTGAACATAAAAATTCAAACTCAACAAACTACATGGAAACTTAAAGCCACGTACAATATGAAACTGCTGACTATCTGGGATCGCGATAAAAATTAGATTCTTTTTTCGTATACATTTAAACACTTCTCATCATCGGAATCCAATTACTTAACTAAATCCTCAACAATGTTACATCAATGGTTTTAATCATTATCAAGTTTCTGGAGATTAAATACATTGTATCAAAAGCAATGCGTTACAAAATGCACAATATCATACTCAATAAACTCACATATGACGGAACTTTACAACTTTATAATTACTCGCCTTAAAACTCTTTACAAAGCTTAATCCACATGAACAATATATTCACACAATAATATTTATGAAAAGATTGTTTTTTTGTACCCTATATACAATATTAATATTTGTTAAAATTTTATGCAAACTTATCCTTACGTGACACGGTCCATGAGGCAATGTTGTTGCACTTGATTTCTTTCCGTTTAGACAGATGTCCACTTCCCTTTAATGCTAGTATCTCAAGAAATTCTGAAGTTGTGCATTCCAAAACCATGAACTTACTCCCGCAATAAGGATTGGTGATTTTTTCCAAAAATTTTACCGGCACGCTTTACCTTACCTTTTTGAATTATAACAAATCCTAGAGCGCTTAGCTACTCATTAATGGTTATTCAGATTTGTCAGTTTAAATAAGTAAAAAAAAAGTGCGGGTGATTAATTCATAGCTTCAATGAGAAATATAATTGAAAATAGGAATAACAGTAACGGCACCCTACCAGAAATTAGTGTTCTGGCAAATAAAGCATCTTTAAGTGTAATATCCGGCATAACACACTAACAATGATAATCAATCATAATTAACTATTGCAATAATAAAAAATACCTTTTATTTACCGACACTTATGCCCATTTAGTAAAACCATTTCTATTTTCTTTTTGTGTGAACGCAGAAAAGATAGAAAAGATGTAACATGAATAACTATTTTTAGGTTTTGAGGTTAGTTTTTGTTATGTTTAGTAATTAAAGCGTTATCGGAGACTTGCTTGAATGACATCGTAACGACTAGGTTAGTGCAACAAGTGGAAAAGTAGTGTGTGCCTTGTGGAATTTTCTAAGGAATATTGAACGAAGAATGGGGATGTATTCCCACATGCATCGTAGTTACGTTGCAGCATCATTGACTTTTTTATTTTATCATCTTTTTTATGTATTATGCGACCGAGATCTAGACAAAAACGGAAATTTAAGGCATCCCTATGCGCATTAACTACTAATTATTAGCATTAGTAGTTATTAGCATTACCCGTCACTAGAATTTTCGTTTTATGAAGAAATCACACCTTTAGTAATCCGAGAAGTGCTTTGGTATTGTCTGCTTTAGAAAAAACTGATACCTTGACCAGGTTTGAACCCGCGCCGCTCGAGTGAAAGACAAGCACGCTAACCATTCCACCACCAAGGCAGCTATATTTTTAGTATTTTCATTGTCAATTTTTACAATGTTGCCCAACAACAAATTAATGATAATTACTAATAATTTAAATTTGTAAAAATTATTAAATTTTAGACATCTAAATGAATAAAAAATAGTATATAAATGCATGTTACAATGTTACTGTAAGATTAATATTTTGCAGACTGGTGGTTTTGCTATTCTTACCACATAATATTCACATTACTATATTACGTAACGTTTATTGTAACGCTTTCCCGTTAATACTCCTATACTATTGAGCTATAAAAGAAATTTTGACAAATTCTCTGTTCTGTAAATGAATGCATTAATTTATAAAATATCAAACCCTTTTGTTTCAGTAAACTAAACTCTAACACATATTCTAACCATATAGATTGTGTAGATCTAAATACATCGTTTTTATTATGTACACATACGAATCCAAACTAAGGAAATGTTAAATACCGCATAAAGATAGCTGAGTTAATAAGATTTAATTTTTATTTTTAAAGACTTTTGGTAATTTTCAGATAAAGCGCAAAGAAAATCAATATAAGTGTCAAATCCGATGTATAAAATTGTATCGGAGGCAATTATGTGATAAGTGGTATGTATAATTCATTTAAACGTCGTTTATAACATCCAATGTCATGTTCGTGTCTACCATGTAAGGGACTGATGTGCACACATGACCATTAATTGTATTTTTATTTAAATTTTAAAGCTGTGCGTATGTCAACGTCAACGAACATTAATGATATTGATCCCTTCTAAAACATTTTTCGATAAATGCGTATTTAAATTCGAATGAGTCAAAAGGAGCTTACATAAATTAACACACTTCTGAATTGATCATAGAAAAATACATATTCAGTTTGTAACTTTATCATGCCCACCACGTTTAATAAAATGCAATGTCCTACTTCAAAAGTTATTCGCACACCTCGTTGACACATCTCATCTTTTTTAATACACTTTATTTATTAATAAATAGATATTAGATATGCAACACTACTTTTTAATACTGTGCCTAGCATTACAATAGAAATGAGTGGGTGCTCCATTACATTGCACAAAATGTGATTATTGCTGTTTGTTATAAATGCTGATTTGACTAACGATTCTTAATATAATAATTTGTATCACAATTTCATAAAATTTTCTCTCCCACTTTTACTTTTTACTTTTCTATATTTTAAACATGGAATTTGACAACAAACCAGCATAAATAATAATAATAACTGTATTAACTATTTATGTTAAACGTTCACTAACAAAAAATTAGAATTTATTATAAAAGGTTTTAAGTATTGCTCTTTTCCCATATTCACTAACAAAATTCAACAGATTTTAGCAAAAGAATGCGACGCACCTTAGAAAGTATTACAATAATTTTTGTAAATTCCGAATTGCTAATTTACTTAAAGAGTTTTTGTTGAAAAAGGACGAAACTTACAACAACAAATCTTACCATTACATACTAAATTCCGTTTACAAAGCAGATAAAGGTGACAATTATTTCAAAAGATACAGGAAGGTAATGATCTTATTAGTAATGAAAATTTAGAAACTTTAAATAGAGACACTACAACAAAATTTTAAATGGATGTAAAAAACTGCAACATCTACTTCACAGATTTAGAAAAACAGCAAATTTTAAACAAAATTATACCGTCTCAATCCATAAACCCAATATGCCCATTAAAGCAGTAGTTTCTTACATTCAAGCACCTAATCATATCTTAGCAAATGAACCAAATCACATAATAACTAAAAAATTAAAGCAGTCTATTAGTAATCCATTAAAATTAATGAATAACCTACAACGCATAAAACACCCTCTCAAGAATGTGTGCGTTTACTAAATAATTTTTTATATACTAATAATGTTGAATTAGTTACAAGAATGCAGTCAATTCAATTATTTTATCTCTGTGTTAATCAACAATAAGATTTATGTACAAAGAATGGTTTGCTTATGGGTAATCCAATTTCATCTATATTAGCTAACATCTTTATGGATCATTTAAATCTAATTTAATATTAAATATGTCTGATAAGATGGTATCCTAGTTTTGATACTTTATCGCATTTTATTGATGGGTTCTTAGATAATGTTAACAATTTACATCATAACATAAGTTTACACTAGCTAGAGAACAAAATAGAGCCATTAAAGCTATATTATTAAACTATATAGTCCACCAAGATCCATAAACCTAATGTTCTTTTAAGGCTTATTGTTAGTGCAATTGGTTCTCCTACATACAATCTTGGGAACATCTTACATTTATGTTACAACGTCATGTAGGTAAAACACCCCGTTATATTAAAAATTATGCCGACTTCATTGAAAAAATACATAGTTTCAAAATTGAAGAAGGTGACATAATGCTCAGTTTTAATGTAGTTGCACTGTTTACTGAAGTCGTTCTAAAAAAAAATATTGATAATTTTTTTTCCAAAGGATAAAACGATTCTTTTTTGGACTGTCGACTGGCCATTATATGGCCATTATTTTACAATAAAGGCGGGATGTATAAATCTAAACGTTTTAGGTAGTCTGGTACAGGACGTGCTTGTATTGAGGACTTCGGAGAAACAGTAGAACATAAAATGGGCAATTTACGCCAAATGCATCATATTTAGTACTTACTTTTATTTACGTGATTTCTTCAGTCTGGAACTTGATCTGGAATTTGATGACAGGAAATAATTGGGTACACTGTGGTCTAGATGATAGATTTCTGTCGAAAATACTGCATTTAGTGAGATGCCGGGGGCGGCGTGTACGTGTGTAAATTTGTAAGTGGTACCTTCAAGTAAACATGGACAATCAGCGCCTTTGCGCTTTCTGGTCGACAGAACTTAGGCAAACAACCTGTCTGTCCGACTGTGTACAACGAATCCGGAAATTAAGCTCCCGCCCGTTGCGTTCATTAGGGGTATTAGTGTAGGTGCTGTAAAAAACTTACGTGCAGGTGAAGGGGAATATGAGCAACAGGCGGCCAGGGTGTACAGAACAACTCCAGCAAGGATCCGAATAGAGTCCGCACTCGGTATCTATTTCAATAATTTATTAAAATTTTAGATACATTTAACACTATATATATATATATATATATATATATATATATATATTGTGTGTGTGTGTGTGTGTGTGCGTGTGCGTGTGCGTGTGCGTGTGCGTGTGCGTGTGCGTGTGCGTGTGCGTGTGCGTGTGCGTTTGCGTGTGCGTGTGCGTGTGCGTGTGCGTGTGCGTGTGCGTGTGCGTGTGCGTGTGCGTGTGCGTGTGCGCGTGCGCGTGCGCGTGCGCGTGCGCGTGCGTGCGCGTGCGCGTGCGCGTGCTGCGTGCGCGTGCGCGTGCGCGTGCGTGTGCGTGTGCGTGTGCGTGTGCGTGTGCGTGTGCGTGTGCGTGTGCGTGTGCGTGTGCGTGTGCGTGTGCGTGTGCGTGTGCGTGTGCGTGTGCGTGTGCGTGTGCGTGTGCGTGTGCGTGTGCGTGTGCGTGTGCGTGTGCGTGTGCGTGTGCGTGTGCGTGTGCGTGTGCGTGTGCGTGTGCGTGTGCGTGTGCGTGTGCGTGTGCGTGTGCGTGTGCGTGTGCGTGTGCGTGTGCGTGTGCGTGTGCGTGTGCGTGTGCGTGTGCTTGTGCGTGGGCGTGGGCGTGGGCGTGCGCGTGCGCGTGCGCGTGCGCGCGTGGGCGCGTGGGCGCGTGGGCGCGTGGGCGCGTGCGCGCGTGCGCGTGGGCGCGTGGGCGCGTGCGTGTGTGTGTGTGTAGTAGTGCCCGTCTAAAGTACCCCTCCCAACCTTTTATGTTAACCATAGAACTGAAATTAATTAAATTTTGGGAAACTAAACTAAGGCACATATATAACGTTTTTGATGGTATTCAGTGACGTAATCATTAAAAATGGGAAACAGCCGCCATTTGTAAAATAATTTTAAATGGGATCATATTCCAAGGAATACCTTATTTGAAAGCTCAAGTGAAGTCATTTTTCAAATGAGGTGTTACTTGCATATGATTACCTTTAAAATTGTTCTTCAAAATGGCTTTTAATGCTTACGTCACTGAATATCATCAGAAATGTACATGTGCCTTAGTCCGGTTTCTCAAATTTCAGTGTATGACTTTAGACCGACACTGTATATATATATATATATATATATATATATATATATATATATATATATATAAATTCTACAATATTACAAACATTATACTACTTAAGCACTGTGTGGCTTTGGTGGTGCGCTGCTCAGGAGTCTTCGTCTTCTTCAGCGCGTGGAATGCATGGTTGATAGGTTGACCTGGCGTTGTAGTTTGCGTATTGACATCACTGAGTTGAGTTTTCTGGGTATTCAAGAAATGTCCTTGTGATGCTGGTCATTGCTAGCTGAGTTGTGCGGTTGTGTGGGCTTTCCTGTTGTCGCTCGGTTGGTGTAGTTCATGCTGATAATGCCTCGCGTATTGGAAATAAAAGAACCAAGTATCACTTGTGTGAATAATTAGTTGGTATTCACAGAACAAGAAGTATTAAATAAATGTCGATACTATGTACTTATCCAGGGACACCAGTTTTCGTATACGACTTTTGCATGGTTATACGAAAAGGGTAACCACCTCAGAACCGTACGGGGGGGGGTCATTCCCCATAGGCCTATCGTAGTTTTAGCCTGATCGAGCGCCGCTGCCACCTTGCGGATGACAGATGGGGCCATACTGAAATTTCCGAGGAGGCCTAATACAGACTCAAACACAGGCGGGTGTGGCAGGTGAGGTAATGTCAGCGCCGGAAGCCGTTTTTGGTACTACCGCCTTCGCAAGTTTTCCTACTGTCGCTAGGGGCGTATTTGACGTGTCGGCGGTATCTTCTTCTGTCGCCATGGAGCTTCTAGCCTCTTCCGCTGTGGAATTCGAGGGAACTTTGGGCATCCTCTGTAGCTAGTGGTGTGCTCCCCACTACAGTTAGCGCACTTGGCCCGGTCGGTTCGGGATTTCGTGATGTAGTTTTGATCTCCGACGCACTTGGTACAATGTGTCGCCGTCCTGCAACAACGTTGTGTGGGCGAAACTCTGGCACCACTGACATTACTTAACGCCACTTTTGCGCTGCAAAATGGTCATTCGGAGGCGGGTGACGTACTCTACATACCGGATCGTTAGGTTAGTCTACCATCACAAAATGTATTAGTCGTCCTTACTGCTTCATCCTGAAACAAAAAATAATAATGTACTGTCAGCTCTGAGTTAACGCCGACCTCGGAAAGTGCTACGGACACGTACACCTGGTAGGTTTGGTGCGAATTACCACACGTGTTCATATACTTATCTCGGTTCCGGGGTGAGACAGGTTGTATCCGGATCCCCTCGTTGATTGCCTTGGCCCTGGTGAAGGCGATTTGTTGTCGGTCGAGTTTCCGGGAGAAAGTGGCCTAGTTCTCCTTCTGTCCAAGAATTACGCGCGACACTTTCTCCCTGATATCTTGTTGGATCGTCGTCTGCTCTATGTCTGAAGGGCTGTCCGTGAACTCTTCTAGTGGCTGGAACACGTTAGTGGGCAGCCGCGTAGGCGGTCGAACATTCGGCGTATTCTTCTGCATCTTCTGCGTCTGGACATTTTCCTCGTTAGTTGATTATTGGATGAGGTGTTTAGGCTGAATCGAGCGGCGTTGGACTTCCTCGAACCGTTAGTGCACCACTAGTGGGGCGACGTCTGGACGCAGCGTCTTCTTCGGTCTTCTCTTCTTCCGTTGTCGCACTGGTGTTGGTGCCAACAGGCTGCCTGGCGGCGGTCCAATCAGCCACACCGATATATGCAACAAATAACTATTTACAGAACACTTATTGCATAGTCCAGTTGGCTCACTTTTTCAAAATAAATTCAATCAAACATATACGGGGTGGTCCGTAAGTTATGGTCTAATTTGAAGTGTAAGATTATCTGCCTCAAAATATCATAATCTGACCCAACTTGCTTTAATTATTGATAATAAAAAGACACAGGGAGTCTAAGCTCCAAAAAAATGTTGATTTTTTAAACATCTCCAAAACGAAAAAAGATATTTTTCTCATTCTTTATAATAAATATAGATATAAAGTACATTAGTTTTAGCTTATTAATACGTTTTTATTAGGTGCAGTGGCGTAGAACACAAGGGGTAGAGCAATCATTCAATCCCTAATTTCTACGCCAATGGGTAAATTAGATTGTAGTAGGCAAGATTTGAGACTTTTGGAACACACCAATCTTGATGATGATACAGTAATACTTGATATGACCAATGCCGAAATCATTACTATCAGTGACGAGGAAACACCACTACCTATTGACATAGACCAACATAACGGTGATAGTGATGACTTCGTTAGCACATCGTCCAGTGTGGAGGGAGTATGTTCTTCCTGTGCTGGGAACGATTACCTTAACACTGGTGCACTGGAACAGATACATAACAACATACAGGACGAGGACAGTGACATTAACAGGGTTCCAGACGCCGGTCCGGAGGTCCAGGATCACGGAAATAACGAAAACTTGACGATGGCTGGTTTTGGGCTACACACATCCCTATCACGATTGGTCGCACTTTGCTTCCACCATTATACAACGTCATGTGTGCGATGGCGTCGGGAGACAGTACCACTCAACGCAATTCTGCGTCCCTTATTATCGCTGGCTACGCACATCGCATCATCACATGGGACCGTCTCACGTTCACGGTATGTATTGTCTTGATACTACTTTGTTTATATTAATAATTCTTTCTTTCATTACAGCTGACAACCATAGTGCCATTCGTCCGGAATTATGATGTGATTACGGAGAGTTCTCTAGAAGAGCAGTTCGACCGAACCCACACTAGGCTTGTAACATTATACCTTGACTGGCATAGTCTTATAAGGCTAGCTATACTAAGTGGGTATGATCACGTCATTGTACGTCTGAAGATGTTACTGGAAACTGTCGTTGAGGTTGCCGGACTTTACCAACTCATTCGAGTTCGTAATGGCTCCTCGACAAGTGGTCTTTGCAAGTGATCGAGACAGGCATAGTAAGTATAACTGACAGAGCTCTCCTTCTACGTATGATTTATTTCCAGAAAAACGTCAACCCCAATAGTGCGACCCCAGACCAGACAGAGCGACACTAACTGACTGACCGCGGCGACTGCTATACAGACCGATAAACAGACAGGTTGACATACAGACAGACAGACATACAGACAGATAGACGGACAGGCAGACATACAGGTACACAGCACACGGTGTATATGCTCAAATATATCAATGATACTGTTGTAAATCATTTTGTTTACAATAATTAAAATGGTTTATTTTGATTTGCCTCGGTCTAGCTCAAATCGGGTCTTGTCTTAATAAGACGGGGGTGGCTCGTACTTTGGTGCTTAACACTGTACACTTTGAATAATTACAATAAAATGATTTAAACGTATATTACCCTATTTCCTATAAAACTAAATAATCAGATACTAAACTAGGTGAATTAAATTAACAACAAGAAAAAAATTTATATCAGGTTAACCGGAGTGTCCATCCTGGTAGCGCCCGTTTTGGTTGGTCACCCGTGAACGGTAGTGATGGAATTATTGGCTCCTGAGACGTTTCTGTGGAAATATAAACTATTGTGGTTCAATTGATAGTGTGTTATAACAAAAAATTCTGATAATGACGATTTTTTTTTATTTATTACGAACGCTTAGGCCGGCCCTGTAAACGGTAGCGTGGTAGTTATCGGGTAGCGTTATGTAATATTCTCCGTATTACATATGCCCCTGCATCTTTATTTAACTGGAAGATCACGCGGGTGATCTCTAAGGATACGGCTTCTGGTATTGAGATTATCTCCAGATCTTCTTGGCGTCGCTTGTTTGTATTGCTAAATTTTCCTGGTGGTAGGTGTATTGTATGTGTAATATATGTTTAATGAAGAGAAGATTCTGGGTCCAGCCCGTCGTCTGCTGTATAAAGGGATCTCCCGGGAAGCGGTAGAATTAGAGTGAATACCCTTCTTGCCGCTGGAATAAATGGAAGTTGGCTTCAGGGAGTCAGAGCCCGCAGTAGCAACGTTCTGGTTTGTGTGTATGTTTGCAGAAGGTGACTTCAGGCTTTACAGCCTGTCGTGACTTCTAGTGTGTGTATGTTTGAAGAAGGTGACTTCAGGCTTTACAGCCTGTCGTGACCTCTAGTGTGTGTGTGTGTGTGTGTGTGTGTGTGTGTGTTTGCAGAACGTGACTGCATGCATTACAGTCTGTCGTGTACTTCTTGTGTATGTACTGGAACGGTGAGATAACTTCCGGGCTCTGCAGCCCGTCGTTTCTCTGGGTGTCTGGTGTAATGTTTAAGAAAAGTGGTGCAATAAAACTTACGTGCTGTTAACAACCTTAGCGTATCTCAACCAGCAGCTTGATTGTATGACGCTGATTTACCGGTGACGGTGACGGATGTGGCAATCGACCGGTCGGCGGCGTATACAACGAAACTAAGTACGGCAAGCACGCGCGGTCTGGATATAGGTTCTAGATTCTAGATTATAGAGCTAGAGTTAGAGAGCTTCTTCCGGTAGGGCCGCGGTCTTTATAGATAATTCGCGGTGGGTGGGTCCGGATTCTATGCAGGGGTCCTCTGGCTGTGATTGGCTGAGGGTTCTCTGACGTAAGAGCATTTGATGCTTTTTGATATCTACGTCGGAGGGGATTAAAATTATTTATTTGTCATGCAATATCGCGCAATCTTTTGCAATTGGTTTTAATATTATGCAACTTTATCTAACTTTATTATTGCAGGGCAATTAAAAAATAATTAATTACAAAAAAAATTAGTAAAGTTAGCCTGGATCTTTACACTGTGGTGGTATACCATCATGTACCTCAAGAGGAGCTTCTTCAGACGATACGGTTGAATTCTTCATGTGTGGAGTTCGAATAAACCAATGGCGGTCATCTGACACTCCGCTACAGGAGCATCTTCGATGGGCACCACACTGCACGTACGCTCAATTACTTGCACCACATCCACGCTGGTGTAATGATACAGAAGTGGAAAGGACTTTTGCACTTGAACTAAATCAAAAATTTTTATTCGTAGAGAAAATTATATATCTGAATGATGCACTAATTACATTTGTACGTACAACAAATAGATGTATTAGCATATCATTATCTTTTTTTAATTTGGTTCTAAGTGTGGTATCAAAGAAGTGTAAAAAAACATCAGCAAGCCTTGAAAAAGTGAGATGGCTATCTGAGTAGGTAGGGTGCGCAAATAGCCTTGAGAATGTGTTGAGTGTTAGTGACCTACGCATGTTGTTTAACCTTGGAGCTGTGGTACTCTTAGAAATGTGCGACCTTGGGAAAGTTGTGTATAAACATGGCATACTTCTGTCGCATCCTTGAGCCGGCGGGACCTTGAGATGTGGTAACCTTGGAAATATGGGACCTTGTAATTGTGGTGTATTACAAAAGTCTCCAATCTTACCAACTTGTTTTTTTATTAAAATACGAAACCTTGATGTTTTTCAGATAGAAAAGTATGCATTGTCTAAGTGGATAACTGTAATAGTTTCTAAGATATTTGCACTTTTAGGTATTTACTTTATTAAAGAAAGGTTCATCAGATCGTTATATTCTGAGGCCGAGAATCTTACATTTCACTTTGGACCATTACTTACGAGTAGAAGGGAGGCATCATGCGCCATCTTGGATTTTTGGCGAAAACCCACCATTTTTTATATGCCCACGTGTGGGACCCGTTTTTCCACCCTTATTTTTTATGGTTTCTTTTCGGAGACCTTTTTCAACCCTTGATGGAATTTCCATCTCTAATTTCGGCCTCTTTGTTTTACTCACATGTGGTGAGGCCGTATTTTTCACCCTTATTTATGGTTTCTTTTCGGAGGCCTTTTTCAACCCTTGATGGGAATTTCAATGCTGTATTAAGAGGCTTTTTGACAGCAATTTTTTTTTACTTACTCATGTGAAGGGTGTATTTACGGTTTGGTCTTAGGGTTAGTTTTGGGCTTGGGGTTGGTCTTGGACTTGGAGTTGGGGTTGGTCTAGGCGTTGGTCTTGGATTTGGGAGCTGGGGCTGAGAGACGGCTTCTTTTCGGGGGTTTTTTTCAGCCCTTATTTTTTATGGTTTCTTTTCGGAGGTCTTTTTTAACCCCTTGATTTTTACCCTTATGGTTTCTTTTCGGAAGACCTTTTTCAACCCCTTTATGGAATTTTCATCCCTAATCAAGGCCTTTTTTGTTTTTACTCGCTTACTTGAGGGGGCGTATTTGTCACCCTTATTTTATGATTCCTTTTCGGTGGTCATTTTCAGCCCTTGATGGGAATTTCAACCCTGATTAAGGCTTTTTGATTTTTTTCATGCCTACGTGTAGGAGTCGTTTTTTGTTCATTATTTTTTATTAATTGTCTTTTATTAATTATTTTTATTAATTATTTTTAATTAATTAATTAATTATTGTTTAACCCGGGCGATCCTAATCTGTTGCCCTATAAGATGATTTTAAATCTGTATTCTGATAAGGGTGTGCAGATAATCATTAGATGTAAAAGATAGTTTATTTAATCTGTGTCTACTATTAACATTTATTACAGCTTGTTTATCAGATATTTGAATGATATAATACTCATTTAAAGGATTGATTAGGTAATAATTACGTGCGCGACCAAATTGACTCTATTTCCCCATACTACTTTATTAGCGTATTTTTATCAAATGAGATTGTTATTAAAATTATTACATTTATTTTAATTCCTATCTACAGATTGTTTTAATATACGAAATTTATTTATACATTGATTAGGTGTTAACTTGTAAGACACGTTTCGCTGAAGGGTATGCGAGTCCCAACCTAATCTTATAGCTTATAAGATGATCCTGTCTTAAAATATGTATTCTGTTAAATAGATTACAAGTTTTCATAATAAAATATTATTAGAGTCGGTTTATCGGTTATTTTACGTAATTGTTTCAATATATATATATATATATATATATATATATATATATAAAATTCATGAGAGTGGACCTTGTATTATTTATTGCAATATGTGTTATTACACTTTCTTTTTAATTGCCGGTTGTAACCTTCTACCTACACCCTTCTGGGCCACGTTCACGACCCAAAATAAAGTCGATCCGTTTGAGGAGGCTACTACAATTGCTAGCGCTTGCAATAAAGTGTTTCGTAGGCTTTTTATCAAAGAAAACACAATCGGGCTCATTACAAAAGGCGGGTATAGACGCGCGGACAACCAATCAAAGGTCGCAATACAGTGGTTACGTTGGATTGAACATTCACACCAAGTGAGCATACAGCCCGCAGGGAAAGCTCGTGAATTTAGAACACCTGAAGGCGTTAAGGTCCACGGTTATTGTGCAGGATCAAATACCGTTTACGAATTTCGGGGGTGTTAGCACGGTTGCGAGGAATGTTTTCCCAACCAGGCTAATTTTGATCCTAAGCTTGGTGCAAATACTTCCATACTCGCCCGAAACGAGAACATGGCGGCGAGGTCCAGGTTTCTACGCGGGAGCGGGTATAACATAGTAGAAATGCGTGAATGCGAGATTAAAAAACAAATACTTGCAAACGATGAGTTAAGAGCGTTTATACAGAATCTAGGTGACCAAGCTGATGAACCTTTAAATCCACCAAACTCGTTTTACGGTGGCCACGCTAATGCTAGTAAACTGTATCATGTATTATGACGTGTGCTCATTATACCCCTATGTAAATAAATATTGTAAGTATCCTGTAGGTCATCCGAGAATTCATGTAGGTTTGGATTGTAAGAACATTTCATTGGACACGGTGGAGGGTTTAGTTAAATGTCGAGTACTACCGCCCTCTAATCTCTACCGCCCTGTTTTACCCCTAAAAATGCATGGCAAGCTGATGTTTTTGTGATGTAGAACTTGTGGTTCTGAGTTAAATCAAGGGAAGTGTGGGCATAGTGAAATCGAACGCAGTTTCGTTGGGACGTTTGTAGCGGACGAGCTGCGTAAGGCTATCACTAAAAACTGTAAAGTTTTGGACGTTTTTGAGATTTGGGAGTATGAGGTAACCACTTATAATAAAGCGACGAAACAGGAAAGATTGCTTAGTAATTAAATCGATAATTTTCTGAAACTCAAGCAGGAATGCTCAGGGTGGCCTAGCCATTGCACGACAGAAGTCGAGAAGGCTCAGTAAATAACAGAATATTATGAGAAGGAGGGAATTCGCCTAGACGCTAATAATATTAAGAAAAACCCCGGTTTAAGGTTATTTCGTGTTTGCGAATTTTTGTTTTCGTTTTTCGTGTTCGCGATTTTTCGTGTTTGCGATTTTCGTTTTCGTTTTTTTGTGTTTGCGATTTTTTCGTTTTCGTTTTTCGTGTTTGCGATTTTCGTTTTCGTTTTTCCGTGTTTGCGAATTTTCATCTTTTCGTTTTTCATGTTTGCGAATTTTTTGTTTTCGTTCTTCGTGTTAGCGATTTTTCGAGTTTGCGAATTTTTTGATTTTCGTTTTTCGTGTTTGCGAGTTTGTGTTTGCGATTTTTCGTTTTTCGTGATTGCGTGTTTGCGATTTTCGATTGCATAATTATGAGCATATTGAAAATATACTCTTAAGTACCCCTAACAGGATTTTACGTTCTAAACAGGGTGACCAAGATTTCTTGATTTGTCTGAGATTGATCTTCTTAATTAATTAATTTGTTTGTGTGTGTGTGTGTGTGCGCGCGCGTGTGTGTGTGTGATAAAGAGCCAAAAGGAGAGAGGGAGAAAGAGAGAGCATGGTCAACTTAGTCAGACCCTAACACAAGTGCTGGCTTACATGTTAACAATGGGGCCTCCTTATTAGAATACAAATTCAAATTCTACATCAAGGGGTCACGGGGCCAAGTCCCAACAGTAAGTTGCGAAGCTCTATATCTGTCTTACAAGATATCATTAGGCCTCCTTATTAGAATACAACTTTAAATTACCAGTCATTACCAACAAAAACAAATACCATTTCCAACCACGGGTTACCAAAGGGGCGAAGGCCTACACTTGTCTTATAAAATTAAGTTAGGACACACACAATTACACCAAGCGGCCGCGACAGGGGGCGAAGGTCTACACTTGTCTTATAAAATTAGGGTAGGACTCACTTGAAATTACACCAAGGGGCCACCACAGGGGGCGAAGGCGTACACTTGTCTTATAAAATTAGCTGACATACACCAAGGAGCCACGGAAATGGGGCGAAGGCGTACATTTGTCATACAAGTTAGCATTAGGGCCCCTTATTAGAATACAACCCTAATGTATAAATAAAATTTCGTAAGGTTACAATCTGTAGATAGGAATTAAAAGAATACGCACAATTGCCTAACTTCCAGGGGTTGTATTGCTCTTAATATTACCAAAAGAATCTTAACTAGGGTTGAAAAAGACCCCCCCGAAAAGAAGCCATCACCCAGCCCCAAATCCAAGACCAACCCCAAGCCCAACCCCAAGCCCAGGACCAACCCCAAGACCAAACCCTAAATACACCCTTCACGTGAGCAAGTACAAAAAAATTTCTGTCAAAAAGGCTCTTAATACAACATTGAAATTCCCATCAAGGGTTGAAAAAGGCCTCCGAAAAGAAACCACAAATAAGTGTGAAAAATACGGCTCGCCACGTGGGTGAGTAAAAACAAAGAGGCCGTAATTAGGGATAAAAATTCTATCAAGGGTTGAAAAATGCCTCCGAAAAGAAACCATAGGGGTGGAAAAACACGCCCCATACGTGGATATAAAAAAAATGGTGGGTTTTCCCCAAAAATCCAAGATGGCGCATGGTGCCTCTCTTCTACTCTTACGGATCACCCAGTGTGCAATATGCTTCACATTTATTTAGTTTTAATTGCATTGAATTTTAAATAAACTCCTAATGCAAGTAAATTAAATTTTACTCAGAGGTCGTAAAATACAAATTTTTGGACATTAATTTTTAAATCAAAATGGATATAATATTCCAAAACAATTTAATTAGCATTGTTTTGATAGCGTGGACTAATATAGCTTAATAACGTGAATCGGTACGGATGTTTCTTTATTTAATTATTTAAACTATTAGTAATTTTTGACTAGTATAATTCAGATTTATGCGCGAACGGATTTTTAACAGTAATTGAGCACAATTGGGAACAATTTAAATTTCTTGATGGCGTTTCATTGGAAAAACAAATCCTAACCACGCTTTAATTAGATATTAACAATTAATTTTTAATAGAAAGGAAGAGCTTAAATGAAATTTATGACGTTTAATTATAATTGATAAGCAATTTCAGTGTACATAATCATTTGTTATTAAAAGACAATTAATAAAGCATATTTTTTATTAAAAAATTAAGCTTTTATAGATTCGATTTAAGATTTATTTTTAGATGCTCGTAAATTTCAATTTAAATAACTGGGTTTAAATTTCTTGTGTAAAATTGGTATCTGAAAGATAACTGTTTGAACATGCAACGCAGTGCAGCCAAATGAAATAAATTCATTATTTAAAGAAGAATTATATTTATACTTTGTGAGCTTGGGCGACCATCATTAACTCTGGTTATACCAGAAGTAGGTATCGACTTGTTTATTTCAAGTAGGTACACTTCCTCAGTATGTTGTTACATCTTTAGGTTTGTCCTTCAATTCTAGCCTAACTGTGTGTTACATACTATGTCGAATGCATAAACGTACAGGCGTCCAAATCAGGACGTCATGTTTTATTTTAAGGAAGAAACATAAACAAAAAAAAAACCAGCCAAAGGCATCAACGACAAGTAAGCGTAAATTGTCTAAACCGAAGCGCATGCTGTTGCAGAGTTCTTCTTAAAACGTTTGTAAGCGAACATGATCAAACACACTTTTATTACGGCTAAAAAGAAATATGTAACAAAACAAAAATTAAATGATAATATTTATTAAGTTTGTAAAGTAAAACAAACCACTCGGTATAAACATAAGGCACCCAAAAAGATGTGTAGATTTATGGACGAGACACGTGTTCGTGTCACGAGTGAATAAAATTTCTAAAGTGTAATAGTTTTTTTTACAAAAATTATACTACACATTTAAATAGTAAATGCTCAAACCAAACTTAAATTGAGCATTCGTCAAAGTAATACCTCAGGTATACGGTAGTTTCCGTATCATGCGTTTATGTATAGACGTGTCTGAACAGGTTGACTGCCAAGGGCAAAATCAGAAAAATATTAAAAATTTCATTTTCTAGTTTTTCGATTTGTAGTATAGAATTTGTCGATTTAAAGCTATTGCAACTATTGGTTTTCAATTATCTTATTTATTTATTTTATAAAACGTGTTTTTAATGAGCAGACACCGGTGTCTGCAGTTTTCAATTTGGGCCTGTAACTTCCCGAAAATGTGTTTGCAGACACAGTTGTGCAGACACATTGCAAGTCGTAACTTGTCATTTGTACATATGCTGGTACAACTAAAAGCAGTTGCATTTACAATTCGTTGCAAGTAAGACGTGTGTCTGGGTGTTTCGTATTTGTATATGAGAATTATTTTATGGGCCTCAACATTATTTGATGTTTATATTCATTGTTTACAAAAATCGTGTGTTTTGATATTTACGATAACGTAAAATTATTTTACACATTTTGATGGCGCAAAATTTAGTTTTGTGAGTTTCGTGTTTGGTTGCTATTACTGGTCAGTTTATGTTACTATGGAGAACGTTAGCCAAAGGTCAAGGAAGCTTGTAGAAATGGCAAGAAGTATGGGACCACCTCTTGTTGGTAATAACTTCTTTGTTTTCTCAAAATGAGGAAATATAAAACCTTGTATTTTTTTCATCTAGGATTTGATGACGCATCGACTGATGAAGACTTTAGTTCTTCTGATTCCGTGAAAGATACAGAGTATGTTCTACCTAGCAGCGAATCAGAACTTGACCTGTCCAATCCTACTGCATTTGTAGAAAATATTGATGTTGGGCAAAACGCAACACCTGTTGTTCATTCACCATCCGAAATTGCTGAAACTATGCATTCAGATAGTGATAGCTAGGAAAACGAAGATACGGTCCAAGATCTTCATGAACAAGCAACTGCTGGTGAGTGGTCAGTTCCACTTGGCCGTCAACAGCAATTTGATTTTGCTGCTATCTCAGGACTCAACGAAGCAGTGCTTTCAGAACTGGTGAGTGGAACACCATACGATTTTTACTGTTCTCTAATAGACAATAAAATTATTGATAACATCGTAGATCAAACGAATTTATATGCCACCCAATGTCTGACCAGTGAAGCTGATATTCCTAAAACCTCGAGGTGGCATAAATGGCAACCGACCGACAACACTGAAATAAGACGTTTTATTGGGTTGATTGGATATATGGGTGTAATGCTGCACCCCTACTTTTGGGTGCTATATTTATATTGCGCCCTTCTGGTTTGGTAACCCAGCGCGGTTTTATTTTACCTCGGCTTTGCTCAATCGGGTTTATTTTATAAACGGGGTGTGGTTCGTAATAAGTACTGGATGGGCTTAACACTGTAACCTTAAATAAAATCCGTAAAGCATTTTTAAAATGTATATTAATCAGATATTTACAGTAAATAAAAAATCAGAAGGTAATTAACACAATATGTAGGTGAACTTCTCGGTCCGGGTCGTGGCGTCACTGGGTGCGACGTCGCTTACTAAGCAAACGGAGCGGCTGCGGCTACTGGTTTCTGGAACGGTCAACGGTACGGAGGCGGCTGCTGGATATCGGCTTAACTTGAATCTACTGAGATTCATCTCCCTTCTATTACGGTTATTAGCAGGTCGGTGCTTCCACGAAGCGAACGGGGCGGCTGCGGCTACTGGTTTCTGGAACGGCTTGACTTGAATCTACTGAGATTCATCTCTCCTTATTTGCGTCGCGAGTTTATAAAGGTGCATCTGTGGGCGGTTTCGCGGCTACCGTGCGGGGATGCCGTTATGCGATTGGTTAAAATCGTTCTGACGTGCAGAAACTTACGGTTTCTTAGAAATACACGTCAGCGGTGATGAATAAATTATTTGTTGTGCAATATCGCGTAAGCTTATGAAATCTTACATACAGGATGGTCCGCACCTAATTTATTCTAAAACACATATGTACAGGACGCTGGTTCTTTACATACCACCCTTTCCTCTTCTTGCGGAAGATCCGTCCGCTTCACTTTTACTCTTGCGCCGTCGGGCGTGATTACGCTGACGCGGCGGCGATTGCGTCGCTGTCGGCGGTTAAGGTACACCGGGGGTGGCGGCATAAGGTAGGCCGGTTCGGAGACCTCTTGGATCCGTAGGTCCTTAATTCCTTCTGTGACCTCGGCCGCCCGGCGTAGATGTTCCGGTGTGTCCGGGGTCTTCGGTCTACCATCCGTGTGGAGCCGGGGTGGTGACCAATACCATTCCGCACCTCTCCCGGATGGTCCTGGAGACGGTGTGCGGGGCGTAGGCGGCGGAGTTTGGTCCCGGACCGGAGCACTGCGACGCGTCAGGAACGCTGCGTCCAAGTCTTCGGTCCCGGGTTTGCGGTAGTGGTGGGGCTGCCATGGCGAAATCCTTAACGGAGTCTTTTTTCTTATGCATTGTTTGAATGGGGCCATGTTGTGGGAGATAGCATTTCTGGTTTTATCCTTTGCTTTTACATGATTTCGAATACGCGGGTTTTTAATAGCCGTTAATTTTTCAACGTTACCATTGGTCGTTGGTCTAGTCTGATCGGTGACGTCAGTCGCATTTCTCAAATCTTTTACATGCGCTTCTCCCGCACTTTTCCTACTACCGGGTTCTCGGAGTTCGACAATTACGGGCGATTTGATTTTATACACAAGGTAAGGACCGGCATACTTTTTCGCTAATTTCGCGGAAAATTCTTTCGCTTTGCTTGACAGGTAATGTGTTTTACGATATACGAGATCTCCTTTGCGGGGGCGGTAGGCTCGGTGACGCAGGTTGTAATGATACCGTTGTACTTCAAAGGTCTTTGCTAATGAATCTCTAGCAAGTTCTTGTAGATCTTTTAAATACTTCATGTGTTGCGTTTGATCGGCTGCGGTTACGGCGGTTTCTGTTGTCGGTGCTTGCTTCTGGGTTGACCATGCCCTAGGTGGTTCTAATTCCCTCCCGAGATTAAGTAAGGCAGGGGAGAAACCAGTTGATCCATGCTGTACGGTATTGATAGCGAATGCTATTTCAGGCAGGTGGGTGTCCCACTCTCGCTGGTTATTTCGCGTAAATTGTGCGATCATCGTCCCGATCACTTTATTGGTTCTTTCCACCGGGTTGGCATGCGGGGAGTATGGTGGAGTAGAACGATGGTTGATTCCATGCTCCTTCAAGAACGTGCGGAATAATTTACTGGTATACTGTGGGCCGTTATCGGAGATCAGGTGTCGGGGAGTTCCAAAGCGGTATATTATTTGTTCTTTTAACGCTTGGATAATCGGCGGACTGGTAGCGTTACGGAACGGTTTAAGTTCGACCCACTTAGTTAGCCGGTCTTGAAAAACTAACAGGAATTTATAGCCTTTCTTGGAGCGCGGCAGCGGTCCGATAAGGTCTGTACTTACATTATTCCACGGATGTCCAGGTCGCGAAAAGTACATTTCTCCTTGCGGCTTTTGCGTACTACCTTTATAGGTCTGACAACTTATACACGTTTTTACGTATTTTATCACGTCGGATTTTATGGTGGGCCAGTAGTAATTGCGGTATATGCGGCATAGTGTTTTCGCAATTCCCAGGTGTCCTGCGGTGGGAACATCGTGACATTCTTCCAGGATATCTCGGCGTTTTTCTAGCGGTATACAAATTTTCCAACTAGGATGGCTTTCCATCTCTTTTTCGGGTGTCGGATCAGGGAATGATTTAAATAGTTGTCCTTCCTCTATTTTATATCGTGGGTGTTGATCAGGGTGTTCTCGGACTTGCTGTATCAAGTATTTATACCACGGACAGGTTATCTCTTCGGTTTCCTCCACCTCTAATGGAGACAGGTCGGCTTTTACTTTATAGTCCTCGTGTAAGCGAGATAGCGCGTCGGCCACATTGTTCAGTGCCCCTTTACGGTACTCCACCTGGAAGTCGAACTGTTGTAGTTCCATTATCCAGCGGGCTAGACGGGATGTCGGTTTCTCTAGCGTGCGAAGCCACTTGAGACTTCTATGATCGGTTAACACTGTGAATTTATAACCCTCTAGGTAACTTTTTAGCTTTTGTATGGCCCATACTACGGCCAGACACTCTTGTTCAATCGTCGAGTAATTCCTTTCCGCGGGGTTCAGTGCCCTGCTGATGTACGCTATCACTCGTTCATTCGGTGCTTGTCCTTGTGTTAGCATGGCTCCAATTCCGGTGGTACTTGCGTCGGTTTGTAATACAAAAGGTTGATTAAAATCCGGACAGGCTAATACAGGGGGGGCGGTCAACGCTTGTTTAATGGCTTCAAAGGCGTGATTTTGTGTGTCGGTCCACTGATATCTGGTGTTCTTCTTCAAGAGTTCGGTAAGCGGTTGACTTAGTTTCGCAAAGCCGCTAACATATTTGCGGTACCACGACGCCAGTCCCAAAAATTGACGGAGTTGCTTAACGGTACGGGGAGCGGGTATTTGGATAATTGCGTCGATTTTTTCTGGATCAGGTAAAATTCCTTTTGCGGTGACGACGTGCCCCAAATGTTTGAGTTGGGTTTGACAGAAGTAGCATTTGTCTGGTTGTAGTTGAAGTCCGTTATCACGTAGTCTCTTGAATACTTCCCGTAGGTTACTCAGGTGCTCTTGAAATGTTTTTCCCAGGACTATGATATCATCTAGATATACAAAAGCGCGTCCAATCAGTTCTGGACCAATAATAGAATCTAGGAATCTCTGGAATGTAGCAGGGGCGGAATGAAGTCCAAACGGTAGAACTTTGAATTGGTATAGTCCACGGCCGGGCACTGTAAAAGCGGTGATGGATTTACTTCCATCTTCTAGAGGAATTTGCCAGTATCCTTGTTTCAGGTCTAGGGTACTGATATAGCTTGCTTCTCGCAGCTGGTCTAAGATGCCTTGAATATATGGTAACGGGTATGCATCTTTGATGGTGACCTGGTTAACTTTTCGAAAGTCGACGCAGAATCGATATGAACCAGTTGGTTTCTTAACCAACACTACGGGAGAACTCCACGGGCTGTGTGACGGTTCTATGATGTCTTCTGCGAGCATATTATCAACCTCCTGATTGATAAGTTCTTGCATTGCTGGATTGCGGGGATAGTATCGCTGTTTGATCGGTTTAGCCTCGGGCACGAGCGTGATCTTATGTATAACATCTTTGGCTTTTCCTGTTACCTTTGTGAACTTCCTCATCTCGGTTTCCAAGAATTCGTTTAACTCGGGCAGCTGGTCTACGTCTGGTCCATGTATTCCACTCAAGCCTCCTTGTACGGAACTTTGCAAGGGGATACGTATTCCGGCGATTTCTAGTTGTTTCTGGTGTATATGTAGAGTGGCCTGAAGATGTTCCAGCGCGTCTAATCCAATCACAATGTCGGTGGACAGTTGGGGTATGTAATAGCCTGGTAACTGGAGAGTTTTCCTGCCTATCTTGGCGGGGAAAATGTATAAGCCGCGGGTTTCAGTCATGGAACTGTCGGCAAGACGTACAGTTGCAGCTTTTAGCGTGCTCGGATATATACGGTTGTTAATTAGTAAATTCTTTACTTTCTCGCCTATATATGTTCGGGAGGCTCCGGTATCAATTAAAGCATTGATGGTTTTGTTAAAGACCATAATCTCTAGGAAGAGTCTATCATCGTAGGAACGATCTAATCTTGTATCGGGTTTCCTTCGTGTAAACTGCGTTACGGTTTGTAGCCAAGTGGTCCACTCGCTGGCGGTTGTTTTGTTTCCAGGTGTAAAAGCCGGGGTAGTAAAAAGTTCCTGGTGTCCCTTTACCGGCGTCTGGAGTTTTCCGACCGCGGACAGGGGCAGTCGCGGGATAATACACCTTCTTTGCTGCATCTCGAGCAAAAAGCTTTAAACGGTTCTCTACACCTCTCTTTGAAGTGTCCGGTTTTTCCACATCTCCAACAGACGGTGGAGCGGTCATACGGGGTGGTGATAGGTGTTGGAACGGTTTTAGTGGTGTTGATTTCACGGGGACGGTGTGCTGGTGTGTCAGGTGCTGGTGTTAGACCACTAAAGTGTACCTTCTGGCGGTTTGGACTGGGAGACGGCGAGTGTGTCCGCGGAGGTAGCATTTCGAATTGGGTGGCCAACTCGAGAAGTTCGGTCAGGTCTTTGAAATCTCTCTCGCGGATGTAATATTTATATTCCACCCTCAGGTTGTCATACATACGTTGTAACTGTTCTTCTCTCGACATGTTTCCATGGCGTCGCATTAGGGTCAGGACGGCGGTTACGTACTCCGTAGCTTTTTCTCGGGGTTTTTGTAATCTATTGCGGATTTCCTCCTCTAGTTGAAATTGATGTCGCGGTGGTAAAAATTGTATTTTAAAACTGACCAAGAAATCTTTCCAAGTCGTCCAGGATTGTTGATGGTTTCTGTACCATAACAGGGTGCTTTCTTTTAATAATTCCGGAAGGGCGAGTAGTAGGTCACGGTCGGTGATGTAGCAGGTTTGTAATTCCTCTACTCTTTCCAAGAAAGAAATCGGATCGCTGATACCGTCGTATTTCACACCCCATTTGCGTATTCTATCGCAAATATCGGCGCGTCTGGTTCCGGTAATGTCTAGGTGTTCCCCAGCTGGTGGTGGCGGTATCGGAGCGGCTAATGTTAGTATTTCTGGTGTCAGTGTGGTTACTTGTCCTTCTCCGGTGCGTAAGTATTTTATTATCCTGGCTCGAAGTGCATCTACATTTCCTCCTGTCTCTAGCTTATATTTCCTAGCTTCGGTTGCTAATTCATCCTTCTTGAGATGGTAAATCCATCCCACTCTGGTGTCGGTATCTTCAGAGTCCCTCGGTATACTCATCCTGTAACAGACAGATTAGTGTCTCTGGAAAACAAAAATATGTGATTACTGGTACTTCTGCGGTCCTTTTGGAATCTGTAAACGGAAAATTATTTAAGGTGTTCAGTGTTTTTCGAGCCCCACGTTGGGCGCCACTTGTAATGCTGCACCCCTACTTTCGGGTGCTATATTTATATTGCGCCCTTCTGGTTTGGTAACCCAGCGCGGTTTTATTTTGCCTCGGCTTTGCTCAATCGGGTTTATTTTATAAACGGGGCGTGGTTCGTAATAAGTACTGGATGGGCTTAACACTGTAACCTTAAATAAAATCCGTAAAGCATTTTTAAAATGTATATTAATCAGATATTTACAGTAAATAAAAAATCAGAAGGTAATTAACACAATATGTAGGTGAACTTCTCGGTCCGGGTCGTGGCGTCACTGGGTGCGACGTCGCTTACTAAGCAAACGGAGCGGCTGCGGCTACTGGTTTCTGGAACGGTCAACGGTACGGTGGCGGCTGCTGGATATCGGCTTAACTTGAATCTACTGAGATTCATCTTCTTCTATTACGGTTATTAGCAGGTCGGTGCTTCCACGAAGCGAACGGGGCGGCTGCGGCTACTGGTTTCTGGAACGGCTTGACTTGAATCTACTGAGATTCATCTCTCCTTATTTGCGTCGCGAGTTTATAAAGGTGCATCTGTGGGCGGTTTCGCGGCTACCGTGCGGGGGATGCCGTTATGCGATTGGTTAAAATCGTTCTGACGTGCAGAAACTTACGGTTTCTTAGAAATACACGTCAGCGGTGATGAATAAATTATTTGTTGTGCAATATCGCGTAAGCTTATGAAATCTTACATACAGGATGGTCCGCACCTAATTTATTCTAAAACACATATGTACAGGACGCTGGTTCTTTACATGGGTTTGGTGAAAATGCCATCAATTGAGAATTATTGATCTTCTAGTCTTCTTTACCGAAACGATGTGGCAAGAAATACCATGAGTCGAAACCGTTTTCAATTACTTTTACAGGCACTGCATTTTGATGATAATGAAATATGCCCACCTAATGATAGATTGCACAAAATACAGAAGTTAGTGGATATGTGCGTGACAAATTTCCAACAAATGTATACACCAAACAAGATCTTCTGTATAGATGAAAGCATGGTTCCTTTCCAAGGAAGACTTATCATGAAGCAGTATATCCCCCAAAAAACTCATAAATATGGGATAAAAATTTTTAAACTATGCTGCGAAACTGGTTATACATAGAACCTTGCCATATATAGTGGGAAAGGCGAAAAGAGGCAAGTTTCGCTTGCCACTGATGTAGTCCTTAAATTGTCTGCACCTCTTCTAGACGCAGGAAGGACACTTATAACAGATAATTTTTATACAAGCTTAGAATTGGCAAATACATTACTGCAAAGAAAAACGCACTTATTGGGTACCCCTTCGCAAAAATCGCCGGGGAAATCCAAAGGAAGTAGTTACGAAGAAATTAAGAAAGGGTGAAATGATATCCAGTGAAAATCAGAAAGGTATAACCGTAACAAAATGGCGTGATAAAAGAGAAGTCCTAACATTATCGACTTGTCATGCAGAAGAATCTACTGAACTTATTAGACGGACAGGACCCGTTTTGAAACCTAAAGCCGTTGTAGATTACAACTTTGGAAAGGCGTCAATTGATCTTTCTGATCAATTAGCAAGTTACGGCGAAGTTTGAAATGGTATCGAAAGATTGCCATAGAACTTCTCTTGCGAACAGCTGTTGTAAATGCACGATTCTTACATAATTTGGTTAATTCAAAAAACATCAAGGTGAACGAATTTAGAGAACAAATAGTATTGGAACTCTTGAAGAGCGAAAATAAGGTATCAGATAGTAACATTGAGCTTGGTGAAAATACTGCAGAACCTACATCATCCACTAAGAAAAAACCTATGGCAAGTCATAAATTTGTAAAAAAACCTGGAAGTTCCAGAGCTGGTCGAAAATATTGTAGGGGCTGCTACGAACGAAAGAAGAATGGAGAAATTCCCAGATCTAAAATATCAAAAGTAACAACCTATTGTGCAGATTGCGTCGGACAACCACCGAATTGCCTTCAATGCTTTAACAAAAAACATTATTCTGAAGGGGTTTATATATTGTTTTGTATTGATTTCCTTTTTTTTAGAATTATTTAGTATGTATTATTCTTAAAATAAAATTGAAATATGTGACTGAACATTTTGTCTGTTAACATAGGTACTGTCCCAAATATAATGAAGTTATGTTGTGGCACACCTTCTGTGGAGCCATAGCAGACACTGCACTACCTTACATTTAGCTTATTTGCAGACACATTGCAAATATAGAAAGTTTTTAGTCAGACTGCGTAGCAGACACCCGTGTCTGCTTGAAGCGTTGCCGGACATGCTCGTAAGCAGGCACCGGTATCTGCCGTGGCAGTCAACCTGTTAATAAACTCTCTAATAAATATTGTTCAAAACACGAGTCTGTAAAGAAAATTGTTACAATTTTACTGTAAAATTAAGTGTTTGTGCTTTGTAAACAGAAGCAAGCATAAAATTATGTATGTTTACAGGGTTTTCCACGGTAGGCGTTCGTTAGAAGTTTATGTGGTTAGAAACAATTTAGAAATCTGAATTCTTGGACTTAAGGGTTATTTAAGATTCTCTTTCATTCTAAAATATTTTCAAGGTCATGTTACTTCCGGTTATACCGGAAGTCGTCACTAACTTCCTTATTTTAAATGGAACACCCTGTATACTATTTTATTTTTGGATTCTTGACAAAATTTTAGGGTAAGTCTTATAAGGGTTTCCTATTCCTTTTTTCAACTGTTTCTTAGATATCTTGATTTTTTCAAAAATTTTGAAAGATGTAACCCTATTTTCAACAGTGCTTGTCTTACTTATTTTTGACTGATGGAAAGTGCTTCTGGAGTAAACAGAAGCATAAGAACTATACTTTTGAAATACTCATTGACAATTGATTTATTGCATACATGGTGTTCAAAATTTGATGATCAAACAATTTTCAAAGTTGAAAAACTTCAAATGTTACACCCTGTATATTATTGGATGAATAGATGCAGCATTTAGTTATGCATCGTTTGGCTATAACATTACCTATACCTATTATCGACAATTTTCTTGTTAATTAATATTTTCTACTTTAATGTGATTTTTGACAGAAACTGAAATGTTTTTCAAAAATAAAATGAACTTAATCGGAAGTAACATGACCTTGAAAATATTTTAGCATGAAAGAGAATCTTAAATAACCCTTGAGTCCGAAAATTCAGATTTCTAAATTGTTTCTAACCACATAAACTTCTAACGAACGCCTACCGTGGAAAACCCTGTATATAACTACTGCGGTAAGGACGCTTTTATTAATATAATAGTGTAATAGTATTTATACAATGTGTCCCAAATTCGTTTGTCTATAAAGGGATCTCGGCTTCTGTTATACTTACGGCAAAGGTTAAATGGGGAAAGTTTTAGAGGAAGCTTAGAGCATTCGACATCCGGTTTCAGATTTACGATCGGTCAATTGGTTTTGAAAATATCGGCGAAAAACCGAAAATGGCGGAATTCGTTTTTCGCCAATAAATCCGAAATGGTTAATTTGACAGCTGTCACAATGTGAGATTATTCGGACACTTTTTTAATACGAATAAGATGGCGTGTATGACATGTCACAATCGTCTTTTGTTATCCCACAATCTGCCTCAACTTTCATATTTATTATTGCCGCCATATTGGATTTTTCGATTTTTTGAAAGAGCGCAATGTTTCCAGTTTAGTGATGTCTCACAACTGCATAAAAGATTAGAGTTTCATCGAAATATCACACTTTCTAAACTTAGGTCTTATTTATTATTAGTAGGCCATGATTTATTTGTCGCAAAATAACATTAATAAATAATGTATAAAATTCTTTGAATTTTCAATAAAACATGAAATTCAATAACGACCTCTCAACAAGACAGATGTTTTGGGACAAATTCCCAGCTATGAGTGTGTTAAAAATAAAGCCAGAAAAATCGTCATTAATTTAATTAATACTTGAACCTTTGAACAACCTACAATAAAATTACAATTACAATTAATTTACAGATTTGCAAAATGACGTCCATTTACATCGAGACATTTTTGACAATTGGTGACTGTTTTTCGTACAACCCTAGCAAGTGTATTTCCGTTAACACTATTTCTAAATGTATCCAAAACTCTCTGTCTTAGGATTTCTATGGTCGCAGGACGGTCAAACTCGTAGACCTCATTCTTTGTGTGACCCCAGAGGTAAAAATCCAAGGGCGAAAGGTCAGGGGATCTAGGAGGCCAAGATATTGGACCATTTAATGCAATAATTCTTTCATCAAACTGCTCCCTTAAGAAGTTCCTGACTTGAATGGTGTTGTGTGCCGGGCATCCATCCTGTTGAAACCAGGTTCTTCTGAACTCATCTTCGGTGAGAGTAGCTCGTAAAGCCGGCATAACCTGGTTTCGCAAAAGCTCTAGGTACCTCTGTCCGTTTAAGTTATAGTCAAACAAAAATGGTCCTATAAGTCGATTTCCTGCAATGACTAATAATTTATAATACATAGGTGCCCAATTAAAATAGGTAAGTTAGATTAAATTATCAGTAATCCCACACCAAACGTTACTTCCAAATCTGGTCTGTAGACGTCTCTCTGCCACTTCGTGAGGGTTTTCTACAGCCCAATGATGAATGTTGTGCTTATTAAAAACTCCACAATTCGTAAACCTACTCTCATCAGACCACAAGACATGATTAACAAAATCGGGATTTTCATTGCACATTCTAGTATACCACTCGCAGAAGCGCATTCGTCTTGGAAAATCAGTTTCCTTAAGTCCTTGAACTATTGTGGGTTTGTATGGATAGTAGTTATTCTTTTTTAACACTCTTTGTACCGTTGATTTTGACACACGAATTTCCCGTTCTACCGTTCTTACCGATGCACTGGGGTTTTCGTTGACAGCTTGTAAAATGTTTCTGTCACGATTTTCATTATCAATATTGTATCCACTTTTAGGTTGTTCGAAGGCCCCATAGTTAATTAAATTAATTACAATTTTTCTGAAGTGGGAAGAGAAATATGTCCAGCAAATTACAAAAAACCCCAAAGTAATGCTTATGTTTACAACCATTCCATATGTAATGAAAACTGGATTAATTTTTGGTCCCCACAACACTTTCACATACAAAGTCGTTCAAAGCGTAAATTATTCCATTATATAGGGAGGTACTATTTCCCTTTTTTGATGAAAACAAGGACGTTAACGAAAACTAACCAACAACAATCACAAAATTACCGGCGTGGTTGAACGCTAAACAGAAATCCACATTCAGTGGAAAAGTAATCCCTTAACAGTAAACCGCCGGGTTATTCTGAGGTATTACTACGCCCACCGTGACTCCACGGTCTGTGTGAGCCTTTTACTCCACTCTACTACAATTTAGTCACGTATATTGTTACGGTATAAACTGGCAGTAGAAAGGGATAACAGGTGAAATTGGGGGTATGCTCGACTGCTAAGTGGCTGGGGTGGGAAACGTGTTACTTAATTTTGCGCACAGTAGGATAGCCGTGAATAAGTCACAATAAGGGGTTAGAGTTGATATAAATCCGGAAAGGGTGACAGTGTATTTGAAATTACACAGTCGGGGTTGAAATCACTAATTTTAGAGGTTCACTGCTCGTTTACATACCCAAATAACTCACTTATCTCTGGACGTAATCACAGGCGGTCCTACGAACTGTAAATCTTCGCCATACCTGTAAGCTTACAAATAATATCGGACGTTTATCTTGTAAGGTCCTTTCTCACAATTTTTTTTATTTGCCGCGGCTAAACTGCAATCGGTCTTTAGATTATAAACTAAAGAGGGGGGTGGGTTCGTCGGAATATTTAATATTTAGCTCTACACTGTCCACATAAAATAATTATAGTAAAACGGTTCAAAAAAAATATATTATCTTATTCCATACAGTTCTAATATATTCACACTTAAGCTAAATAACTACCTGGTTAACAACTAACATAAACGAAAAAAAATGAGGAAACAATTGTTGTCGAAGTCGTTTCTGTAAATAGATATTAATACTCCCTAGTTACACTCAATGAAGAACGTAATATTTAAATGATTAATAACGTTGCGTTTAATTAATTATTTATGCTGGATACGGCCCTGTCTACAAAAGAAAAGAATGTATACTGGTTATTAAAACGGGGGTTGCGCAGATCTAGGTCACTAGTGAAAATCGATATCCCGAGTTCACAGTTGTACGCAGGACGAGCGTTCACCGGTCTAATGCTTGCTTACCTTTACCTTCAGTACCTTCTGGAAGACGGACAGGCGCGGATGCTTCGTGAAGCAATTCCCCTTCACGATCTATTCCGTTCGATAATATTAATATTTTCAGAGGTTTACTCTCGCATTAAATTTAGACTGGGCGGATTATACAAGTTTGGTTGTATAATTAATATATTTGCACGTTATCTACTGGGATGCAATTTTATGGCGATGATTTCTTTTATGCAAATGAACGAAATCTCACGTAGATACAAATGAACGTTACTTAATGGTATACGCACCAAAACGCGTATTTATTAAAGGCGGTTTATACTTGCGGAATAAGCTGGTGGAAAACAATTAATTGATTGTTTTCTTGAAATTCGTTTACTACGCGCGTGATTATCAGTGTACGGTTTTCTCCTACGACAGGTCTTTGACGGATACTCTACGTTTAATTCGTTTGTGATTACAGGCACTTCGGTCTTCGCCATCGAGCTGGTGAATTCAGGTGTTTAGAATGTAAGTGATAGTAAATGATAAAAGCTGCAGGTCTATACAGTCCTACTTCGCTCTCGTCGTCAGGTATATGGTATAGTGGTGAGTGTTTGTACTCCCGACTGCTTCGGGGTGACCCGTGGCGGTCTGGGGGTTTTTGTGTGTTGGTGTTTGATCTCCCGACTACTTCGTTGCTTTGCCCGTGGCGGTCTGGGGGTTTTAGTGTGTGCTGGTGTTAATACTCCCGACTGCTTCGTGGCTTTGCCCGTGGCGGTCTGGGGATTTGTGTGTGTTGGTGTTTGAACTCCCGACTGCTTCGTGGCTTTGCCCGTGGCGGTCTGGGGGTTTTAGTGTGCTGGTGTTTGGGTACTGAATTATTCTACAGACTTACGTGTCGTTAATCACAAAGATCGAGGATAGCTATTTACAAAAGATTCGCGGTGCGCGTTCGCAAATACAGGGAGCTAAACTCTCGGTGGCTATCACTAGGCCTGCGGCGATTTACTTTAACGCAACTGACACGTGCAGGTTTTCTCGAATCGGAGTTAGTCAAACGGACTAACTACTACAGGAGCTGGTGAAACCAACTAAATAATTCTCGGCGGCGGGATGCGTTCACGTGGCGCGACGGAACTCTTCTACGGCTGCTACTGGTCTGGTCGGCTACGGCTACTCGTACTAATAACAATATTAATAATAATAATAATTAACTAACTACTAAAAGGTGCGCGGCGCGGTTTTTATAGGGGGCTCTCGGTAGGCGGTGGTGGCTTCTGTTTGGGGGAATCCTATTTGTAATTGGCGGAGATTACTCTGACGTATAAAACATTCGATGTTTTATGAAATCTACGTTGGAGGGGAAACAAATTAATTTTTGTTGTGCAATCAAACGAAATAATAAGAAATATTAAGTTAAGTACTGAGTAATACGGAATACTAAGAAATATTAGATCAAGTCTTGCAGGTGTTTGAATACTAAGAAATCTTACATCATTTCTTTTACGAGGGCTGATTGTTAAATAATTAATTAATTAAAAAATTTTTGTAGTAATGACTTGCGGTTCGTTACAATCTTAAATATATACGTGCTGCAAAATCAGTCACTGATCTGTTTAAAAACCAATAATTTGGTCGTTGCGTTACTTCACTTAATAAACCTAACTTTAATCTCCCTAGTGTTTGGATTATTTCCGGAAAGAATGTCGAGTCACGAATGTTTTGAGTCTAACGCGAGGCATAATTTTCTCAAAACATTCGTGAACGAGAAGAAATTTCCGGTAATTAATTCAAGCACGTTGGGGATTCAGTAAGCAAATATCCCAAGTATATCCGTTGCTATTGACGATGGGAGATTTCCGATTGGAAATTTATCGTCGTTATTGCCTACGGGATATTCTCAGAGAAATTATACCTCAACACTTTAATTCAATTTACAACCACTTGAAATTATATCAATCAATTCGCTGCAAAATATACTCAAATTCATGACAATAATGCATTAGCGCACCTTCCTTTGAATGTCACGTAATTACTTTACTCCAAACAAACAAAAAATACTGACTTTAATTAGATTATCTCATCCTAATAAAAAAACAAACAATTAAGATTCACGTAAATAATACGCTGTATAAGAAATGGGGTTCACATCTGAACTCATATTCTCGTTTCAACGCAATCGTAACAAAATTTTGGTGGAAATAGTCAATATAACAAATAAAAAAAACTCATATCAATTTTGATTATAACATGGACAAATACGCTTGTATTAAAATTTAAACAGTAAAATATTAAGAAATTAGGTCCTAAAGCACAGCGTATTCAACCGTTAAAACATACAAAAAAAAACACACAGCTCTTCATTATAAATGGTCACTAACTCAGCCAAAATAAGAATGCGGATGTTATTTCCTTAAATTTTAAAGCGGCTAGTCGCTTCAATTTCCAAGATGCATTTGATTAATATTTCAATTCGTTGCACTACACGTTAAAGTCTATATTTATACGTTGCTTATTAGCTTTATTCTAATTAGGTACAGGTTCGGAACGTCACTTATTACTTTAAAAAGCTTAAATACTGACGAGTCTTTTTAGTTACCAACGATCCGTGAACGGAGTGTATAAATTTTAGGAACGAACGTTTGCTTGTTTCGCACTACAGCGATTGTAATCCACAAACAGCACGGGGAAGCACTTTAATACTACTTTCGGTTTCTAGGATTCTAAACGATGCCCACCTGCACAAACTGCACTGAACCTAAAGTTAATCACGTGTTGGTTGAAATGACACTAAAAGTCCTTTCACGGGTTGATAGGAAAAACTGCTCACTTTAACGAAAATTTTTTCAACACGGGTCTGAGGTAACGTCGTTCTACGATAATTTCCGACTACGGTAACGTAAGTCTGTTAACGCCTCTGCGTCTGTACCAAGATTCACACTCATAAATAATTCACTTTCCGCCACACTGAATACTCTCTCCGTATGTCTTAATTAACCAGCCATAAAAGGATTACTTAAATTTTTAATGCGCGCCAAAATTGAACTAAACTTGAAAGCCGACGGGAAAATTGCATCACCAAAAAAAAATCGCATCGCAACAAGCGGATTGTTTGAAAAAATGTTATCGAGAAACTTCTGCCTAAAACGTTTTAAAATAGTGCGATATGTGCAATTTTCGAATGGCGCAATTTTAACGATGATAATTATTGTTTTCAACGGAACTGCATAATTCTCAACCAATTATATGTAAACCAAATCTTAATGTAAAACTCCAATCTAAACTTGATAAACAAACTAAAAATTATATTTCGTACTTAAACTCAGGATTCTAAATGCGATTACCATTTGTAAAAATTTCGAATACTTTCAAATAAGTAAAAGGGGGAAAAACGTTACAATCTAAAAGCGTCCAAAATTAATGCGTTATCAACTTCAATTTTTTGAACTTATACTTCATTTCAGATGCGCGGTACTAATGAGTAACTTATAGTTTCGAAACTGACGACAAATACGCGATAAAACCACGACCACATGATGATAATATCTAAACACTTACCAATAAAATTCACAATTTAAACTCATCAAGTTACATAGAAATATACTGGCTAATGTCACGAGCAATATGAAATTACTGACTCTGAGATCGCAACAGAAACTTGATTCTTTTTTTGTATAGAAGTGACTCTGGAAGTGGTATATTTTGATGAGTGAACAAATTTGCTTGTCTGATTATGCGAAGCATATTAGATCCTGTTAATGATTGACTTTCCTCTAGAAGCATCAAATAAGTAGCGCTCGCTGTATTGCCTTATATTTATGACGTTTAGTTAAACCACAATGAGTACCTGAGAAAGTATGTGTTAGAAGTAAAAGCTCCACTTTTCTCACGAGTGGACTAACGTATTCTACTAGTGTAGGTTTGGCCCGTAACAAACTACTGACATTCCAGCTGCTTTTACGCTCAACGAGATTAAATAAGGACTAGAAGGGAAATGAGCTGGCCGCCATAAATAAATAATTCTTGAACCAGTATTATTTCCATATCTGCAAGAAACAGAAAATCCAATTTTTCAGCAAGATAATGCGCGGCCGCATACCGCGAGGGTTGCTATGGAGTTTCTAAATACAGCTAATGTTGACCTGCTTCTATGGCCTTATCGTTCGCCAGACGGAGAATAAATGCTCTACAGCTACTCCCAGACAATGTAGATATCCTTCAACAACGGATTTTAAAAGTACGGGATAGTATACTTCAGGTTAGTATAGATTCACTCATTTCAACTATGCTTAATTGTCTAGCTGAATGTATGAGAAACAGAGGAGGGCCGACACATTATTAGTGTACCTTGCTAAAATTTTCATCGTTTATTAATATAGTTTATTTGCTGCTGAGTGTCCGATATGGAATTATCCCCTACAATACCTTGATCAATTTGTGTTTTCTTTCCGTCATAGTAAATCCAAGGACTCTAAGTTTGTGTTAAAGAGAAACATAAATAATGCGACGTTTAGTTAAATACCGACCGTTTGTAGTGTACTGCAAAAATCAACCGTAATACTTCAGTAAATAGTTTCGACAGTGAATCATATTACTTTGAAGTCGTAACTAAGTTGTCGCTTACTTTGAGCAGTAGTTCGCAAACATTTATTCATACGTATAACGTTAGATCACCCATTCAAATATTTTGTCATCGAATTTAGAATTTAGAAGAAATGTTTGCGAACTACTGCTATAAGTAAGCGGCAATTTCAGTTCCGACTTCAAGGGAATATGATTCACTGTCGAAACTATTTACTAAAGTATCACGGTTGATTTTTGCAGAACACTACGCACGGTCGGTATTTAACTAAACGTCACATTGTTTACATTTCTCTTTAACACAAATTGGTCAAAGGCTTATAGGGGATAATTCCATATCGGACACTCAGCAGCAAATAAACTATAGGAAGAAAATACACGTTTTCTGAAAGTTTCATTTACATCAGCGTTTACTGTGTGTTCATTTATTTATGGCGGCTAGCATAATTATGTTCACAATTCGCAAAAGACTTCAAAGTAATGCTTACGTTTGGTTTTTCAATTGCTCTTTTTCGCTGCTGCAAAAAAGAAGGTTTAATAAGTTATTTAATTGAAAATATGTTTTATAAGTAACGCCCCCTAATATATTTTTCATAAAAAATGAGCAATCAAACTTTATTTTAAGTAGGAATACAGAATTTTCGCACTTAAATAAATGAACCTGATATTTTCAACAAACTCAGTATTAATACAAGCTTCTTTTCGTATTTGCACAATTTTTAATTAAAAATTGTAATCATAAAGAAAAATTGTCATAACTCTAATTAAACTTTAAGACTAATTATCATTCTTATTAAAAATTATTTCCATTTTTAGCTACTTTTTATTGCAATTACTTTATTACTGAGATGGTATTGTTAAATTAAGCAAGAGTTTGCTAAAAAAAAACATTTTTTAGAAATACTAAACCTTGTAAGATTGATTTCAACTTGTTTAAAAATAAATTACAGTTTCTAGAATTATACTTTGGCTAAATTACGGTGAATAAAAGTATACGATTTCAGATTACTGGAGCAACCCACCTATGAAAATCTGGTAAGTGCAATTTTCATCCAAATTGATATTTATGTATGCATTACTACGATATGAAAATTCGTATTGCTCGTTCTTTGAAAACCTCGTAAACAAATTCATAAATTTACGCCATCTGTGAACAAACATGTGTAATTGTTACAATATTTGATAACGTGTAACTGGTTTAAACCGAATTACAACATCGCATGACAACTAACTTAAAAGGCCGACTAGTTAGTCGTGAGGTTTTTTACATTGCAAGGTTAGACAACATGCATTTACAAGCTCTCGCTGTTAGTAGTTAGATACGAGGTTTTTATAGCATAAAAATTAGGGAATAGTGACAATAAAGACGGTTATGGAGGTAAAAGCATTACTATTTATTCAAATAATTTGATATTTTCCTTTATTTGTATACAATACTTAGATATCGTGGTGACCTTTGACGCGTAGGTATATTTATATTTACATTCATATAAAATTACCTTTGTGGTTAAATTTATCCATATAATTGGAAATACATTAAATTACTGAATTGAGGACGAGTAAAAAATACGGAAAAAAGGTAGATAAAGTCAAGAGAAGAAGGAAATGAATAAAAGGGAAAGGGAAGAAGAGGAAGCGGAACAGCAAAGAGTATTTGGAAAATGGATGAGATAATAAGATCGCCAGACGTAAAAAAGCAGAGGAGGAAAGAAGTGGTAACAGCGCAACAGTGGAAAGGGAAAAGAGGAAGGAAGAGAATGAAATGGAGGTAATAAAGGAGCTAATCCGTGATAGATGAGGAAGCTGATGGAAGAAAATGTAAAGGGACTAAGAAATGACATCAAAGAAATGAAAGAACAAATGGAAGATAGGGAAAAGGAATGAAAGGTGAAAAAACAAGAATTGATAGAGAGATTGGAAAAATCAGAAAGAATAGTAGACGATGAGGAGAGAAGGAACAGGAAGAGTAACATCGTGATAAAGGGGTGAAGATGCAATGATCCACAGAAAGAGCTACAAGGGATGATGGAAGAGAAACTAAATGTAAGAGCAGAAGTTAGAAAAGTGTTGGTGATAAACAAGGAGAAGGTAAATGAAATAGTGGTGGTAGAAATGGAGAGATGGGAGGAGAAACAGAAGATTATGGCAGAGAAAAGAATACTGAGGGGTCTAGTAATTTACATACACCACGATCTAACAAGGGAAGAAAGGAGTGTACAAAAAAAATAAGGAACAGCACGTTGGAAGGAAGAGCGAAGGGAAGAAAAGTATGGGTAGGATATAGAAAAATGGAGATAGATGGGGAAAGATACGTAGGGAATGAGAGAGCGAAGTAGCTAAGCAGAGGAAGGGGAGATATAAGGGACATACAAAGACCAAAAAAAGGGTGACGGAGAGGGGAGATGAGGAGGAAGAAGCGGCAGCAAAATGGACAAAAGAGTAAAGGAAAGGAAAAGAACAACAAAGGGAACAAAGGGAAAGTAAGGGAAAACTACAGGAAGGGATGGATGAACATACTGTTCTGAAATGTGGCGGTAATAAAGAGTAAAGATCAAGAGTTTTGGGAGTATGTCAGGGAGCAGGACGTGGTGGGATTACAAGAGACTTGGTTAGAAGAAAAAGGACGGGCGTGGCGGGAAAGGGAAATGCCAAGTGTATTCTTATGGGTGGTGCAGTGCGCGGGAAGGAACAATACAAAAGGAAGAGCAAAGGGGGGGATAGTAGTGGGAATAAAAAGAAAATGGTTGGAAAAAGAACAAGAAGAGAAAGTGCAACAAAGAAGAGGTATCATATAAAGAAACATACAGTGGGGTAAAGAAAAAATAAAAATAGTGGTGGCATACAGTAGAAAGATGAAAGAGACTAGGAAAAATTTAAAGGAGATGATAGAAGAGAGGGGGGAAGGTATGACAATAATGGGAGGGGATTTTAACGCGAGAATAGGGGATTACAAGAAAAGACAGGGACGGGAAAAAAACAAACAAAGGATAAAGTGTTGAATACGAAAGGAAAAGGACTGTTAGAAATGTGCAACGAGAGGGGGCCGAAATAATGAATGGAAATAGGAAAGAGAGAGAGCGGGGAGTATACGTATATAGGACCAAGGGGAGAATCAATAATAGATTATGTAATTACGAATGCTGAGGCTGAGAAAAAGCTGAAGGGTAGGGGAGAGTGTTGAATCGGACCACCAACCCCTGGAAATGTGAATGGAAGGGCGATGAAGAGAAGAGTGCAGAAAAGAAGAGGAATATATAATTTAAGACGATCTGGACAGAATAAAGTATAAAGACGTACAAAGAAAAAAATGGGAAAAATAAGATGGGAAGGTAATGGAGTGCAAGAACGTGTGGAAGAAATGGGAGAGAGAATGGAGGAAGCAACGGAAAAAGTCAAGTTGAGAAGATGGAAGAGGAAGAGAATGGGACAGAAAAGAGGGTAGGATAAAGAATGCAAGGAGGCCAAGGGGAAAGCAAGAAGAACACTAAGACGGTGGAGAAAGGGGAAAGCGGAAAAAGAAGAATATAAAGAAGCAGTAAAGATATACAGGAAAACATGCGAAAGTAAAAAGGAAGAATGTAAAAAGAAACAGGAAGAGCAGATTAAGGAGATAAAAACAGAAGAAGATGTATGGAAATTTGTAAAGATAGAAAAGCGGAGAAGGACACAAACGGGAATGCAAATAACAGAGTGGAAGAGGTACTTCAGAGACGCTCTGGAGGGAGAGCAAATACAGGACGGAAAAGGAAGACAAATTAATAAAAAACACGAGATAGGAGAAAAAGAAGAGGAAGTAAGAGAGGCAATAGAGAAGGTAAAAAAAGGAAAAGCAGCAGGAGAAGACGAGATACAAGGTGAGGAGTGGATATACGGATGAGAAAAGGTGACAAAAAGGATGACGGAAATAATCAACAAAATATGGAGAGGAGAAGGATTCTCGGAGAGTTGGAGGGAAGGACATATTTGCCCAGTGTACAAAAAAGGAGACAAAAATCGGATGACAAATTACATGGGAATTACACTGCTAAACACGACCAACAAAATATACGCGAACGTTCTGGAAGAAAGGTTAAAGAAGGAGGTGGAGGAAAAGAAGCTGTTACCAGATGGACAGGCAGGATCCAGGAAAGGAAGAAGAACGACGGATAACGTATACATACTGAAGCACATAGCAAACAAGGAATTAGGAAAGAAAAGAGGTAAAATGGTAGCGGTACGCGTAAACATAATACAGGCATTCGATAGGGTGAAAAGGCAAAAGTTGTGGGAGTTCATGAGGAAAAAAAAGATAAGAGAAAGGATAGAAGAAATGAGGAACAGGGTGAGAGTAAATGGGGAACTGAGCGAAGGATTTATAACGAGGAAGGGATTGAGATAAGGATGCCTACTGAGCCCAAGTTTGTTCGCGTTATATACTGGAGACCTGCAGGAGACATTAAAGGGACAACAAGATGGAAGCCTGGTGGTGGGGAACATGAAAGTGTGGACGCTGGCATACGCGGATGATATAGTGTTATTTGCAAAGGAGGAAAAAGAATTCAAGGGACGTTAATAACGTTGGACAGATATTTGAAAAGGAAAGATCTGGAAGTCAATGAGAGTAAAACTAAGGTAATGGTATGGAGAAAAGGGGGTGGAAAAACGAAAAAGGAGGAATGGAAATGGAAGGATGAGGAGATACAGCAAGTAAAGGAATTCACATACCTGGGACACATAATGAGACAAGGCAATGAAGATATATAAAAGATATATAAAAGTGAGAAAAGGGAATAAACTAATAGGGCAAGTGTGGAGTGTAAGGGAATGGACATAAAGAAAAGAAAATTATTATTTGAGAAATTGATAAAAAGTGTGTTATTGTACGGGGCGGAAGCGTGGGGGTGGAAAGAATACAAAGAGGTAGAGGGGTTGCAAGACAAATACTGGAGGTGGATACTCAGAGTGGAAATAGAAACACCAGGATATATCATTAGAGAGGAGGTGCAAGTAGAGAAAATAAGGGTGGAGGCGGAAAATAGAGCAGCAACTGCTCACGTTCCTTAAAACTAATAAACTCCTTAGTGACCACCAATATGGGTTTAGGCAAAGTCGTTCAACAGGCGATATTCTTTCATATGTGACCCAAGTTTGGAACAATACAGTAGAACAGTCCGGTGAAACAGTTGTAGTCGCTTTAGATATCTCAAAGGCATTTGACCAAGTTTGACATAAGTGTTTACTTGCCAAACTCACCTCGTTTGGGTTAAATGATACGCTCATCAACTGGGTTTCCTTGATAAAAGGCGAATACGTGTCGTAGTTGATCGCTTTTTTTCAAAAGAAGTTAGCATTAACGCGGGCGTACCACAGGGATCCGTTATAGCGCCTACACTTTTTCTACTGTACATAAATGACCTTATTTCTTCAACAACTAACCCCATCCATTACTTTGCTGACAATAGCACTCTTCACTGTAGTTCATCTCAGTCTACTCATAGTGATAATCCACCTTCTACGTCAAATCAAGAAATTAAGGCTGAAATGGCAAATTCAATCAACAAAGACATTCAACGTATTCTCGAATGGGGAAGCAATAATCTAGTTAAATTTAATGCTAACAAAACTCAATGTTGCCTTATGTCCGCCAAAAAAGATCAATCATTTCCTGTGTTGTATGAATGGCTCAGTTCTTAAGTTTTCAGATTCTATTACTCTGTTGGGTATGACTGTATATTCAAATCTCTCATGGGTTGACCATCTTCTGTCAGCTACCAAAACAGCTGCTCGTAAAATAGGCTTTTTGTACAGATCTAAGCAGTACTTTACCTCTCGGCAACTTCTTCTGCTGTATAAGCCCCAATTTCGGCTTCATCTGGAATATAATTCTCTCCTTTGGGTTTGTGCTCCCCAATACGCTCTCGATATCGTTGATCGTATTCAAAAGAGAGCGATTAGGTTTATAAATGACCTGTCCTTAACTTCTCACATACAGTCCCTTGAGCATAAAAGGGTGGTTTCAGTTCTTTCTTTGTATTATCGTTATTACATCGGCTAGTGTGCTGCTGAATTATACTCTTTGATACCATTTCGGCCTATCTTTGTGAGAAACACTCGGTTCGCTCATTCACATCATCAGTATGCAATACAAATCTCCACTTGTCGTACCAAACGGGCGCAATCCACATTTTTCTACACGGCTTCTAAACTCTGGAATGATCTCCCTAGTTCCTGTTTTCCTCTCACTTATGATATGAGAAAATTTAAGGTAGATGTTCATAGGCATCTATTGTCAATTCATTATCCCTCTATCCATCCTCCTAAGTGTTCCTGAGTGCTTTAGCACGATAGGCCAAATTTAGCCTGTTCAGGTCCACAATCATAAAAAAAAGTAAAAAAGTAGAAGAACTGAGTGTAAAATCCTACAAGAATACTGGAAAGAAACAACTTTTACGATGGTGGAGTTTTCGATTTCGAATATTTCATTTTTCTAAATTTTTCTAAAATGTGAAATTTTACTGCTTTTATCAAAATTTTAAGACCGTTGTGCGGCCGGAAGATATAACCAAATGGAGCTGATTTTCTTTTATGCTTATTGCCGGAGGAATGAACGACTTTTCCGCATTGTGGTGTTTTCGATTTCGAATATTTCATTTTTTTGTTTTTTTTAAAGGATATAACCAAATGGAGCTGAATTTTTTTACGTTTATTGCCGATGGCAAGGAACAACTTTTACATTGGTGGAGTTTTCGATTTCGAATATTTCATTTTTTTTTAATTTTTTCTAAAAGGTGAACTTTTTCTGTTTTTATCAAAATTTTAAGACCTTTGTGCGGGTGGAAGATGTAACCAAATGGAGCTGAATCTTTTACGTTTATTGCCGATGGCAAGGAACAACTTTCACGATGGTGGAGTTTTCGATTTGAAATATTTCATTTTTTAAATTTCTTCTAAAATGTGAAATTTTCCTGCTTTTATCAAAATTTTAAGACTGTTGTGCGGGCGGAGGATATAACCAAATGGAGCTGATTTTTTTTATGCTTATTGCCGGAGGAATGAACGACTTTTCCGCATTGTGGAGTTTTCGATTTCGAATATTCCATTTTTTTGTTTTTGTTTTTAAATATATAACCAAATGGAGCTGAATATTTACGTTTATTGCCGATGGCATGGAACAACTTTTACAATGGTGGAGTTTTCGATTTTGAATATTTCATTTTTTTTTAATTTTTTCTAAAATGTGAAATTTTTCTGTTTTTATCAAAATTTTACGACCGTTGTGCGGGTGGAAGATATAACCAAATGAAACTGAATTTTGTTACGTTTATTGCCGATGGCAAGGAACAACTTTTCCGATGGTGGAGTCTTCGATTTCGAATATTCCATTTTTTTTAATTTTTTCTAAAAAGTGAAATTTTACTGTTTTTACCAAAACTTTAAGACCGTTGCGCGGGCGGAAGATATAACCAAATGGAGCTGAATTTTTTTACACTTATTACTGAAGGTAATATGTAACTTCTCCGCACGGTGGAATTTCGAAAATTCAATTTTATCACGCCACGCTGCTGTATATTGTATATTGTAACAAAGTTAAATGGGTTGTAATACTTTCAATTAATTAAAACAGTGTTTTTCTTTCTCTTGTAAAAAAAGCCTCGCGATACTTAGGGGGTTTTCAAAGTAAGGTATCGAACCGTGATTGTATTGAAGTAGCTCTCAAATAGATCTAAAAAGTAAACTTTTCCAAACACATCTTTTACATTAATCTTTATTAAAATTGAATTATTTACAGAAAAAGCTTATAGTGATCTGTTCGTTATTGGTTTTTGCCGTACGCTCCAATGTACAGCTGGGAATAGGGAAAAATGCGAACAAAGTTATAACTCTCCGGCGTGATTTACATCAACAATAGCTGAAAAAATGCTGTCACTATTTATCTTTATTTTTAGGGAAACAACGTTGCAATTATAATTTATAGACCTTTACTGAAGTTTGTATTTAAAACAGTTCTAGATACATAGATTAATGTTTTTGGAATTTAAAATTATTGCGCGTCGCATGAAGTATATGTGGGAAATATTCGGCAAAAATTTCCTATATTCGTTGTTGTCTATTTTAGATTTGCATTTTTATAGCGCACAAATAGCACGAACGCGAAAAAAGTGTTTTGATAAACATCGTCTACCACTATCTCACAAACGTTACGTTTAAGTTATTGTTTTAATCAAACTATTTTCTCTTGATATTGCCGCTCGCGAAGTCGTAAAATAGTAAAAATTGAAAAACAAAATGGAACTTTCATGTTCAAAGTAGTTAGCGTTGGTCGGTTAGATAAGACTTCAACGAACCGTAGTAAACGGTCGATAGTACCAATAAATGTCTTAAACGAACACTATTGAGTTCGATAACATCATATAAAAAAGAATAATTTTATTCGCAACAATTATATAATTTTACTATCAATAAATACTTTATGTACTAAAAAAGGGTAATAATGAGCAAGAAATAAACTTACAAAAACCAAAAACTAACGCTAACGCACAAAATGCTTCAAATTAAACTAACGCTCAATAAAGATTTTAACCAACAGAAAAAAGATAGTAGTAAGTAACGTAAGCAACTAATTATACAATTGGAAGAAGAACTTGTACAACGTACCCTCCATCACTTCCACTGTTTGAGGAAGTCAGTCCCATTCACTAACCTAAACCACTCCTAAACTCAGCCTAGGGGCGCCATTTGCATCCCTTATTTTAATTTTTGTCTGGTTTTTACATATTTTGTCCTTTATTTTGTATTTACACCTATAGTTAGGCAACCTGCATAGACAATCATTTTGTTACCGGCCAAATACTCATTAGAGCTTCAGCCCATTAAGGCATTGTGCGCGCACGGCAAAGCTCAGTGATGTGGACGGGGTTCTTACTTAAGCTGCAAAAGGACACTCATCACAATTTGTTACGATCAGAAATGAAATTAACGCGGAAGATAACAAATAGTTAATGTCCACCGGGCTAGCTCGGTGGGACAGAAGGTCGTGGGTGCGTTTTTCAATTTAAAAATGCTAAAGGTGGTTTGTCGTATTGTCGAAAGTCGCAAATAAGGGTGCGTCGTAATTGGAATAAAGTCGTGTAATGGGAGACAGACTGTTTTTAAAACCAAATCGGTAAGAATACACCTGGACATACGTAGATAAATTAGCCTTAAACAGTAAAAAGTCTCACTTAACGTGAGGCCACCTTCAGGAGCACGTAGGAGATGCTTCGGAACTTTAGCTGTAGAAAAAATCTCTAAAACATCCACACGCTTCAAATACTAAGGAAGCGTGTGCGCAAATAATCTGTTGGGGTTCACTGGCTCTCTTTAACCTAATTTTACGTTACGTTACCCCCAACGATTGTAAACAAAATACACTCAAAAGAAAATAAAGAACGCTAAATATTTCGATTCAATGTTGCAAAGTCAAAAATTCTTGTCCAAAATTCTGTCATCATTTGTACTCAAAATAAAGTAATTATACATAAACTAACCAAACAGCATTCAACCTTCTTTAATCTGTTACGTCAAAAAAAAACTATTTAATGAAAAACTATATAAAAACTACATGAACTAAATGCATCAAATTTAGAAAATTTGTAACAACCCATTTTGAGTTGTATTAAAATATACCTTAATTTAGGTCTATCGTTCATTCAGTTGTAAATATAAGAAAAATTTTAATTATTTTTGCATTATAGCTATGGGTAGGCAACTTAATTTACATTATGGTGTAACTTAAGTTGCATATCCCTTTAAGGGTATATATTTCTTAAAGGTTTATACTCCCACTTCAAATTATTTTTCTGATCATTTTACTCGCGCAATGCGTCATCGTTTGCTTAATTCTTTGCGCAAATTTTTCGCGCACGGCTTCATCATCGTCTGATATTCTAGGCGTCCATTTTAGTACTTAATGAACCTTATGTTGAGTAGGCAGCTTTTTTTGGTTTTCCACCTAAATTTAGTGAAAGTGCCATTGATTTGATGGTAAGATATTTTAACGCATTATACTAAAAATTAAAACATTTTCTCTTTTCAGGTACTTTACTTTTACTTGCCTTTCTTTTATTTTTACTTTGATTTACACCTTAATTACATTTTAAGTACGCATTTAATTTTACTGTTGCGTACGCTTTCATTTTATGATTGCAATTTTTATTTGAAAATTTCAAGAAAATGCATTAAACGGATTATTCAATTTGAAGAAGACAAATTTATAAGAAATAAAATTCCAGTTTGGGTGTGGTTGACAACATAAAAGCATTGTTATTGCAATATATTGCGCAACATTGACACAAGGATTACGTCACCTTGGTTTGCAATTCAGCATTATTTTTTGTAATACCCGAGGTTCTCAAGATGTATTATATTTAGTAACAGGTATTTATATTTAATGATTATTAGTATAAGACTGGAATTTTAATATATATTTTATATAACCCTAACTGTTAATAAACATAGTCTGTATATTTTTTATTTTTTACATTTCGATAAAATTTTTATTGTTAACAACCTCGGTTTAGTTATTCCGAGCATTATTAAAAATAACTTGGCGTACGAGATCATTTTTATTAGTGTTACATTGCAATTTTTTTTATATTGATGTTCAGTGGAAGTAATCAAGCAGAAATTGAGGTAATTAAGCAAATAAAATGAACCACCCTACTTTAATTTACCGACTGAGTCAAAGGCATTATTTATGGTGTATGGCTTGCATCTCCAGTTAGTTTAACGATTTGTTTTTGGAGAACTTTTTACACTTATTACTTTATTATATTATTTAAAATTTTTACCATTTACACCACTATTTTATAAATTGCCACCGGGTCCCTTACAAAACAAATCAGTAAAATTAGACATCTTTTAGTTTTAAATCTTTAAATCACCACTTTTTGTTAATTATTGCTTTCGCTGTTCGGGAGGAGAGCACAAATGATGCTAATAAATCCAATTAATTGTTCATCTATTGAACAAACATAATTAAAAAAAATTAAACACAACATATGCTAAATTTACGACCGTATTAATTCGTTGCCTATTACCTAAAATTTTGATTAGGGGAGGAGATACTACCCCTATTGTCTTGATCAGTCAAACTTGCAAGCTATGGCATTCTACCTTAGTTTGAATTTGAAGTCAACGTTACCTAAATACTGTTAAAATTCAAAACATTTACGTAAACAAATGTGCACTTAAAATCATTAGTTATATCATAGAAAATTTTATACACAACAATCTGAAGTACATTTAAATAAATATTCCGAAAATAAAATATTAAAAAAAAACGCAAACAAAGACTTACTCAGCTTTAATTTAAAATAGTATTCATCTGCTTTATCGCCGAATAATTTCAATAAACTGCAACCAATTGTGCACTAAGCACAATCACCATAAAAGTACAATGTCAGATTACCTTCTACGAATATTTGTTACACGTCCAAACCGCACTAGGCGTCGTGTATGCTTACCGAAATAAGCGGGTTGCCAAGCCAGCTACTGTGGAAATGGGCGTGGTCGATATAAGGAGTAAAATAATTGCAGAGTAGTTTCAAACACCTTACACTTACCATAAATCTACAACTTACAAAGCTCAGTCCAGGAAAAATTGTTTCTAGGCGCCACCACAATCTTACATTTTGCTAAAATAAATAGTCTTAGGCGGAATGTTAAATTAATCCTATCTTACTGTGGAAGACAGGATGCAGCCTACTCAGTAAAACCATTTACTTTTTAAGTATCTCTCGTAAACCTGTAAAATTATATTTCTAACTGTTATAAAGCTTTGAGTTAAATAAATACAATACTTCCAATTTAGAAAATTCTAAACAAAATAAATGAAATCGGTTTAACAATAAATTGTTATCTTCTAATCTAAATAAAATTGTTGTGGTGAAGTAGGTTTAAGAATATTTAAATGGCCAGTATAATAACAATAATAATAATAATAATAATAAAGTGGTGATGTAATTTGTACATTGATTAAACGCCAAATGTAATCTCTAAATACAAATTATTTAACAAATTGAATTACTAACCTTTCACCACTAATTATATGCCGTCTCGTCCACAATCGGTTGATTAAATAGGGTGGGTTCTACTATATTGACTTGTTAATAACCCTGAAATGCGGCTTGTTTCTCACCTGCTTAATTATTTTCCCTTCTCTTATTAATAAAAAAACAATGTATAATTAAATGCATGCTCGAGCGCCATGTTATCTTTGTCAAGGAATAACAAAACCTAAATAATGAACAATAATAATTTTCTATAAATATCAAAAATTAACAATGTGCAATTAAGTTTATTTACCCAATATATGGATGGTTAAGGAGAGGAAAGAAAAGGTTTTAAAGCTAAGCTTAAAAAGATGAAATTTACCACATAAATTCCTCAGTATAATGATTTTCTAATAGACAGCTTCCTGTGTTTAATTATGGATGCGGAACGGTCAATCAGTATGAAAGCGTTTCTACATCTTCCTTGCGTATTCTTGTAACAACGCGATCAACTAGGTATTTGAAGGAATTTTCGATCCACTAAACTTATTGTATTCTTGATGTTTTATTGTATTAAAATTGCATTTTAAGATGATATTATTTGAATGAAGAGAAACTTGTGTAAATAAGTAACTTAATAGCCATTTAAAATATAAATATAAGTATGAGTAAGTAAGTAAGCAAATAAGTACTATAATGATTGTACGTAAGTGTACGTAAATGCCGGGAGTGTACGTGAGTGTACGTAAGTGCATGGAAAGAGCAAATACTTAAGCTTTAAATATAATGAATTGAAAAAACTTACCACCAAAATTCTGATGGCACCAAAAATAAAAATTAAGTAAAACCATTATAACAATGTCTTCTGCTTTAACATTCAGCAGCAAGTGAAGTAAAAAATAGAGGCTTTCAGAAAGGCTTCTGTAAATGCCCCCTCAAGAGGTGGTCACGCATTGCGCGAAATACAATGATCGGAGTCCAATCTTTAAAAGAAAAGGAACTATAACTATTTATATAATATTACACCCAAAATATATGTTCTATGAAATGCAATTTAAGTTGCCTTTCTCAATTTTACATGTAAATAATTAAAAACTTCTAATTTTATGCCAAATAAATTAATGATCTTAGATTAACGTATTTTTAATACAACCACAAAAAGGTTGTTACAATCTCAACGAAATGTTCGTTGATTTGCTGAATAATTCAAACATAGAGCGATTGGTGTTTGTATCATCAATAATGTCGTTATATTTTATTCATGCTTTATCTTCAAAATCGTATTTAGACATACATTAATGGGTTTAAACTTTAATACTTCGGAACTATAATTTATGCTGAATAAAAATAATAAGTACTTTGTTTGTAGCGTTCTGCTTCGCTTGACTGTCCAATATTTTAAAGCTAAAATGAAATTTTGTGATCCATCTGGCTCATTACGCAATTTCCAATTGATCCTTAAATTCGAAAATAATCAGAAGGTGTAATCAGTTAAGCACACAATTGATACAAATAAACGACAAAATAAATTAAACAGTGGATGTATATTGACAAATTCGCATAAAAATGTACACAACGACGTGGTTTAAAGAAACCACCAAACACATAAATACATTAAGGCTAAAATTCCCCAATTCCTAGCACTGAAAACAACAAAATAACTAAAGTTCGATGACCTTTTTTTCTTTGAATGAACCGCAATTAACGCAACAATAAAAAATGTACTTAAAAGATAATCGTACTTGTCTTGGTTCAATAAAATCTAAACCTAATTCTTACATATTCTTATAATTAATCCTTTTTCAGTGCGGTAGTTGTAGTCCATATGATCTGCTTTCGGTATTCCTTTTTAAATTCTTAGATGCACTATGCACAAAACACAAGAGTTACTCGTATTCGCCCTACGCACTCGGCTGTAGTACTTACTAACGCGGTGTCTATGGTTTGTTCACTCGCATGCCTGGTATAGGGGCTCTTTGGTCTAACATCGCATCACATTATGCTGTGATGTTTTCCCTTCAAAACGTTCACCACAATGAAAAATGGTTACTTCCATATACACATTAAAGTTCTTATTTGCTTTTATACAATCAATTTGGTATTGCTAACGATTGTACACATTCAATGTCAATGATGATCACTAAGTAAATTTTACAAACTTTTATTTCGGTCATTTAAATGGTTATTAATGGTCACTAATGTTTTCCTTCAACTCACAGTATATTAAATTATTTATTTATAAATGTCCCACGATTTATCCACTTATGGGTTAATGCAGTCGCTATACATGCTCTGCTAAAACTATAATTTTCATAAATAAACTTCCACACTAATCATTCTAATGGTTATACCGACACCAACGCGTGCCCGACCCTTACTAAAGCTCTGCTCGAACTATCTAAAACCTCTAACTAACTAACTCCTCAAATTCGGCACTCGCTTACATACCTTTTGCCCGCATATTGTCAATACGTCACAATAAATTCGCGCTAAGATCAAAATCCACGCGCGTTTCTTTGCTGCGTCGAAAGTTACAACGTAGACGAAGACGAAAATGATGTGAAATAAACGTAGCCATCTTGAATTACTTTGTAAATTCGCTAAAAAAAACTTTCCGAAGAAACCATCAATTGCAATTCACACTGTAGATTAAATTTCTATGCAAATCTCACATGTGGGCGAATCCTATTTCCGCACAATTTAGCGAACTCCCTCACATTCTATTAACTTCATTCTTGAACATGCATTCAATTTTCCTATTGCACAATATCACAAAAATTTCTACAAACAAAAATATGCATCCATATTCCTTACTGTACATTAATAAGATATCAATATGTCATAAACTCACTTACTCATATGTCTACCCCCATTTCATTTAGTACAAATTCCTTTATACACAGTAGTAAAAAGACTAGTAATTTTACCGCCGTATCAATCAAAATTTACTCAAAACATTCTTTCTCAGCCAAATTTAACGCTTTAAACACGAAAATCTTTTTACAGCATTCACATATTCCTTCACACGATCACCAATGCTTTACTAATTTCCAGTGGCGTATCAATTACACCAACTTACATTACGCGTACATAAAAAATTCTTTTCATGCAAACTAACTTCAGCTACATTTAAAACGTTACATGCGTTCTCAAAATATTACATATTCAGAATAGCGGAAACTATCTTAACGGCAAACAAATAAACCGACTTCCAAATAACAACCTCAACAACGTTACGTTTTATTTGACTGAATCTGAAATTGTAAAGTTTATGTACACAGAAAAACTTTTACGCACGATATTATTTACACAATCTTGACTTAACACGGTAGCTTTATTTACAAGTTTATTTATGACTAATATAATTATTTACAGATTTATGTACAGTGAATCTTGGTCTATGAAAGGCTGTTTGCAGAAAGAATCACGTAAATAAGGTTCGGGAATACAATACTCCACCATAAACAATATATAAAATCGGCAAGATCGATTAAAAGTCCGTAAATCATAAAGCACTTGATAAGAAACACTCGCACTTCGGAATCGAAAAACGAACACACCTCGGTAGAAGAACGGAAATATTACATCATATTTTTGCTTCACATAGAAACTGCATGGAAAGATTTTCAAGTAACTAAGGGCTTATCAACTCTAGGGTGCACGTGCACTTACCTATTACTGAGATAAATATTGCCTTCTCCTATAATGATTAATCGGTAAGCTTTACCACAAAAGAAACTTGGCGCCATTCCTCAAATGGATGTTAAAGGAAACTCAACACGAAAAAGAACTTAGAATTTTATATCTCGATAACAATTGCGTTTTTAATTTTAAATCTTGGGAACATTTGTATGATATTCACAATTTTAATTTAATTAAACTAAATACGTCAAATTCTAATCTGAAATATAATATAAAGCTTTATAACATAAATAGCAAAAGATTGTAAATTTTATTTTAAAAGAATGTAATTTCCCCTTTCCACTAACAAAAATTCCTAAAACTGAATAACGAGAATAACTTATTCACACAGAAACTATTCTACCAACACTCTAATTGTAACGTAGGCATTACCTGTGAGTGAAACGTAATTAAATATGTGAATTAACGTGACAACAAAAAAAAAAAAACTATACGTCTTTACAGAATTGAAATTCCAAATTTTAACTCTAACATCCTCAAATATCAACAACAAAACATTTCAAATCTGTTAACTTTTAAAACCATAATTTCGAAAAAGGAGCAAAAAAAGTTATCTGACGCAATCTATACAAAATTTCCACACCGGGTGACAAACTCCAAAAACGTGAAACATGGGAGAAATGTCAAAAAGGCGCCACTTGTTAAATACATTTACGGCGTGAATACGTCATGAACTAGATCTAATAATGGCCTAACAGGAAACCATAATGTTCATTCAAAATAAAACCCTCATCTGCACTAAAATTTTACTTCAAAATTTTTTGAAATGAATAAATTAATAAAATTAAAAACAAATAATTTAACATTGTTTAGTTTTTTATTCTAAGTGGATTGGTAGCATAGCCGGCATTATAATGTTGCATTGTTATGGTTATATGCAAACAAAAATTCAAACGTTTAGTCGACATTTTCTTTTGAACTATTTTTGTTAAATTTATGAAAAATGGGTGATTCCGAAGAAATGATATCAACATATTGCCTTGTCGCGTCAGTTATATCGGCAGCATTTAAATTCTGCTACCAACCATACAACGTAATTACCCTAGTTTTTGTTGGAAAGTGAAAAACACCGCAATGCGGAAAAAGAAGTTTTCGGTACATCGGAAGTAACCGGGAAATACCTATTTTAAAGCTATGAGTACAAAAAAATATTTACCCAAAATTCATCCAAACCTCAATAAAATCTCAAGCTTCATATAAAAGCAGCAAAATTCCGATAATAAGACTAAAACTCATTAAACATTTATATGAACTTCAACGTCAAAATTATTGTCTCAAATATCCAAGAAAAACTGATCAATCCGGTAATTAATTATTCAATTTAAAACGAAAAATACCTCACAACAAAACTAAACGTAACCGAAAATTTATAAAGACCTAAAATTTAATAAACGAGGAAATTGGGGTTGTAATTTCTAAATTCAAAAATACACAGCTCATTCTCGAACAAATAAACAAACTGCTTACCTTTTTGGTAAATCCAGGTTATCGGCAGCTGATCAGATGATTCCTATAATAAACTCAAAAGTTGCGACTACTCGCAAAACTATCGTGACCAAAACTCAAAAGTTGATCGGTCAACGACCAGATCACAATGACTAGCTCTGAAATTTATTACGTTAAGGCTTGAATTAAATAATAATGCAACAAAAAGTTTGTCATAGTAAAGTTATGTAAAACTACAATTTCGGTAAAACCAGTAAATCACACAATAACGGAATTCAACCCAAAACATCTAATTTTAAATAAACGTGTTTAAAAATGGCGTTGTTAGAAAGGAAAAAAGATTACAATAATATCAAACAGAAATGAAATAATACCATTTCGTATATTATGTTAAAATTAAACATGATTCCGATCAACAGAGGGCGTGTTGATGCGGTAGTTACACAAAAGAACACCAAATTTTATATACCTATACATGATCAGAAATGATAACTTGCAAGCTCAGTTTTCCAAATGTAACTACCTTAAATTTTTAAACAAATCACACGAATAAGGAGCAAATCGGGACAATAATAATAATTTCGTAGAACACAAATTTTAACAAACAGTGAGATGTAATTTTAGTTAGAGAAATCAAAATAAAATACTCATACACCCCGTAGGGCATACGATTGAATACACTTTATATGCTGAACTAATATCTAGACGCTACTTAAAACAAACTCACAGAAGGCATATTCATTCGTCTAAATAAGTACAAACATTTTATTAAAATCACCAACAAATATAAATTTAGAAAAAACAGTTATCTCACGCAGCACAAATCGTTAATCGAACTTCCTTTTCTTTCTCACAATAATATGTCAGCAATCGCTCTACTCGGTAGATGATAGCTTCTTAATTCTTAAATTTATGTTTACATAAACTACTAGTGGCAAATATTCAAACCAAAACCCATACGCTACGGTCACTTCTTCAACTGGTTAACGTTAATATGTGCACAATTATAATTTTATTTACAGCTACTTTACTTCTATCTAATTAAAACTTGTTAAAGCGGCAGTATCTACAGCAAGTTTGTACTTTATTTGTTCGAGCTGCGCGGTATACGCCAAACCACTCCCTTAACTAGGAACTCGTTAACATTAATCCGAATAACCAAAATGCGATAAAACAGTTCAACAGAATAAAGGTTCAGTACTTAACAAAAAACACCAAAACCCATTACTTCAATGACCGAAAATTGTGACTATTGACAAAACGAAACACAGCGATATAATAGACCGGGGGTGTATTGAAACTCGATAGTATCCCAACCAGTGGACACGGAAATCTACCCGCGGTGCTGTTCGGTACACTTTCGCGGTACGATGCAACTAACTCCGTTTTATTCCACCAACCCCTCCGGGTACATTACGAAGTCGCAAACCAAAAAAAAAAACGTGAACCTACGCCTACCTCTTGGACTACACTGACTTCAACCTCCCTCAGTTTCAACCATCTTCCCTGTCATTTCTTTGAATTAGCCTATTACATAGCTTAGTTACTTTAAATTAACATACATGCGAAAAACGACAGCCTTTTGGCACTAAATCGGAAATTAATTGCCTCATCTGTCCAAAGTGCATTCCCAAAGGTACCTTTTAGTTATTACTGAAATATGATCTGTTTGTAACAGGTTTATACTACGAAAATCAGCTTTAAAGCCTCGTGTTTAGAAATCTAATTTTTTTTCTGTGGACTAAAATATTTATCGAAAGGAAAGGCAATAGATTGCTGGCTACAATTTAAATTCGCAAAAGATGTACCATACAACGTAATCACTTTGTACTTAATATAATTTTACATAATGCTACTTCAAATCCATTTAACAGAATTCATCAAAATCTAAATAAACGAGAACATGGATTTACGCAAAAACTATTCTAACATTACTCTGATTGTAACGAATGAAACGTAATTAAATCTTGAATTAACGTTATTAGTGACAATAAAAAAAAACTTATACGTTTTTACCGAATGGAAATTCCAAATTTTAACTTGTAATATAAACCCCTGACATCCTCAAATACCAACTAAAAAAACAATATTACATCCATATCTTGTATTTCTCAAATTACATTTAATTTAATCGACATGAAAACTTATTCTCTGAATTTTTAAATACCATATTCTAAATATCCTTTTAAATTTTAAATAACCATTAAAAAACCTTTTAACCAATGTATTATCAATACATTAATACTTGGAAACACAACATTTTAAGTCTTGACTTTTAAAACCAAAATTTCGAAAAACGAGAAAAAAGAAAATTTCACACCCGGTGTCTTTATGATTAGCTTCTCACGGCCTGACCTTGCTTGTTTCTTGGGATTCCAAAGGATACCTTGTGTGACTTATCATCTCAAATCATTTGTTCGCTATCCTTCAATTGTCCTTTTTTGCCTGCTTCTAAAACGCGCATGCGTCCGGAAACTGAGTTTTCCGGCTTAGGCCGGCAAAAATAATAATAAATAAGAGTCGGTATTCGTTGTGATAGAACTGATAGTATATTCGACATAATCGACATTTGACGTAACACCAAGCCTAATGGAGTTACAGTGATGGTGTACGCACCCGTTATTATGTCCGTCTTAGTTCCTTATAAACTACAAATTACATCTATAAATCATTATAAAGTCAACAAATTAGTAAGTGGCCAACAAGAGTTTTGACTTCTGACATAAACGTACGTTTCTTCAAGTGGAAACCATACCTAATTTTTTTCCTATTGGAAAAACTCTTCTTGTGCTTTTCAAAAATGTAAACATGATACGATTACTTTCAATAACTAAAAAGTTACAGCATAAACACTTCAATAACTGATGTATTTTAAGGTGGCCTTGGCAGTATGCTGTGTTGATATATACAGTGCTAATTTTTGAGTTGGAATACTTTAAATTAAAAAAAAATGGCTAACCATTCACGGCGAAAATTGGGAAGATTGAGTTCTGCTGGATTAGGATACAGCTGAACTAAAGCCTCATCAGAAAAAATAATTTGATTTACAAAATTAGCATCAGAATTGCACTTCGTCATCATTTCGTCACAGAATTGAATCCAGCGATCAGGATCATCATCATAGAGTTCATGAACCAAAGTCACCTTGAATGAATGCCATTAATGTTTTCTTAAGTACTTCACAACAGAAGATTGACTGATTTGATTATCAGCAGCCATCGCTCGTGTGGTGCTGTGCGAATTTTCCTGAACTTGCAATAACGTACCTAACTATACTTCTTCAGACATGTTTTGACGACCTCTATAATCAGTTCTACAATGTCCTTTTTCCGCATTTTTTTTTCAATTTTGCTTATAATCGAGTCGAGCGGACAAAAGGGTTCCGATCTGGATATTTCATGTTAAATAAATAACAGACTTCTTCCTGATTGCGCTGGTTATCCCCATATCCTCTCAGTATTAAAATGTCAATCCTTTGTTTTTCGTTTAAATAACGAACCGTTTCTAGATATTATTATATCGTCAATTGGAGCAAACAGCAGCAGCAAAGTAACACCAAAATATTTTTCAGCAAACTGTCAGCTTTTGACAGTTTACTTAACAGGATTCCGCAGCTATCGCCATTTATTCTTTTTCAGTTTCAAATGGTAATAGACTCACAATAGTAATACCACAAACTACACATTCCCGAAAAAAATATAGGTTGCCATTTAAAAAAACATGTCGATGACGTCATTGCGCAAACGTTCGCACTGTATAACCAAAGGCTTCGTTTAGAATAGGAACCGTATGTCACTTTTCCTCTATTGAAACGCCTGTTTCTTGTACTTTTCGGAATTGTAAACATGGTGATATTATTTTGTGTAACTAGATAGTTACAGAGTAAATACTGTAGTAAATTATATATTTACAGTGTGCTGTGGTGGCATATACAGGCAGTTTCATGATTTAGTCTGATACTTTTATGAGTCATAACTTTGGAACCACCCCGTAGATTTTTTTCATATTTGGTCTAGGTATATGGCTTCAAAAGCCGAATCGCCTACTGTAAAAATTTGAGTCAAAATCCAGGTCCGTCTTTTAAAATTTGATAATTCCCAAAACAACACCCTGTATATCAGCTTTTCAAAAAATTGGACCGAATGTTTTAAAAGTACGGAAAAGAATAAGTTACACTGAAATATTTGTGTAAGTGTGCATTTCATTCTACTAATAAAATTTTTAAAGCCAAAATTCAATAAATGGGTTGTTATTGCTTAACACTACTTACGTATCAGTATTTAAATATTTACAACTAAAACAAGGGAAAAATTTTAAATATACGTGTAGAGAATTGTTTATGCGGCGTTCTAAAAATATGCTTAACTCTTCAGTGGTCTCGCGGGATACAACTGTATCCCTGTGATGTTTAATTGCATACTGCGCATGCCATGGTTTAGTAAACCGCTTCATGCTTTCAGTACCTCTCTTAACGTCTATTTAGAGTGACGTGTGAGAATTGTTAATTTGTTGTGTGCTGTTATTAGTAAATTATACGTTGTTATTTAGTTTGGGATACCAGCGTATCCCTCGCGCTAGATGAAATTGAAGGCAACGATAATGATAACGAATTGTATGGCATTGAGGATGAATCCGAAGATGAAGGCGATTTTATAGAAACTGTACACACTGACACAGATTCTGAACAAGAAGCCGACGCGGTTATTACATAGGCAAAGATCGTATTACAAAATGGAAAAAAATGAATCCGCGCAAGACACAAACAAGAGCGCATAATATTTTTTTACGCAAGCCTGGCCCAGTAGATGAAGCAAAAAATGTCACAGATGTGCTAGACGCGCTTAGTTACTTCATAAATTCAGAATTCGTCGATATAATAACTAATTCCATCATATATATATATATATATATATATATATATATATATATATATATATACATATAGAAATTAGTTCACAGGCAAACAATTCTACTTAAACAAATTGATACAAAAAAAACACTCATTAAGACAAAGCCTTACAGGGGTAAGTTGTAAATAGATCTTAACCTCCGATATATAAGTTTGAATGAATTAGAAAAATACAGCGCTCCGTTCCCAGGTTACACATTCATCTATACAACAATAAAAATAAAATTCGAGGTTATCTGGACCCGGGAGTGTATGCCCACCTGGCAATTGCCTTTTACGATTAATAATCAGCGGTATCATGTACCCGTTCTCCAGCAAACCTCTACATAAACATAAATTTATACAACAAACGACAATGCTAATTCACACAAATACCAGAGTGAGGGAGCCCTGTACTGCCTTTTATTTTAGCAGATTTCAGCTTAATGAGCCCGTGCGCGAATAAGATATCTTTGCAAGGCAATGTTTGATTTTCAATACGTTACGTAGGCTTGAAAAATTATTTGCTACGAGCTTTCATTTATATAAAAATACCTACTTACACTTGAATTTAATTGATCACAGACCCAGACTGTTATTTATAGATTAATATTTTAACAACACATTACAACTAACCCCCGAATGAAACGACAACTTAGCGTTGACGAATTCAAAAGAAAATGAACACGCAAGAAATATTTTAAAGACTAACTGTTTGCAATGAAGGTATTTAATTAACCAAAAATCGATCTGGCTCGATTGATACTCAACAGTAACTTCCTTTCCCTCTGGTTTCCACTCACCACTCCCGGAAATTAACCCCCGCCTTTGAAAAGTGATAAAAAAAACAACAGTTTCAAATTCATTATTGTGCGACATCTTAATTTTAAAAATATGCATTCGTCCGTAACAAACCCTACATTTAGGTCTCGAGTTTCCAAGTACTAAACAAAGACGTTTTTGATTGCAGTGTGTACCGTTAGTAGTTAATTACTAACTGGTGACATGTTTACATCACGAGCGCGCGTACAGCAATTTTCAACAATTCGTCTCGCCAGTTTCGGCAGAACACTTGTTTCTTTACCCTAATATATGTTTCCTTTTTCTGTTCAACCTTTACCCAAATATCACTTACAAAAATTTCCACATTTCTTACATAAAAATACATTAAATAAAATACCCCGAAATAAAAAAAAATAAAAATCACTTGTTATCTTTTCTATCGCGGTAACAATGGCAATTTAATAAACGTTTATTACAATAATAAAATTTTCGCGGGCTGCTACCACATAGCTGATCAAAGATTTCTAATTTAAGGAAAATATTTTGGAGTTTCTATGACTTCCGCTTAAACCGCAAGTAGGCACCAACTTTGTGACTGTAAATGAAACACCCCATATATTTTTATATTTTTGAATTCCAGATTCAATTTTAATGTGACTTTTATAATGTGATTGTGTTAAAATTCTGAACCGTTTTTGAGGTATTTGACGTAGTGCTTAATGATATATGTAGCTATAATCTGTCCAGAAACGAAGCGAAGACAGATTCCAGTGGCGTTGGGTTGTTTTATGATAAAAAAATAAAACTGAAGTAATATTAATTAGATATGTCATAACGAAAAGATTAATACTAATTAAAAGTTGGGAAGTAACGAGGATTTTATTTATTTGTAATATAATTTTTCTGTTTTCAGATTAAAAGAACTTGGTGGTTGATTAGGTAATAATTGATTGTTTGGATTGTCAACTCCGTATGTATCACAAATCGCTAATACCATTATCGACCACATTTTTAATAATTTTAAACTAGTAATTGAACTAGAAAGGATGCAGTGTATTTGGAATCACACTTTAATAGATTTTAATGTGCTGTTAATGATATAGTTAGGTGAGAAATATACGAACAACGCTAATTTCGCACAGAAATTATACATACATCATAAGGTGTACTAACGCTGCAGTATTGAGTTTAATAGCAATGGCGTCGAGTCCTGAATTTATTCCAATGAAACGGGTGAAGAGGTTTGCGCTTTCTGCCAACGAAAAGATGATTGTGTTCAATACGTACAATTATTTGAAATGTCATAATCCATTGAAAAAAGTTGAACAGACAGTTGAAATGTGTTCCCATATGACTTGCATTGGAAAAACAACAATATTCAGACATTTACGTCAAGACAAAGTTTATGTGCGTGAGCCTAGTTTATCTCATGGTAGAAAAAACAGAAATATTCGAAAATATGAAAACTACAATTAGAAGAATGGTGCATTCGTTTCCTTTTAAAAAAACAAATACCTACGTTTGTTTGTCTGCAAAACCCACGTACACGCCTGTGATCTTTACTTTAGAACTCAACTGGTACGTCTCATTGTTAAAGGATTAGCAGCTATTGATAAATAACTTATCGTGTACCGCTTATGTAAAATAAATGAACTATTTTAACTTACTCCTTCGCTTCGTTTCTGGACAGACTTTAACTAAAACAATGTAAGTTTTTTAAAACAAAAATCAGGGATTAAAAATTATTAATAACTTTTAATTTTAATTTTTATTTTTAATTGCAGCAATGTAATTTTTTAAAACAAAAATTAGGCATTAAAAATTACTATTAATTTTATTAAGTAAACGTGACCTCCGTGAAATAACAGGCCGAGAACAAGCCTAAGGTCACATGATGTGGCGTCAGATCAGACGTCTCGGAGATTTAGCAGAGTCAACTGCACTAACGTTTTGTTATCTCAGTGCGTGAGTTGATCCTACTTAGTTGCTTCTTTTTGTTTCTGTCTGGTGCCCTTCGTCTCGCGGTATTTCTTTACTTTGCGTTGTTTCGGTTTTATTTCGTATTTTTGCATCTGTTTATGCTGTAATACCTTATTTTCTAGTGTTTCGCTTTGGCTGTTCCATTTTTCTGTGTCTTCAAAAAACTCAATTTTTATCAATTTTATGAATTTTGTTTTACTATTACTTCATGTTGAATTGTTTTAGTTTTTTATGATTGGTTTTTTTACTTTGTTGTGCATGAAGCACCAATTGTATTTCTGTATTATAAGTGTTTTGTAACTGTGGTTTCCTATTAGTGGAGCTGATCGGCCTATTTCTACAGTTTATGCTTTTTGAGCGCGACGTTTCGGAAGCGGACTCTGCTTCCGTCATCAGGCTTAGTCCTGAGAAGGACTGTTTTCGCACTTGAGTCGAATTCATATGTTATATATAATTTTTTTCCCAAGCACTTGACTACTATTAGATTCGAACTTGGTACCTTTCACTTACTAGTCTGACACCTTTGCCACTAAGCCACGGAGTAATCCAATATATATATATATATATATATATATATATAACTTTTTCGTGGTTGCGCAGAAGTTTATTGCGCATGTTGCGCAGTAACTTCTTGCGCAGGTGTATTGCGCTTAAGCTCTTCGCGCATTATTGGAAGCCATATGGGTTTTATTTCTACACTAGCTTGGCTTATTGGATTTTCTGCTAGTGCGATGTATGTGGCTTCTTTGAGTTTTCGACGAGTTGTGTTCTCGTCCTTTACCACTATCTGTATGTTATCCCATTGGATGTGGTGGTCTTCAGTCTTCAGTTCCAGACATGTTCGGCGATTCTTGATTTTTCCATTTCGCCCTTGCGGACGTTGTTCTTGTGTTCCTGTGTTCTCACTTTGAGTGGTTTGCTGGTCTCTCCTATGTATGCTCTGCCGCATTCGCATGGTAGGTTATATACACAATTCTTGGAATTCTGATCTTCATTGTATGGTTTGGTTTTGGTTAGTATTCCCCAGAGCGTTCTGGTCGATTTGAAGGCAGTGCGTATCTTGTAATTGCTGCCTATCCTTCGCATTTTGTCTGAGGTACCTTGTATATATGGTATTATCGCTGTATATTTAGGTTCTTCTTTTTCGGTGACCCTTTCCCTGTTTAGGTTAGCTGTTAGATCGGGGTAGCCATTTTCTTTGAGTGTCCTAGCGATATTTTCTTTTTCTTTGTTCAGGTCTTCTTGTTTTGAGCATATCGTTTTTGCTCTATCGTACAAGCATTTTCCCATACCTAACTTTACGTTTTTGTGGTGATTGGAGTTGTAGTGTAGGTACCACCCCGTGTGGGTAGGTTTCCTGTATACACTTGTCGTGAAAGTGTTGTCATTCCTGTGTACAAGTACATCCAGGAATGGCAGTTTTTGTTCAGACTCCAATTCCATTGTGAATTTTATGGAGGCTAGATGATCTAGGAATTCATCTAACTTATGCTTGCCGTGTTGCCAAACTACGAAAGTATCGTCCACGTATCTAAGCCACATCCTTGGTTTCTCTGTAAATTCGGATATCGCTTGGTCTTCAAAGTCTTCATTATATATATATATATATATATATATATATATATATATATATATATATATATATATATATATATATATATATATATATATATATATATTGCTCACTATCGGTGATAATGGGGAACCCATCGCCATCCCAAACTCTTATTGGTAGAATTTGTCTTCTTTAAAAAATTATTGTCGGGATTGCAACAGATTTACACGTTTTGGAGTTTTAAAAACTTAGAACACTTGATGTGTGTGTGTGTGTGTGTGTGTGTGTGTGTGTGTGTACGTGCGTACATGCATGTGTGCGTGCGTGGGTATGTACGTCTTTGCGTGTGTACGTGGGTGCGTGCGTGCTTGGTTGCGTGCATACGTGCCTGCGCGCGTGTGTGTGAGTGTGCTGTGTGTATGTGTGTGTATGCGTGTGCTTGCGGGTGGCAAGGCAAATCGTACGCGTATTCTATTCCAGCATTTATTGCTTCTCGTGTTAATCAGATTTTGGGAGAAATCTAACAGCGAAGAGGGAGGTTTACTAAGCAGAGCTTTTATCATGTATTTTTGATACATCTGAACATGTAAAAATACTTATAGAAACATACCAAGTTTAAAATTATGTTTATTTTTTGGTGCCACCCGTTATTTGACAGGAAGTTCCTAAAATCAAATTTAAGTATTGGATTAATTTTTTTCTGTGATCTGAATGATGATAACTAAATTTTATCTAACTTTTCTTCTAAATTAAGTTAATTAACAAAATCAGATTTAAAACCGTTTAGGATAGTTTTGACGGCTTTAGAATTATTGTCGTCTGTAATCCATTATTGCTGTTTTGACGATGTTGTCTATTTTTATTACGAACGCTAAATCGACTCATTTTACAACGTTAAACAAAGTTTGGCCAAGCTCGTCCATGATGTTTGTGTGTGTGTGTGTGCGTGCGCGCGTGCGTGCGTGTGTGTTTGGAGGTGCTGATATATGCTAGTACCTATGATAACTCCAAAACGACAACACGGACGTACTTCAAATTTCGTATGTAAGCCTGTTCTCATTTCTTATGGAGCTGATTAGATTTTAGGAAAAACTCAGCAGTAGAAAAGGGATTTACTAGTGTTTAGCTTTTATCAAATATTACTGAAACACCTGCATATTCCAAAGATATAAAAATACCAACGTATATACCTCAAACAGATCGATTAATGCAATTTTTTAATACAACCCGTAATTTAGCGGTAAACAATTTCTTAGGTAATTCTATAAGAAAATGTGTAGACATATATTTTAAAGAAAATTTAATTTTACATAACTAAGGTTTCTTAATATAAAGCAAACTAAGCCTAAAAATTAATTAAGTAGAATTGAACATGATTAAGCTGCATTATCCGTATCCAGTAGCAGGTGGCCTTGAAATTTTCTTTAAGTCTATGTCTATTAACCTCCATCTGACATGAAGTTTCAAACATCCATCTGACAGATTTTTGTTTTTGTTTTTTCAATGTGCCTATTTTCGTTATGAACGTATTAAAAAAGGAGATGCATAATTATTCCAATTCTTTAAATTTCTACTTTGTAGGTTGAAAGGTCGTGTTTTATTATACACCAGATAGTTATTACTTCATGTAAGCCCATTTTGTTTGATGTTTCTTATTATTTTGCTTTCGTTTGCTCGATTTTGTTTCATACAGAATGTGTTGTTTCGTTCTAGTTTGTTTTGTTTGCTCTAGTTTAGTTCTACTTAACTCTGTTTTGCTTTATATGGCATTACCTTACCTTATTTTGCTTTGATGCACTTTTTTGCGCTCTACTTCGATTTGCTTCTCTTATTTTGTTTTATTTTACTTTATTTGGCTTTGTATTGCTTCATTCTTTTTGTTTTGTTGTTCTCTGTTCTTCGCATTTTGCTAGTTTGTTGTGTCTAACTCTGTTTTGTTTTTTGCTTTGATTAGTTCTTCATTTTTCATGTAGTACTATTTTGTTCACATTATTTTATTTACTCTCGTTTTTCTATTAATCTTGCTTAGTTTAGAATTGCTTCACTTTAGTTTATCCTGTTCCGATTTGTTTCCCTTCTTGTCTCGTTGTTTAGCATTTTTACTTTGCTTTGCTTTGTTTTGTCATGCTTTGTTCCATTCAGTTTTGTTTTGCTTGGTTTCGTTTTATTGTTTTTTGGTTTGCGTTATTTTGTTTTGGTTAGTCTTTTTGATTTGATTGGTGCTGTCTACTTCCATTTTGCATTGTTTTATTTTCTGTCTTTATTTTATATTGGTTTGTATTGTTTAGTTTGGTTCTAATCTGTATTTTGTTACTTTGTTTTTTTTTTGCTTTGTTACATTTTATTACGCGTTTTACTAACTAATGACGGATAGAGAGGCGTGAAGAACAAATGTAACGTGATATAAAAATATGATAAAATTCTAATATAGTTATTTCATAATATGATTAGATGTATAAATGTAGAGACTCAGTAAGATATGTGGATATGAATGCGAAGTTATGGTGATATACTGACATTCTAATAGAATAATTTAGTGACAGTGCAATTCAAGTGTAGGTACAGACATATGTAACAATGTGGCAAACAGTTTTGATATATTATTGGATTTATCAAAATTCTGCTATTGGTACGTTAATATTGTAATATTGTGGAATAGAAATTTTGTGATGTAATGGTACAGTTATATAGTAACGCAATAGTCTGTAGATTTCATGTATACGTAGTTATCGTGATATTGCGATTTAAATGTAAAGGTTTAATGAAATTGTGCGTATGCAATAACAGCACAGATATTGATCAATTCTGATCGTAATATACCTTACTGGAATGATGTGGGCATTGTATTATACATTGATTGATTTCTGCTTTCAACTCAAATAGTAATAACGTTAGAGCAACCAAGCAATAAAATACAATTTTGTTTCCGAAGATCTTGTTTAACCTTTAATGTTATGTTACGGATTTTGAACATTTATCTAAAAAAATCGTTTTTGTTCACCTTAAGCAAATAAATACGCTTTTCTTACAACAACGTTTAAAAAATAGAAAGTGTATCGTTTTATTTCCGTTAATAACGTTTTATGAAATTGTTTATACATGTATCCACTTTATTTTAATATTTGTATAATTTGATAAAAACATTGTTGAAACACTACAGCAAATATTTTTGTTACAGAATCAACTTTAACCAACAATAAGCGGTAAGTGAATACTTTATTTAAAATTTGCTCGGTTATGTTTTAAACAAAGCGTTCGTCTGTAACAAAATTATGAACTCTGATGAACAAACGCCAAAGGTAAAATGGAAATTCATTATCTAACGCGTTATAAGCAGAGTGTAAAGTTGATTAACTGTGTCTTAATTATTATTCTAGTTCAACAATTATAATTTATTGCAATCTAACTTCTCATTTAGTTGTGATCTACTACTTTATTTTTATGTTAAGAGAGCGAAACTTAAATATGGAGTAGATTGAAAACTGCAGAGCAACATTTTCATTCACTATGTCCAAATATACAATGGAACTCGTAATACTCACGTTTAAAGAGGCAGACATTATAAGTAACTAATTGCTATAATCAAAACAATATCCAAAATTAGAACATTACAAGGTTTAAATCCTTACTTGCCTAAAACTTGCAATTATGTAGACGCTATCAACGTATATGGTTACAGTATGCGCCAATATCGATCTTAAGCGGTCACGCGTAATTAACGGGAAAAAATACCATCTGTGATAGCACACTAATTAAAAATGGTGATCAAATTATGAACAGAAACAGAACCTGTCAAAGATACTATAACACAAAGGTTAAGTTATGCTACCCAAATTTATAAAATTACAAGTAACTTAAAAATACTGTAATATTTATTCCCTAGCATTAATATTAATAATACGTTTAAGAAATACAAAGATCAATTCAAACGTCATTAAATGTAATTCGCATCTCACGTCTTACTTAGTAACGCAATTTATAAAGTGAAAAATTCGTTAGACTTAATGTAATAAAATTAGCCTCCTCTTTTATTTGATCTCTTTTACTAATTACCAATCTATTACGTCATTAAAATGTGAAGAGTTAAATGTAGATTTTACTTAAGGAGAATTTAATTTAAAATTTACAATTTCATTGTGTAAATCTAACGTTATACATTTTTAAATTAAGTAAAGTTGGTATTATATAACAAGAGTTTATATCTAGGTATATTGTACAAGAATTTGTAAGATTGGAAAGTTTATTCTGAACAATGCCTTAAAAGCTTTAGGAAATGTTCTAAAATCCATTTGACTCGTTTTTAACAGAAAATTGAATTACTGGTTAGAAATTTAAATTTAATGTCCTATAGAGAAAATTTATAAAAGTTTCTGATATTACAATAGATTTTCAAATTGCTCAATTACAAACTAACTGTAATAGTTTGGTTATTGATGTGTTAATTTAATTTTTAGTCTTAGCACTTAATTAAGTCCGTTTTATTACACGATGACATTTTTACTAAGCCCCATTAAAATTTACATAGTTGTCTTTAAACAATACAGTCAAAAATATTACTGAAAAGGATTAGATAATTCGTAAAATTAAAGAATCGTGAAATGCAGTACAATGCACAAACGTATGTTTCAAAATTCACTCTTAATTACATTTGATCTAATGCTACATTGTTGGATGTTGTAAATCCAATTCACGTACAAAACATCGAAAAATATTTTCAATTAAGTACTATAATTTTACAAAGAAATTAAAATCAAATGAAATACTTACCAATGAATAATAACTAAAAATTGTTAATAGCAGCGAAATGCTCAAGCGTATGTTACAATATTAACTCCTACTTACATTTGGTCTAACTTCTTTTCAAAGAAATTATATTTGAATGTAATCCTTACCGTTGACGGTAATTAAACTATTGCATTGAATGAGTAACAGCAAAACTGTAAAAAAAAATTAATGGCTTTTTACTTGCAAAAGTTTTACAACATGACGTACATTTGTATGAGTGCACTTTGATCTAAGCGGTTTAAAAATATTTAATAATAATTCAAAAGAAAACAATTTAATAAAAATTTGAATAATATTTTTCATCGGGATGATTACGTGCGTTTGTTTTAATATGTTCATAATCAAGATAGACAACGTTGTAAAAACAATAATAACAATGCACGTCAGGGGAACGTTTTAACTTTCACGCTAGATATAGGGTAACAGACATTTAGATGTCTAAATGCACATGACAATATTTTTATATCTTTAAAATATGCAGTTATTTTATAAATATTTGACAAAAATCAAAAACTGCACCGAACAGACTCCCTATCTGCCGCTAAATTTCTTCCAAAGCCTAATCAGCCCCAAAAGAACTAAAATCAAGCATAAATACGAAAATTCAAGTGCATACTTCATATAGCTCTCTGATTGTTGTGGATACTAACATACACATACACAAATACACATACACACACGCACGAACGCAGATACAAACATACACAAAAGAAATAATAATAAAATTTCAGAAAGTTTCTCAACTACTGTACATTTCTGACCTGTAGTTGAACGGATAAACAGAAACTGAAATCCAGTCACCGACTCATATTGTTCGAACCTTCAGGACTGACATCAGTATGGAATTTTGTTTGGTCAAGTGTGCCACAGTACTACTGAAGAAGGTCAAAATCACTGAAAGTGAAGGTATAAACATGCCTTATGGTCAAACCATAAAGTGTTATCAGTAAGAGGCCTATTACAACTGGACATCAAACATGGGTATGTGAGAATTGTGTATAGCAAATAATACATACAGTCAGAAGAATTCTTAAAAGCAAGGCTGCCCAATAGAGGCATGACCATCCATTGTTCACTACACTCTAGCAGTGATGTTAATCGACTATATTGGCCCAGAAAATCTGGTGGTACCGGACTTTTACAAGTGAAACAAACAGTAGAAGAATAAAAGCATGTATTAGCAGAATACGTCAATGAAAGTAAAGAACTTGCATCGATTGAAGTCAAAGAATTAGTGTATGAAAACCGTAGTATAAACCAGACCTGATAGATGGCGCAACAAAGCTTTACTTGGGCAGTTGCTGGACATGATTGAAGAAAAAGTTGATAAGAAGACCTGATTATGGCTCACTAATAAAACATGGAAAAGGAAGCAAAACGCCTGTTTTTTGAAACCGAAGAGCAAGCATTTAAAACAAATGCAATCAAGGCCATGACTAAAAAATCAGCATTTGGCCCAAAATGCAGACTTTGCAAGGTAGCTGATGAAATAATTGATTACGTCTCAAACTGCTGTCAGAAAATTGCACCGACAGACTACAATGGCTTCATCAGAACCTGTGCCAAAACTAGTGGTGGAACCATAAACTTGAGAAAGCTCTAAAAGACGAACATTCCGAACTACTCTGGGACTTCTGAATTTAGACTTACTAAGTGTTTGAACAAACTACACCGGACTTCATGATTGTGGGAAAAAAGTGTGGATTATTGGTGTTGCCATACAAGGTGACAAATGAACTTATGAAAAGCAACAGAAAAATCTAAACCGTCTCAGGATCTTAAAATCGACCTGAAACGGCTCCGACAATAACTAGTACAGGTGGTCCCAGTGGTAATTCGCACACTGGATGCTGTGCCTAAAGACCTCAGTCAAACGGTATTTAAAAACAATAAAAATTGACAAAAATCCAATCTGTCAGTTGCAAAAGACCACCTGTACACATACAAAAATAAATCACACCACCCTAGACTCTTGGAAATTGTTGGACTTTTCACATTGTGATACCAAATTTAACATAAAAATCTTTTGCTCTATATTACCGATAATAATAATTACACAGAAATGATATTTTCTCTTGAAAAAGCTTGTCTAAGAGTCTAAGAGCCTAAGAGTCTAAGAGTCTAAGAGTCTAAGAGTCTAAGAGTCTAAGAGTCTAAGAGTCTAAGAGCCTAAGAGTCTAAGAGTCTAAGAGTCTAAGAGTCTAAGAGTCTAAGAGTCTAAGAGTCTAAGAGTCTAAGAGTCTAAGAGTCTAAGAGTCTAAGAGTCTAAGAGTCTAAGAGTCTAAGAGTCTAAGAGTCTAAGAGTCTAAGAGTCTAAGATTCTAAGAGTCTAAGAGTCTAAGAGTCTAAGAGTCTAAGAGTCTAAGAGTCTAAGAGTCTAAGAGTATAAGAGTCTAAGAGTCTAAGAGTCTAAGAGTCTATGAGTCTAAGAGTCTAAGAGTTCTAAGAGTCTGAGAGTCTGAGAGTCTGAGAGTCTGAGAGTCTGAGAGTCTGAGAGTCTGAGAGTCTGAGAGTCTGAGAGTGTGAGAGTCTGAGAGTCTGAGAGTCTGAGAGTCTGAGAGTCTGAGGGTCTGAGGGTCTGAGAGTCTGAGAGTCTGAGAGTCTGAGAGTCTGAGAGTCTGAGTGTCTGAGTCGTCTGAGAGTCTGAGAGTCTAGAGTCTAGAGTCTGAGAGTCTGAGAGTCTGAGAGTCTGAGAGTCTAGAGTCTAGAGTCTGAGAGTCTAAGAGTCTAGAGTCTGAAGAGTCTAGAGTCTAGAGTCTAAGAGTCTGAGGTCTAGAGGTCTGAGGTCTGAGTCTGAGGGTCTGAGGTCTGAGTGGTCTGAGGTCTAAGGTCTAGGGTCTGAGGGTCTGAGAGTCTGAGAGTCTGAGAGTCTGAGAGTCTGAGAGTCTGAGAGTCTGAGAGCCTGAGAGCCTGAGTGTCTAAGAGTCCAAGAGTCCAAGAGTCCAAGAGTCCAAGAGTCCAAGAGTCCAAGAGTCCAAGAGTCCAAGAGTCCAAGAGTCCAAGAGTCCAAGAGTCCAAGAGTCCAAGAGTCAAGAGTCTAAGAGTCAAGAGTCCAAGAGTCAAGAGTCCAAGGTCAAGGTCCAAGGAGTCCAAGAGTCCAAGAGTCCAAGAGTCCAAGAGTCCAAGAGTCCAAGAGTCCAAGAGTCCAAGAGTCCAAGGGTCCAAGGGTCCAAGGTCCAAGGGTCCAAGGGTCCAAGGGTCCAAGGGTCCAAGGGTCCAAGGGTCCAAGGGTCCAAGGGTCCAAGGGTCCAAGGGTCCAAGGGTCCAAGGGTCCAAGGGTCTAAGGGTCTAAGGGTCTAAGGGTCTAAGGGTCTAAGGGTCTAAGGGTCTAAGGGTCTAAGGGTCTAAGGGTCTAAGGGTCTAAGAGTCTAAGAGTCTAAGAGTCTAAGAGTCTAAGAGTCTAAGAGTCTAAGAGTCTAAGAGTCTAAGAGTCTAAGAGTCTAAGACTCTAAGACTCTAAGAGTCTAAGAGTCTAAGAGTCTAAGAGTCTAAGAGTCTAAGAGTCTAAGAGTCTAAGAGTCTAAGAGTCTAAGAGTCTAAGAAGTCTAAGAGTCTAAGAGTCTAAGAGAGTCTAAGAGTCTAAGAGTCTAAGAGTCTAAGAGTCTAAGAGTCTAAGAGTCTAAGAGTCTAAGAGTCTAAGAGTCTAAGAGTCTAAGAGTCTAAGAGTCTAAGAGTCTAAGAGTCTAAGAGTCTAAGAGTCTAAGAGTCTAAGAGTCTAAGGATCTAGGAGTCTAAGAGTCTAAAACTCAAATTGTCTAAGTGTTCAAGAGTCCAAAACAGGGAGCCGTTCTTTGTCTTTAATAAATAGTATAGTATATTCAGTACGCTTTTTCTTAATCAGCCTACTTTGAAACAAGTTGCTTGTTGTAATATACACTATGTGGGTAAAACTTCCGTATTTCGTCCTAAACTTAAGCTTCTACATGGCGATGAATGTGGATGGTAAAAGGTTCAAAACTAACATTTCAATCGTTCGAGTTGTGATTGGCTTCTGAAGGACTGATTTCTACCTTGGAGTTTTGCAGACAGCTATCAGGACTTTAGATACATTTTTTACCATCGGAGTCTTCATCATTGTTAGAACATGGTAAAATAAAAGCGTGGGGCGCTCATATTGTAAACATGTGACGCTTTTGGTTTGGTGCAAAGAAAAAAATATTTTCTCATTTTTAGTGCACTGTCCACGTGTAAATAAAAGAGTGCTTTTTAAAAGGTTTTCTTTTCCTAGTATTATTTTTATATCTATTAAAAGTTTTTACCATTTATTTAAGTATGGCAACTGTTATGATCGTTTTCTGATCAATATACCTAATATTATACAGGGTGCGTATTAATTAATTAAAAAATTTTTAAATTGTAACTATTTCAAAAACCGTTGCAGATAGACAAAATTTGCTTATTACAAAAAATGTAGGTCTTTCAATTTTCTTTCGAGTAGTGTAATAACATACAGGGTATTGTATTTAACAAGAAACAAAAAAATTATAAATTCATATTTCAGGTGACCCTGTATAAAAATTAAATGTCATAATATTTGTTAAAAGATCAATGTGTGCGCTAATTATATGCGGAGTTACAAATACATAGATTTGGTAGTAACCTCCAAATAAATCTTTAAACTACGACGAAAAATGATAATTTTTATCTAAAAGTACAAATATTTCAAAAACGGTTGTTTTGCTATACGAGATGTATAGAAAGTGGTTGTTTTTTAGAGTTGAAACGAAATCCGCAGTAAAATCTATATCATTCCGTTTAAAATACGAAAGATAGGTTATGTACCGCTGTCATGGAATATTCTGTATATCCGAAAATATTTTTAGATTATAGCGTTCCTCCATTTAACTAATTATTATTCCTTTAAAAAGTTGTTGTTACTGTAAAACGAAACTTTTACTTTAATCTATATCTGGAAGCTTTAGCCGAAAAACAGAAACGTTTCACCTTAATCCATATATAAACCTGTTAGTTGAGAAACAAGCACATCAACGAAGCCCAGCTTAGCCGACATCTACACTTCTAGCATAGTATAAAAACGATCTCTTATTTTAATCTAAATACGAACCTTTTATTTGAGTTTACAGATAAACCTCTTTTATCGACGTCCATACCGTTAGTCGAGAAGCAAACCATTTAGCTAAGAAAGGAAACGCACAAGTAAACTAATAGAGTACAAGTGATTCACTAAACGTAAATAACTACTGCCTAACTAAGGCAAAAACCGTTAATTTAATCGCGTAGATACATTTTATACCCATCACACTATTCCTTTTCGGGGTTGGCAGAAACCATATTCTGCCTCTGATATTTACTAAACTTTTGCTACTGTAATGTAACTTCTTAAAAGTTAAGCCTTCAAGTGTTACTTAATCCCTCGCCACCATATTTGGCGTCAAACTGTAATGAAACGGCAAATCTACTCGTTGGGAGACAAATTGAAGCGACTAACTGGCCATTCGTGCCCTACACGATGAACGCTAGATAGTAATAATACAAGCGCCAAATTGTAATACATTTATCTTCGTTGAAAGAAGATTGGTTGATCGTAACGTTGGTAATGGTATGATGTATTCAATAAGATAAAAAAAATTATTAGCTACACTCATTATCCTCTCACCTTAGACCAAATAGGACCCAATGCTTTTTGTCGGAGTTGCACTTTCCCTACACACAAACATACAGTCAAGATATGAACCAGTATTTTTATCAGAGGCGTACTTAGCCGAGGTAAGAACCTTTTAAGGAGAAGCACACTTATTCGAGATAAGATTCATATTCTCACCTTAGCCAAGACATAAGGCTGACCACGCCTTAACTATCCAAATTATATAGCCAAGAAACTTATCTTCTCAAAGATTGGAACCATCATTCGTGTCTTCCATTTTTGCGTACCCTTCCTATGATGTGATCTCTCTCTCTCTCTCTTCCTCATGTAATTTTGCTATGTGGCCTAGGTCCCGGATAGCTGTACTGCATCACCTACAGCTTTCGAGGTCTGCCACCTACATATATCCGCCCAACCAACAAAGTATACTTCTTTCATGTAAGTCAACCATGGTTTTTTCCATGCCACATTTGTTAATATCCATTCATTCTTCAGCCTATCTATTTTCATTTTAACGTATATGGTTTGCAAAAGTCTCATACTACTGAATATCAGTCGTTTCGCTGCTATGCTCGCACTCTCACTTTTCATTATGGTCCTTATACTGTCAATCTTACATCCGGTATTGACACGATGCTCAGTCTCACTATCCATTCTACCATATTCAGTGAACATTTTACTCAAATACACAAACTCATCAATTTGTCCTATAGTTTTATCGTGAAGGGTAAACACGCTACGTTCATATGCTACCTTTACTCCATTTACAAGACATTTACTTACTTTATGCTTAATTAAAACGACCTAAAACCTCTCTAAGTTTTAGCCGGTCATACGCTACCTTCAAGTATATAAGCGCATAGTATAGGTTCTTCTTTAGATTTAAACACTTTTCAATCACCTGCTGATCCACCCATCTCCTTCCTGGCATGAAGCTACGCTTAAAAATTTTATTAAGTAACTTACACAGCAGTTCACCAATCTTTGTACATCCACATTTCAGCACTTAACCAGTAATTCTATCTACAGCTTCAACTTTTGTACGCGTTCATTACTTCCTTCCTCAGTACCATCTTCAGTTTCATTCTTTACTTATTTCACATTTTCCTTGTATAGACCAGTCATATGGTACATTAAAGTCGCAAACTAACGGCTAGTTCTGATTTTTGAATATGTTATTTGTACCACTACCAGTAGTGTATATCCAAGTTTATAGTTTCGAAAGCCTTGTGCTAACTTCATAACATTTGAAAAACCGCATAATTTTCGAATTTTTTTCGGTTTTTTCACTGTGCCTCCCAAACTGTGCGTTTTCACGATTTTAAAGTACGTTGTATTTGCTAAAATTTGAGACAGCTTCAGTTCTGTAACTACAATAGTTATCAAGATGCAGCTCTCCAAAAAAGTTAAATGTAACGAGTTGGTCAACTTTTGACCCAAAAATCGCGGAAAATACTCATTTTACAGGTAAAGTCATTCGGAAAAATGTTGTAGCGAATGTAATTAGCTTTAATTTAAGCACAGAATGACGTCTGTAGGCCCGATAATTTCCTCACAATGCTAATAAATAAAAAAAATGAGAAAACTACATTTCTAGCAAATTTGCTCTGTTGAGTTCTCCCGACGGTTTGAGAGTAGTTTTAAAGGAAAACCCATATACACCCACAAGAAATATGTATTTAACCTATTAATGATGTATTTACAATGTAATCAAATCAACATCTTTATTTATTATGTATACATATATGTGACATAAAAAATGCAACACCAACATGACGTTGGACGTTTTGGACCAAACTTGGCAGAAATGTTTAACTAGTCGAATGTAGTAATTGATTAAGATCGTATTCAAAACAATCCAGTAGACATGAAAAAATTGACAAGCATGGTCTAGGGAAGGTCAAGAACGTCGTAGAAGAGAAAGTGGACGGCGAAGACAGACAAATGTGGGCCAGGACCGCCATGTCCGATTAATGACATTAAGAGACCGATTCGTGAGTACAAGATCAATAGCCGATCAATGGTTTGGAAAAGAAGGACGTCCTGTAACCCTTCGTACAGTTTACCGTAGAATTAGAGCTTCTGGCTTGCAGTCCTATAGACCACACCTTGTGCTTCCGCTGACGGCTCGTCCTCGACACCAACGTTTGGAGTCTACCTTGCGACTGGACTGGACGTGGAATAGCATAGGGTGGTCTTCAGTGAAGAATCCTGATCCGGCTTGGGAATGCACGATGGTCGCATGAGGTCAGACGTAGACGTCGACAACGTTGCAATGTGCAGTTTTCTGTTGAGTGGTATGTGGGGGTTACGGTATGGCGTGCTATTATTTATGGAAGCATGTCTCAGATGATATTCATGCGAGGCAATGTGAATGCCCATCGATATGTTGATGAAGTGGTAGAACCCCATATCCTTCCATTTCTCCTGTATCTGGAGAGCCCGATTTTCCAACAGGATAATTCCCGTCCTCACATTGCTAGGCATTGTAGGGAGCGCTTCGAAGGAGCTTACGTCAATATCTTGCGTGGCCACCCAGATCTCCCGACTTTTCTCCCATTGAACATGTGTGGGACATGATGGGTAGAAGACTCAAGCAATTAGCCAATTCTCCACAGACACTAGAAGCTCTCCGGTATGAATTACAGATTGCCTGGGATGCAATACCTCAGGAATAAATCGACCACCTATTGTAATTCATGCCAAGAAGGGTGCGGGAGTATGAAAATAATAGGGGTGGTCAAACACATTATTAATAATGCCTTTATCTTTTGGTTAATTTATTTGAAAATTTAATCAATTGCTACCTTTGACTAGTTGAACATTTCTGCCAAGTTGGGTCCAAAAATTCCAACGCCATCTTGTGTTGCATTTTCTATGTCACAGAGTATATAATATATATATATATATATATATATATATATATATATATATATATATATATATATATATATATATATACACAGTGCGTACCAAACGTATGGAGCCGGCCTTGTTATTTCAAAACTATTCAAGTTAAATCGATAAACTTTAATATGCATGCTGTTTACAAAGCCTTCTATATGTCCACAGTTTTGTTATTTTTTTAACTGATAAGGTCGGGAGCAGCACAGCATACTTGATTTTTTGTAAATAAGAAGGGGTGTCAAATCCCATACCATTTGAAAGCTATTGTCAAGTAGAATTCAGCGACATGCCGCTTGTAATAGTTATGTCTAAAGATAACTTCGCTCTTGTAAATTAAAGATTGGTAGTAGGCATTAACCTAAATTATGGAGCGATCACCTGCCTTAGCCCCATGAGATTTTTTCTTGTAGAGTTACCTGAAGAGTCGTATTAACCTCGATAAACCATATAACTTGAATGAACCAGTGCAACGAATTCGAGAAGAAACTGCAAATATACTTCTCGAGTTTATTTTGAATTTAGTTGAAGGATCTTCCAATCGAAATTATTACTGCCAAGAGGTGAATGGGGAACGGATTGAGCATCGCTTTTAAATGATTCTTGTACTAGATGAACTTCCTAAACTTAGAACACGGTTTGAACAATCTGATGTTACATTAAACACCATAAAACAATTCATTGTTACCCATGCTAACTCGATCTTCAGTTATCTAGTTAATACCCACTCCTCGTGACTTTATCCGTAAAATAAACATTTTCCCCGATTTCGGAGTCGAAGGTTGACTAATTCTTCACATTTCACTTTTTTGAAAAAAAATGCCAATTTTTGGAGGGCTGCATCTTAGTAACTATTGTACCTACAGAGGTGGTTCTGGTATCAAATTTTAGCAAATGTAACCTACTTTAAAAACTTAAACAACACAGTTTATGAAAAACGCATAGTTTAGGAGATATAGTGAAAAAACCGAAAAAAATAAAAAAATTACGCAGTTTTCTGAGTGCAACGAAGTTAGCACAGGTCTTTCGAAGCTGCAAACTTGAATATACACTACTGGTAGTGGTCCCAACAACACTTTAAAAAATCAGAACTAGCCGTTAGTTTGCGATTTTATCGATTTTTAGTGTACTATTTGTCTGGCCTAGTATAACTGCTCAGTCAAATTACTCTCACTTGAAAACCATTAGTTTGGATTAAGGAACAGCTTCCTCATCTAGAAATTCATCAATTTTGTGCAAAATATGTGTTTTATTGTTCCAAAAGTTTTTTTATTTGTTTATCCGGTTTTTCGCAAAAATGAACAACTTTTACGGTTTGGTTAGATGACTTCACACCTACGATTTTCTCAAACTTGGGCTCATTCTTTTTATCAAGATATCAAAAAAACATTTAAATTGGAACATCACACGACCTTCCAACCTACAAAGTGGGGCAAAAAGAAATAAAATAAGTTCAATATCAATATTTGTTCAACCTAAACATAAAACCTCTTTTGTAATAGATTTATAACGAAAATAGGCAACATTGTAAAAATCACAATAGGAATTTATGTCACAGACCCGTCTAAACATGTCAGGTAGAGGTTAATAGACAACTGGATGGAACTTAAAAAAATCGTATTCGATTAATTTTTAGAATTATCTGGACTTTCATTAGACCCTTTCTAAAACTTGAACGTTATTCAAATATTGGACAAACGCTTAAATTCCACGTTAGGAATTCATTTGCCACCCAATTATGCCTCCTGCCAAAAAAAAATTGTGTAGAACATAAATCATTTACGATTTTAAGTTCTATACGTCAGTAATTTTATGTGTATCAAGTAAACAGCTGTTCTATATCCAAAACCAAAAACCAAAACTGCTCCTAATAAACCCCTGCTTGATTTCTCCCAAAACTTAATCAACTCCCACACACACACACACACTCACACACACGCACGCACATGCACACTGTCACGCACACGCACACGCAGACGCACACGCACACACGCACGCGCACACGTACACGCACACGCACACGCACAAGCATACGCACACGCACACGCACACGCACACTCACACGCACACGCGCGCGCACACGCACACGCACACGCACACGCACACGCACACACACACACACACACACACACACACACACACATAGACACAGACACAGACACAGACACAGACACAGACTTAGACACAGACACAGACACAGACACAGACACAGACACAGACACAGACACAGACACAGACACAGACACAGCTACAGACAGACACAGACACAGACACAGACACAGACACAGACACAGACACAGACACAGACACAGACACAGATACAGACACAGACACAGACGCACAGATGCACAGACGCACAGACGCACAGACTTGCACACTTGTGCGCGCGCACTCATAATGGGAGAAAAACCGCCATATAATAATTAAAAAATCAGAGAAAAACGTTCATTAGAGTGTTGTTACTAAGTGGCTACATACGCACACACACACGCACACGCACACGCACACGCACACGCACACGCACACGCACACGCACACACACATAGACACAGACACAGACACAGACACAGACACAGACACAGACACGGACACGGACACGGACACAGACACAGACACGGACACGGACACGGACACAGACACAGACACAGACACAGACACAGACACAGACACAGACACAGACACAGACACAGACACAGACACAGACACAGACACAGACACAGACGCACAGACGCACAGACACAGACGCACAGACGCACAGACGCACAGACGCACAGACGCACAGACGCACAGACGCACAGACACTCAGACGCACAGACGCACAGACGCACAGACGCGCAGACGCACAGACGCACAGACGCACAGACGCACAGACGCACAGGCGCACAGGCGCACAGGCGCACAGGCGCACAGACGCACAGACGCACAGACGCACAGACACACAGACGCTGAGACGCACGCGCACTTGTGCGCGCGCATTCATAATGGGAGAAGCTAATCGTTATGCGAAAAACCGCCATATAATAATTAAAAAATCAGAGAATAACGTTCATTAGAGTGTTGTTACTAAGTGGCTACATACAAGTGCCAAAAAGGCGAATGTACTGGGAATATGAAATAGATAGTCAAAATGTATTAGAGTCCGAAGCGATATCATGAAATAGTACAAAAATAAGTACTTCTGACCAATTTGCAAAACTTAGGCTTTTGTTTGACCATTTAAACAAAATAATTTTGAAACATAGTATTTGTGAGGAAATACATTCTGTTGATAAAGTCATTTTGCCGTACTTTAGTCGCCATATGGCAGCAAACAATTTAAATAGGGCGAGTCTATTCGATATGGCTACAAATTATGGGCGTAAGCAACCAGATTAGAGTATGTGAATTGGTTGAACCATACCAAGGTGCAGTTACAAATATTAGCACCACCAAGGACACTGCATATAGTGTAAGATCGGTTGTTGTTTTAGAATACGCAAATTTTTTGAAAAAGGTGGCCTAGTGTACATTTTCATCTATTCTTTGTCAACTTTTTCTCGACTTTGGAATTTATTTGACAACAGTTCTGAAAGGCGCGGGCACTATGTGAGAAACTGCCACACCCAGCCGTTCCCATATTAGATTCGAAGGAAATGCAGAAAAAGGTAAAAGGATACTACGATTATAAAAAAGGTGACGGCAAAAACATTATTGTTGTGAAAGGACACACTTTGAAAAGTTTTTTGCAACAGGAAACTACATCTCTACTTAATAATTACAATTTGAATTACAATTTGTTGCTTGAACTTTTCACTACTTAATCTGTATTTATTCTCTACATTTTAGTTAACTTAGCCACATTTAGTTAATATGTACTGGGTTAGGCATTTGGTGTAACCTATTCAAAAATATATAAAATATGCAATAAGGCTAAAAAATTATTTATTGATAGGAACTTTTCGTAAATAACAACGTTAGTATGAGCAGTTTATTCTTTAAAAATTATCTATCAAATGATCTTGACTCTCAATGCATAATTGTAACCTTTGTCTAGAATTGTGCTTAACTCGTTCCAACATTTCTGCTCTAATTTTAATTATTTCTTCCTCAATACAAATTTTAACTTCTTGGATTGTAAACTTTTTCCTTTAGTAATCCCCACAGGAAATAATTAGGGGCTGTTAAATCGATGGAATTGGCTGGCCATCTAATGTCACCGAATCTTGATACGTAGCGAGCGCAAATAGTTCTTGCAATACAAATCGAGTTTGTCGTACTGTATGTGCAGTGGCAACGTGTTGTTGAAACCACATTTTATTTTGCCCAAATCTGGACTTCAAAATGTCTCTAACATGTAAATGTAACGTTCAGAGTTTACTGTTGTGGTCTCATTACTTTCTTTAAAAAATATGGTCCAACTATACCAAACGTCGAAACACCGCACCATACAGTGACTTTTTGATCATGTAGGAGTTGTTCATAAGGTTCTTGTTCATTTACGTCAGAACAGTAATAATTTTAATCATACCTTAAATTTATATCTGTGAGAGCAAATAAGTGGTATTTCCCACTTGTCACGCACTGCATTGACATGGTAGTACATAATATTTGGCAGTTACACAGAAAAAAGGCAGAACAACTAATATTTAGGATTGCAACTAAAGTGCAAATACAGAATAAAAGTAAACTAACGGTGGTGGTCATTTGTTAGCTAATGAAGCTATTGACATTCGTTTTGATCGCATATACCACTTTGCTATACCTCAGGATAGGCAGAATCGATGCGCTTGCTAACATCAGACAACAACGACTAGATGTGTGCAATGCCACAATTTACTATCTTTATTTAAAATACTCAGCTTTGTGGGGTTTTTAATGGTGTGTAGGTTTTTTTGCTGTTTTTTCCTAGATCTTGAAGTAAATCCTTTAGCCATTATATGTTAAGTTATCACAATACTATAATTTTGTAATGATCCTGCGAATCCTTTACATAAAATTCCTATCCTGGTAAATAATTCCTATTAAACCTTATGCCCTAGTTATTTCCACAACTGTATTATCGTTATTCATAAATGTTATCAGTTGTCCTGTTACCATTCTCTACAATTTCTCTATACGTATCTGACCGTCTTGCATACATTTGTCAATTGTAATCCAGACAAATATACCTAATCACTACTATTCAATCTTACACCAGACATACTTACTTACTCTTACATAATACACTCCAAAAATACCTGAACAACCACCATCCCTAATTGAATATCCACACCTCCCATCCCTTTTACACACCTCAATCATCCACCACTTACATTTGTACCCTTTATCCCACCCTTCTTGAAGTCACGCTTGTGCCTAGGGTGTGTGGTAATTAGTTTGTCGGAGGCTATGCCCCGAAAAGCTTAATATTGCGACGCCCTACATCCCTGCACTTCTATATAATCACCCTCACAAAAGGAAAAAGTATTATAATTCAAACCATCATCTTGGCTGCAATTTGCACCGAGACGGGTTTTTGAATTATTCCCAAACGATGTAGTTATTTCGACGGAGGTCCTGGCCCGAACATCTACTTCTACTTTAACCAGCCCCTTGAAACCCGTTTAATCGCTGCTTGTAGTTAGGGTCCGAATACGTTATCCCTGTTCATAATTATACGTCAGAAACGTCTGTCAATACACCTCATAATTACTTGATACCATAAGGTACACATAATTGATGTACACACCATTCACACACCCATAATACTATATACATAATTAGTACACCATTACCAAAATCACATGGTCCTTACCATAACATAAATTTGCTACATAATTAGAACAGTATCAAACCCCCTCACTTGTTAGCGCCTCCGGTATAACTCCCGGATCAAATCACCAACATCCTGGTACACCCAAATAACACCTGTTGCTTTAATTAACGTTTTAAGGAATTATTTTCACGTGTATATTAAAATAGGGAGGGTGACAAGAGCATGGGGAAATAAGCCGGCCGCTGCGCCCTTGACGGCTTTGGGAACGGGACCAACCAGAATTATTTTTGTTTTATTATTTGTTATTCTATTATTTATCCAGAATATTCTAAGCTTATTTAGTTTGTTACCTTGAGATTGATTTATTCTATAACCATTCACATAATAAGTGTCTATAACCGGTCCAATTTATATTAATTAATTGTTCACAAAGAAGTGACGTCGTTACACCCCAAACATGAGGGGCACAAAAACAAGAGCTAGCGACCAGAAATTTTATTTATAGACCAGGTATACTACAATTTAACATATGTAGTTGCAATTAAAATTAGAATTAGAAATGATATGAAACGTACTTCACTGTAAAATAATCTCATTTATTAACAAAACTATTGCTTTGTAAGACTATACTGAATTTTTAATTGTTTCAAGTTTCTATTTGTGAGTGCTTTTGTCAATTTCAAGTTAAAGTTTTGTACAACCTTACATTTACATCATAATCTGATTAAATTTGATTGAATTTGCTCTCTGATTGTGACATTTCTCACCTTTAGCCTTTGGTAGTCGAATGGTGTTCAGATTTGTCATTTTCAAGGTAGTATAATAATATTTAATTTACTGAGGATCTAGTAATTCTTTACTAAAGTTAGAATCCATAGATGGCTTTATACGTTTATCAAACTGTTAAATTTATAGCAGGCTTATGTTTGCGTTCTAAATTTTTCAAATTTCATGAAAATCTGCAACACTTTGAACATTTTAAAAAGAATTTTTACTACTGAGGACCATAACTGTAAGTGTTAGGGAAACGTATAGAACATAATAATTAATAATAATTACAATTAACAATTGTGTATACAACCTATCATGCGAATGCGTCAGAGCATACATAGGACAGAGCAGTAGACCACTCAAAGTGAGAACGCGGGAACATAAGAGCAACGTCCGCATGGGCGAAACAGAAAGGTCAAGATTCGCCGAACATGTCTGGAACGAAGACCACCGCATCCAATGGGACAACATTCAGATAGTGGCAAAGGACGAGAACACAACTCGTCGGAAACTCAAAGAAGCCACATACATGAAACAGAAAATCCAAAAAGCTAGTGTAGAAATGAAACCCATATGATTCAATTAAATGCGTGTAACTTGGAAGCACATATATATATATATATATATATATATATATATATATATATATATATATACAGTGTGCCAATTTAAAACTTACAATAGACTATATCTCATGAATAAATTATGATACCAATAAATTCTCTAAACCGTTTCTAGGGTACAAAAGGGGAAACCAAAATGACATAGGAGACAACCCCCTACCCCAACTAAAAAAAATTAAATAGCGAACCCTTGCTTGTAATACATCATTGGAAAGCCTGCAAAAAATGCTATCCAGCGGTATAAATAAAAATTATACAGAGTGTATTATATTACTTCAGTTATTTTTATAAATGAACACAAATCTCCTTTCAAAAATAACACTATAACATTTTATTTCAAAAAAGTACATCAATATTCACTAAAAGGTTTTGTTGAACTACAAATTTGGTAAAAATATTAATTAATGAAGTAAATGTTCAAATAGGGTTCCGTTGTTTTGTAAACAATAGTACAGCCTGTTTTCAAATTCATCACGAACTTTGGTAAATGTTGTTTTGATAATAGTCGCATGCTTGAGTAATTCTTACCGGCAACTCCTGAAGTGACGCAGTTTGGATTTTGTAAACAACTGACTTGAGGTAACCCCAAAGAAAAAAATCTGGTGGCGGAAAATCTGGTGACCTCAAATGTCAAATAAACAAATAAATTATGGACTCTGGTAGAACTCAAAAAATGATAACAGTTGACAACTTATGACAAAAACGGCAAAACTATTTTTTGTTCTAACAACAAATAGTACGGATAGTTATCAATGCAAAATCAGAAATTTTTGGCATCTTTATCGCAAGTAGGGTATTTTTTTTAAAATGTTTAAATATTTAATTGGGTTAATATTCATATACCCTGTATAATTTTTATTCATACCACTGGATAGCATTTTTTACAGGCTTTCTAATGATGTATTACAAATAGGCGTTCGCTATTTAATTTTTTTTTGTTAGTGTAGGTGGGGCGTAAGGGGTTGATTTGGGTGAGTTGTCTCCTATGTCATTTTGGTTCCCCCTTTCTACCCTAGAAACGGTTTAGAAAATTTTTTGATATCATCATTTATTCATGAGATATAGTCTATTGTAAGTTTTAAATTGACACACTGTACAATATATATATATATATATATATATATATATATATATATATATATTGGATTACTCAGTAGCGGTAAAGGTGCCAGACTAGTAAGTGAAAGGTTCCAAGTTCGAATCTGAGAGTAGTCAAGTGCTTGGGAACAAATTATATATAACATATGAATTCGACTCAAGTGCGAAAACAGTCCTTCTCAGGACTAAGTCTGATGACAGAAGCAGGGTCCGCTTCGAAACGTCGCGCTCAAAGAGCATAAACTGTGGAAATAGCCCGATCAACTCCACTAATAGGAAACCACAGTTACAAAACACCTATAATACAGAATAATTACAAAAATACACCATTAAAAACCCCGAAAAATGTAAGTATTTGAACTATGTATAATTCGTTCATAACAAAAACATAAAAATAATATTGTGAAACTTTATATTCTCATAGTTTACTATTCTGGTTATTTTTTCCCTTAATTTTTACGTTCATTTACCTACCGTACTATACGTAGTACGGCCTCAATTTTACGTCTTTCATAAATAAAAATTTATTTTCATTTAGAACCTGAGCATAAGAACAAAACAAAATTTTTGTTAGAAATCTTGGAGTAAACCAAATGGGCATATTTGCTTTAGCAAAAAAAGAGCTATTTCGGCTCCATGAAGTCGTAAAACGTTTTTTCTCATACATTTGTGTTTTTAACCAGCCCAATGAAACTAACGCCATCCAATTTCGATAAAAAATTGCGACGTTATTGTAACTTGTTGGCTAAAAATGCGCCATTTTTTCAAAGCAATTTGGCATAAAAAAATATGAAAAAAGTATTATTTTTATTTGTTAGAACATTACTTTAGGTCTTAATAACCCAAGAGTAAGAAGATAGTAGTTGCCAAATCGGATAACCAGGTCGCAAAAGGCGAAAAACGGAATAAGCTAATAGATTTCTGTAAAAACCATTAGACTGATAGAGCACATACTTTGCACATATTAAAAGTACATCGAAACATACTAGACTAGATTCATTTTATCATTAATAATAACTAATAAGTTATAAACTATATTGCAATAACATTATTTATTTATCAAGTAATATTAATTTAGTTAGCTTCGTCTTGTGGGTTCTTTAATTTTCTACTATTCCTCTGCAGACCGAAATTGTGTAAATTTAAAAGTTTTTGAGTTGTAAGCAACCAAAAATTCATGAATCTCTAGATGAGGGATCGTTTCTTTTATTCCAAAGGAAGTTTTTCAATAGCCAAGGCAATCTACACACATATTGCTACTTTTTGCCTAACTTAACTGCCGTATTATTTGTGGTTAGGAGTTATTGTAATATGAATCAAACACACATACACGCACGCACACACGCACTCACGCACGCATGCAACCATGCATACCCACCCACCCACCTACACACACACACACATACACGCTCACTCACAGACACACACACACACACACACACACACACACACACACACACACACACACACACACACACACACACAGACACGCACACCACACACACACCACACGCACACACACACACACACACACACACACGCACACGCACACGCACACGCACACACGCACACGCACACGCACGCACACGCACACGCACACGCACACGCACGCACACGCGCGCACACACACACACACACACACGGGCATACAGTCGACCTCGACGAAACTTTGCCAAACTTTGTAGAATAAAGTAATAAGTAGATTCAGCGATGGTGAAAAAGTGTCGATTGCATAACCTTCTATACTCACATGTGTATATGTAGGTTAGAATATAATAAACAAGGATACAAAGGTATTCCACGCGTTATATTTTACAGACACCTCGTTTTCTCTTAATTTTCCCTTTTTTTGGAAATTGTGGTTCTGAACAGGCCTATCGCGCTAAAGTACTCGGAACGCTTCAGAGGATGTATAGGGGGATATTTAATTACCAATAAATACCTATGCACGGGTACCTTAAATTTTTTCATGTCATAAGTGGAACGAGTACAGGTACTAGGAAAATCGTTCTAGAGTTTCGAAGCCATGTGAAAGAATGTGTTTGGTACAAGTGGAGATTTGTACTGAATATTGATGTGTGTGAGAAAACATATTATTCCAAGCAAATGTGGCCCGAGATGGTATCAAAGAATATAATTCAGCCACTGTAATACCGATAATACAAAGAAGGAACTGAAACGATTCTTCTATGCTCAAGGGACTGTACGTCAGAAGTTAAGGGCTGTTAGTTCGTAAGTCTAATTGCTCTTTACTGAATACGATCGAGAGCGTATTGGGAAGCACTAACCCAGAGGTGAGCCAATATTTCTTTGTTACGTACACAAAGGGATATTGGTAGAAATTGTGGCTAAGGTGCTGTAACATAGAATAAGAAATTAGCCGGAAGCTCAGTCGGTCGGTTAAGCACTTGAATGCATGGGCGTTTTGGCAGGAGAAAAGAGATACATATAATTTAAAAAGGGCACTACTTGATTTAATTTTATATCGCCCCTCTATCAAGAAAAGGACTACGGCCACATAGGACAAAATAGACAGCTAAAAGAAAATGGTGAACTAAGTCCACACTGACAAAGGACTGGCTAGGAAGTTGATCGTAGATCACCGGGTTAACGAAATAACTTACGATTGTTTAACACCACTTATTTAATATACCCCAACGTAAAATAGTATAAATGTTATAATAATAATTAAATTTTCGTAAATATTTAACACAAAAACATTTTATAGAGCGCCAACTCGCAGACCTAAATACAATTCTATCAGGAAATATTCCCAATACATTAATCAATATACATCAGAGACAATATATCTATGAAATCAACCAGCAGTAATCAACTTACCTTTCCACCAAAACTAAAAACAAAACTATGAAGTGTACTTAAAATTTACATACTCAGACACAATACGGTTCGGCATCTAGTGTTGACCCTAAAAGTAAAGAATACCCAAACATATATCTATAATTATCCGAAATTGAATTCTTGTATACCGATATTCCACGAAGAGCTCTCCGTTGGACTAATTTATCAGTTTTCAATCAACCGGACGCAAATAAACCCCAAATATAAAGCGAAAATTAGCACTAGATGTCTACCTTGTTGTTTACTTATGTAAGCACAAAATATTCTTCAGTAAAATTACTATGAGCATTACAGACAAAATAATAAGCACGAAGCGTTTAGGAAATTTAGAAAGGCCAAGTTTATTACCGATTTGGCAATTGCAGTACAAGAATTTAATAAAGCGCAACACAGAATGACACATTTATTGACAAGCATAGGGCTACCAACAAAAGATTCAAATTAGTAAATCCTACTTCAAACAGTTGTATACTAAACAAATATTAAAATTGTAATCAGAAAAAAAATAACAAATGTTATACAACTCCAATGATAATAAATAAATATTCAATTTGATTTACACAGTAATTGAAACCCCAGCAGTTAGCATAATTTTTTGACATACATTGTATATTTAAACTCAACTAGCAGCATTCAGTCAATTAAACAGCTGATTGCATGTACGGTAAACACAGGTAGTTCTAACGGTTGAACAACTACGGTTATTTATCATAATAAAGCTAGTACATAAGAAAAGTTAGAAATTGATAGATAAAATACAAATTCTATTGTAAAGTTAAATGTAAGTATAAGCGAAACTTTGGAATAACCCAAATTATCTTTTACAGGTACAAATGTATAGTATTACTATCGATTACTAAGAAAATGTTTAATAGTAAAATATAAGCATTAATTTCAGGATTAAGATAATTGCGGAAACACACTAATACAAGTAGCAAGCACAGTAATGTAATTGTTATTAGAATTTCAGTAAAGTACAGATAACGAGAGCCTCGTTATGTAGAAAAGCTAACAAAAGTCATTCACCGCAGGTAAAATTTTGTATGCGTATAACAAAATACTTATCCGAAACTAGTCGTAGGTGTAATGTATATTTCTTCAGTTAATGCGGAAGATACTAGGAGAAGGAGTAATCGTAAACTGTTTCCATTCAGGCTCGAAGACCCATAACTAATATTTCACACCTCGGACGAATGATATCCAAATGTGCTGTCAGAAATGGTTTAATTATTCCTTATGGAAGCACGAGATATGTTAATCTTGAGTGAAGGTGTAATGGATCAAAAAGAACCTATATAATATAACTGTGTTAGAATTTAAATCGATACCCAAATTTTATAAAATATGATCTTTATGCTGTATTAAAATTTCAAAACATGTACACATGCATTTTAAAGTTATGTCTAGTAAATAAGAAAACAAAGTGAGTAGCTTACCTCTTGACCGAAGCTAAGGTGTAGTAGAAACAAAAAAAATTAAAGCCGAACTAAAATTCGAAATCCCAACAGGATTTATTTATATGGAAAAGATTAAAACCAGCAACAGGCTGAGTTAAAATTTTACTTGAAAAATTCAATCAAATTTTTGAGAACACCTTTTCCAAATTTTCCATTTGCTTCTAACTACGCATTGGATTTCTTGGCCGAAAATGGCGTTCTTCCTTCCTCTATCAAGGTACCAGAAAATCACAAAAAAGAAAGAAGATTAATTTCTACCAATACTCGAATTTTAAAACGATCACATGTTTGAAAAATCTCCTACTAAGAACGAATTTTATTGACAATGTTGCCATTTTCCAATAACATACAGGATGAGTCGTAACTAAAGACCATAAATTTATAAACCAAAATTTACACGTATCAATATTCTGGATGAGGTCGGATTTGGGCAGCAGAAAGTGTTGTCGAGAGCAACATTACTGCTTAGATATGTACAAAAAACCTATTTTACGAGCAGTAGCTGACATAACATGGTGAAGCAATGATGGATTCAAAAATACAGTCATTTTCAATATAGTAATGGAATCTGAAAGCTTAAGATCTGAGCTATTCATACTTATAACCTATCTTTTTTGGCGGAGACAACGCAACACTGAGTTTTACTAGTATTAAATTTAACGAGATTACTACTTCCCCATTCCAGGTTGATTACAGTTATGAGTAGACTGATATGAACTACAGGTGAAGGTTGTTGTCGTCAGAAAAACAATAGACCGGGTTAGTTGTTGAAGAAGTAGGCTCATTTATATGTAGCAGAAAAAGTGTAGGCGCTATTACTGATAACTGTGACACGTCCGCGTTAATGCCAACTTCTTTTGAAAAGAATCCATTAACTACCACACGTATTCGCATTTTATCAAGGAAAATAGAAATCCAGTTGATGAGCATATCATTTAACTCAAACGAAGTTAGTTTGGCAAGTAAACGCTTAAACAAAACTGCTTGCAAAAATGCTTTTGAGATATTTAAATCGTCTACAACTGTTTCAAGGAAAGAGAGCAGTTGCTGATTGATGGTTTTTCCATGATTTTAATAAAATGGAGGTGATGGCAATTGGTCGGTAGTTGAAGAGATCGATTTTATAGCCTATTTAGAAAATATGTTGAACATTTCCCTACTTCCATACTGAAATAAATTCATATATCGAATAGAGCTTATATAGAACTGATACTAGTCCGGGGAATCATCTCTATAAGACAATAGCTGGGATATCGCCTGAACCAGTTACCTTATTGAGATCAAGCCTACTGATGATCGATTCTAGGGGCTTATACTGAAAACGAATTGATTTCATAGCGTATGAAGAAGAGTTATTATTATGGGAACATCTTTCAAGAATCATTAAGACACGAGTTTGATGCAAATAAATCCACAAAACGATTGGCTTGGTGTACTAAACCAGTAACTACAGATCCAATAACGGATATAATGGGGGAAATGAAGATGTACCAAAGTTTTTACTGATGGCTTTAGCTAAAGACCAAAATCAACGACTGCCCAAAGGGATGTAGCTAGTTCATTACTTTTCATTGTTCAAACAATTTGTTAGCTTTAGTGCAGGCATTTCTAGCACCAACGTAGCCTATATGACTCTCGACCGTTTTATTAGATTTCTATTTAGTATAAGATTTATTTTTCAACGGTATTGCATCAGCACAAGTCTTATTAAACCACAACACCATGCCCAAATACTGAAACTGAAACAGCAATGTCCGAAGATGCGGATGACTTAAAACAACATTTACGCCATGGAAGAGTTACACGGATATTCCGTTAATCACTTCATTTAGCCGACTTAAAACACCGAAAGGTTCTGTCAGTGTTGCGAACAACTCAGGAATTGTGGACAATAGAAGTTATTTTAATTAGAGAATGGTCAGATAGAAGTAGTGGGGAGAGAATTGATGTTTTATAAAGAAATGGATTTGATGTAAGAAAGAGATCTAAAAGATGTGAAGTATGGTTAGGGTTGTCAGGGATTCTTGTGGATTCAGAAATCATTTGTGTGAGATCACATGAAATAGCAACTGTTTCTGTTCTATGGCCAGCAGAATTAGTGGTATATAAAATTGAAGCCAATTAGAGCTATGAACATTGATATCTCCTACAATTGAGATATCGCAAGATGTAAGAGACAGAAGACAGTCAGCCCTCATACTAAGGTAATCAAAAGAATCTTGAAAGTTACTGTCTTTAGAGGACCTGTAAACGCAACACCTTTGTATCGAATGTTAGAGTGCAGGTATTGAATAAATTGCAAGTGGGTTGAATGTGAGCTTTCAGAGGAGTCTTGTGTTTCAGATAGAAGGAAAATGCCAGGTTGTAATTTTTCATAATGTTGGTGAATAACATTAAGATTAGACCTGACACTATAGATGCTGCAATAGTGGATCAGAAAGTGAGTAATTTCGATGACCGAGGTCACTTAGGATCTGACCTCATGAACATCCAAGCGGGGTAGGATTTTAGATCTGGTATTTCATTACTCTTCAAACGACAGCCATCTTTTATTTAATTTGTGTCTTTTAGTCCGATAAGAAGACGCGAAGAGTGCGCGAGGAGGATAAGACGAGAATATTAAGGATAAGGAAAGAAAATTGGAAAATCGAGTGGTGGTACCTCCCTGGCTGGCTGGCATGGAATACACGTGCCTTCCTCTGTGACACAGTTCATGTCAATATGTCTTGTCAATTTCTAATCTAAATTAACCAAAAAGATTTAAAAAATAAATCGGGTACATCTGAGTTAAAACTCCTTTTTTGATTTAATTATCATTAATAACTAATAAGTTATACATCGTTTTGAAAAACAGATTTAGCCTGTTCATTCAAGTATTGAGTTTCTTATGACGGCTCACTTAGAATTCAGATTTGTTCGATTAAGTACGAGGGATACTATTTATGTATTGAGAATTGGCAACACTGGTATTGCCAGGTGAAATTTGTCACTGTCATCTCAAAGTTTGACATTTGAGGTTATACGTACTCAGAACATTTTGTCGTGCGAGCACTATTTGTGCTGTTTACAGTAAATTGAAAATTTCATGTCAGTCAAAATATGGAATTAACTCGTGAACATTTTCCAGCTATGATTTATTATGACCTTCGACGTGGTCTAACTACACAGCCACTGTATATCACTGAATTCAAACGTGGACGTAGTTCGCTCACGGATGAAGTTAAAGAAGATCGTCCAAAATCAGTCGTTGTATCGGAAAATATCAATGCTGTGCGAAAACTAATTGAAGAAGATCGTCATGTGACATATCACGAAATCGAGAGATGTTTAAGCATTAGTATGACCAAGATTTTGCACGAACATTCGTGTGTTCGGAAAGCTGTGTGCACGTTGGATTCCACATCTGTTGACAGATGCTCAAAAAAATGCTCGTCTCGATTGGTGCCGTAAAATGATTTCAAAATACAACTGTGGTGCATCCAAAGCGGTATACAACATCGTCACAGGTGACGAGTCGTGGATTTATGCGTATGAACCAGAAGAAAAGTTTGGGTGTTTCAATGTGAAGCAAAGCCAACAAAAGTTGTTCGTTCTCGAAGCGTTAAGATGCAAATGGTGGCGTTTTTCTTCAAGAAAACCGGTCCTGTGGTAACTGTGGCTCTCGAAAATCAAAAGATCGTTAATTCAGCGTGGTATATGACAATTTGTTTACCTGAAGTTTTCGGTAAATTGAGAGAAACCTGTAACAACCTTTTTTCGTGTTGTACTAAATTATACATTAATTTTAGATCTTTCATTCATTTAGTAGTAAACATAAGAAAAGTTTTTAAGTTTTGCATTTCATAGTACATATTTTTTTAAGTGTAATATTTCATAAAGATTTATATTTCCCTTTCCGTAAGAAATTGGATGCTGATCGCGCAAAGCGTGATAACTTAATTCTATGCGCAGATGTGTGGGGGGACACTTACAGGAGTCACTCTGAAAGCCTCTATTAAATTCACTTCCTGCTAAATGTAATAGCATGAAGCATGTAGTTTTGGGGAATTTTCCCTAAATTTTAGTGTAAAGTGCCATCGGTTTAGATGACCTTTATTATACTACTTTTTGGATTACATTTTAAATTGCAATTTTAATATACCAAAACCTCAAGAATGCTATAAATTTATTGGAAAGAAAATTTCTACGTATAAATATTAAATAATAAACTCCAGTAAGGGTGCGGCTTATCGCGTTATTACAAGATTACGCAACGATGATGTAGAAATGATATCATGCTGGTTGACCGCTCCGTATTCATAGGTAAACACAGGAAGTTGTCAATAAGAAAGTGAGTGTATAAAGGTATTTATGTAATGATTTTTTTAGTTCTTTAAGCATAGCTATAAGACCTTTTTCTTTCCTCTCCTTAATCATCCCTTAATTTGGTAAATAAACATTATTGCCCATTGTTATTTTTTTTGATATTAATATAAAGCTTTTATTTTTCATTAACTAGGTTTTGTTGTTCCTATAACTAAAGACAACATGGCGCTCGAGATTTCATTTCATTATATTTTATAATTTTTTTATATTGCATTTTTTATTAATTAGTGAAGGGGAAATAATTTAGCAGATTGGAATCAAGCACCATTCAAGGTATTTGAGAAGTCCTTTTATTAGAACCTCCCTGTTTTAATCTACCGACAGGGTCAACGGCAGTAGCGATTGTTATTTATTCATATTTTTTAATTAAATTTATTTGAACAATTGCTAATAGTTTAGAAGTAGCAGATTATACTGGTGTTACAATTTGACGCCGTTTAATGTTACAAACCAACCCAAAACGACGAATCATTTTGCATCACGATAATTCCAGCTCATATGCAACAAACGAGTATTTGGACCCACAAAAGATCGAATTGATAGGCCATCCGCCTTACAGCACCCAATGACTTCTTCTTGTTCCCACTAATTAAAGATACACTGCGTGGACAACGATTTTCATCGCCCGAAGAAGCAGTTGAGGCCTTCAAAACGCATGTTTTAGAGCTACCATCTTCTGACTAGACAAAGTGCTTTGAAGCGTGGTTCAATCGCATGCAAAAGTGTGTAGATCGTAAAGGAGATTATTTTGAAAGGCAATAAACATATTTTTCATCAAATTCATTTGTTTATTCTTTCTATTCTCAATACATAAATAGCAACCCTCGTAAAATGTAATTTTAGGAGTTTATGTGTTTCATATTTCACAATTTCTAAGTTTATAAACGGTAAAACTAACTGTTTCTAACATATTTCCTTTTTATTATACGTATGATTTATGCAGTTCCTTCACCGAGTAAAGCTAAACTTAATGAGCTAAAATAGTACTCGTAGATGTATTTTTAAGAAATAAATTTTATTTTAAGCTTTTATTTACGTTCTTTGTTTGATTTGTTCCTTTAAAACGTGATAGCTAAAGAAAGTCATAAATAGTAAAGTTCGTCGATTGTATGCGATGTTTTCGGTCTTAAATCAAAAGTAAAAATCAAATTTGGTTTTGTCAGATTCGTGCTCAGCTTTCCCATTTCGACCAATGGTTTCCAATAACTAGCAGTTCGGCGCCATAATGGGCTATTCTCCTCCTTTATCTGATAAGCAATAGATAATATACAGACGTGACTAAAAATAATCATCAAATCCTTTCACAATCGTTAAAAGTCCTATGTTTTACGTAATGAATAAGAGCAGAACGTCAAGTAAAATTAAATTTTGAGATTTAGAACAACTCAAACGTTTAATTCGCCAACTGGACAGTTGTATGAATATTTCAATTTTCTTTCATAGAAACGTTTCATATTGAAACTAGTCTCATTTCACATGGAAAATGTATTCGTAATATGAAATTTAATAAAACGTAGTCATCATAAAATATGCATTTAAAGTAAAAAAGCCTTTGGGTATCTATGTAAACGTGTTTACATAGTTTACTGAGAAAGTTGATTTTACAACTTTCTTCAAGTTATATAAATTTAAATGAATACTTCATTTTCGTGTTAATTATGCAGCAGATATGTAACGACGCGTGATTAGTTGCCTACGTCTCCAGGCGCGCCCTTGAAATATAAGTACAAACTTGTAATTATTTAACAACTTTGAGTTCAAGCGTTTCTGTTGGTATGCTGATATCCAAAAAAAAGTAATGTTTGCTTTCTGTATTTTTGTAGTGATAGTAAACTCTGTTAATTTACACCACCACTAAAGTTTTGCGAAGTTTGTGACCGTAAAAAGGTAAACATTTCAATTCATTTGGGTACTAGCTATACAGAGACAGTGTCTGGAAGTTGTTTAAATGTGAAAAGCTATTTGTACGCTTTGTTTACAAAACAAACACTCATAAATAATATGATTACATGAAAGGATTCGAATTGTACAATTCTACACACAAAGTTAATTGCTTAAAAGAGTTCATGTTTACGTACTTATTTCGTTTATCGGTATTAATGGTATTGGTATTTTAAACAAGTCTCGATTAATATCCATAATAAGCTTTTTAAGTGATATCCGATGCCGTTATTTTTGTTTAAAGTCTAAATCGGAATTAAAATTTTGTGTTTACACAAATTTGAAATAATATACATTGAGATGGTTAGAAATAACCATAATACAGGGGCTAGAGTTATCGAGCTTATATTCTTTATAGTGTGCAAATTTAAATAGTTTTGAGAATGTATACAGTTCGTTTTAATAAGAAAATTAGTATACGATAGGGAAAATATGGTTTTGATATAACAAAACAGGCTTTGTGGGGTTTGCACAAGGTTGTTTTCAAAACGATTGGTATTTGTGGGTACGATTAGTTTCGGTGAACATATTTCAGTAATTTTACAGTTTAATCAATTTATTTAAGCATTTTAAACATTTTACAGATATTAATCACATGAAGTAGGATAATTCTAATATGTAGAACATGATTATATATATATATATATATATATATATATATATATATATATATATATATATATAGGTACAATGCATGAACTATAAAACTATAAAAAGAGGTTATGGTACGAACACTGTATATTAGTATTTCACAGACAAAGTGTATAAAAGCGCAGAAGAAGTGGTAGTGATTTAGAAAAAATTGATAAGAACATGAACACCATTTGTGCAATGTGATATTTAATATAAAATTACATTTTGTATACAAAATTTACATAAATGTGTTAACAATATGGAATTGTGATATGACAAAAGCATGGACTATGGAGTAAAAGTAAACAGTATTTGTGTTAGAGACAGTTATAAGAACATAATAAATTAACATTTCAAGCGATTTAGACGTTCTAAAACGCAAGTTACAAGTAAAATTATATTAAGTTAGGTTAAGTACTATATTTAAGAATTTTACAAATTTATAGTTTTTAGGATAATTTAAGTTTAGAATAAATTATAAAAGCACATAACAGTAGGTTTCCCTCATTTTCAAAAAGAAATTAACAGTATACATGTAATCTGAACATAAAATTACTACTGACGAAGATGACTGTAAGTGTTATCGAAACGTTTAGATTGTATAATTTAAATACCAATTAATTAAAAATCCCAAAAAATATAAGTATTTTATTATGAGTGCTAATGGTGAAAGTTTACATTTTCATAAAATTAGAAAAGTTGGGTTGTCTACCTAAAATTTAAATATGAAAATGGAAATTCTGTTAAAATTAAGTTAAACGTTTTGAAATAAATGTATTCTGATATAGTTTTTTATGTAAATTCAGAATATGTAATTAGTTTAGGAGTAAAATATAGAATTTCTTAGATATAAGTAAATTTAGATTTCAAGTTGTCAAAATGCAAAGCTTCGAAGCGAAATAGAGCTTGTGAGGTGTCTTTTTATGCGGAAAGTTGCCCTGATCCCAAATATGTATTCAAAAAGCAAATCCGACTTGTTTTAAAAAAATATAGCATAATTTGTATTTTAGTTAATTTAACAATTTTGTTTAGACCAATCAGATGCTTGGATTTTTTGTGTGTAATGTAGAAAAACAAGTTGAAAATTTGGTATCCAAGAGAAATGTATAAAAGGAATTGCTCCTGATTCTCACGCTCTTGCTCTTGCTTTTGGTCTTGATTTTTTTGCTTTTGGCTCTTGTCTTTTGTATCTTGCCTCTTGCCTTTTGAAACAAGTCATAGTGTTAATAGTGTTGGTGTTAACATGTAAGTTACAAGTTTCGTTTACATTATTGGTTATGCATCGCGATCACCGAGATCTCAGAAACAATTGTTTTAACCTATAACAAAAATTAAAAATTAGGTTACCGATTATAAGTGTCGATAATATTATAATTGTGTCAATTTGAATTCGTGTTCAAACATCGGATGATGTGCATTTTTTTATGTTAATAAAATCATTCAATTATTTTGGAATTGATGTTTATTTTTCTTGAAAGTGACGCAGAGTATTAAATAACTAAATTCCATAACGGCATCTAAATAAAAGTGCAAGTAATTAAAATCTATTTGAATATAAAATATAAATATAAATCCGAAAATTTTAGTAAATATTTAAACCAACATTTAAGCATACAATTTAAAATAAAGTGCTTATCTATAAATATATAAGCATATTACGTTACATCATATTTACCACGAGGAAGAGTTGTTCAACAGTAAATTGGATTTGGATGAATTATGGAAAATTAAGCAGCACCATTGTGAACAGCAAGGCAGTATCACCGTGACATGGGAAGAAGTCTACGTCCAATATTTTAATATGGAACAAGCCTAATGAAAACATTCTTTTGGAAGTGCAGTGAAATTTTACTATCATAACCCATTATTGCATTGATTATTCTTTTGATATCCTGTATTTTGTTTTCGTTGATTATGTATAAATGTCTGTACGACAACATGTTATCAATATCTGTAAAGTAAATGAGCCGGTGTAATTATCAACATTATAATTTTATTTTGAACAAAAACATAATTGTACTCACATATTTTAGATCATTTGTTAAAATTTTTGACAGGCTGCATTTAATTACGTCAGTTAGGACGCAACGCATGCGTTATTGGGCAGATTTCAATAAAGTCTGCTTCACACAGAAACCGCTTATCATAAATTACAATTTATTTGACCTAAACATTTCCATGTGTGAAATAAAATTTTGTATGATTTCACGTTTACATTTTAATGCAATTATAATAATTTAAAAGATTTAAAAGGTTAAAAGTTATTATTGATTTTATTTGCCAACAATAAGTTTAAAAGCAATTAAACTCTTATCCCCGAAGACAATTTGAGTTAGTCCGGAGCATAACTTAAATAAACATAATTAGTTATTCAAGTAATAACAGTACAATATCACAATCAAAGAAAGAAAAATTAAACATGTAAGTCACGGGTCGCTTAATGGGTTTTACGTCGAGAAGTCGTAATTTGATAATGTTTTTTTTTGGGGATGTTTTATGTATTTTATGTAAGGAAAAGGAAACACGTATTGGGGTAGAAAACAGATGTTTTCCCACGCGGCTCTGAACTGCGTTGTACGAATAGACTGTGACGAATCTTTTAGCATTTTTATACGTACGAAATTGGGTAAAAGTCGCCGGATGGTAATTAATTACACTGGCTTCTTCTTAGGGTGCCTTCTCTGTACGCAACTTCTTGTAGCGCTTGTATTTGTGCCTCGCGAAAGGGATGGTTGCGCAGGGGTCTAAGTGGGACGTCTAAAAGCATTTAGGCTGAGCGTAATTCGATTACGATCTTGTTTTACAGAAGTACAAAGGCGTAGGTAATGCTTTTCACTGTTGCAATTTATACATTGTTTGGCCACCGTAAATTACGCTTTTTATAGCAGAAATTACATACCAAATAGATCTGGGTATTTTAATTAATTACTAATATTAATTATAATAATAGTAGGTAAGTAACATTTGACTATGAAGCAAGTAAATATGTTCTATGTCAAACTTTCTAATCGCATAAAGCAGTATTTGATTCACTTTTAACACATTTGCCTACATATCGATACCTTCAAAAGAATTTTACATTAGCAAAGGCACTAACGTACGTAGAATATAGCATAAAAATGATAATAGTTTTAGTGAAGACGAGTGATTAATTATGTACATATTTAAGTGAATTATGTAGTACGATATTTGTTTTTGAATGTTATTTTTTATACCTTTGTTACATCATAATTTATTTTATGGTTATGAATGTTATGAATTATGATATATTAATATATGCATAAATAACGTAATAACATGTTGTCTTGTTCAACATTCTTAAATAACTGGTAGGTTGACTAAAAATTGTATTGCTTTTGCGTAGGTCACTAAAAATAGTAGCACTCAAGAGCGGAGGTTTGTAACAACCCATTTTAAGTTGTATTAAAATATACCGCAATTTACGTTCTTCGTTCATTTAGTTGTAAAATATAAGAAAAAATGGTTTTTGGTTATTAATGATTTATAAGTTATGGTAGGCAACTTAATTTGCATTTTGGTGTAACTGAAATGCATATCTTCCTAGGGGTTTATATTCCATATCTTTGACTTATTCTTTGCGCACATTTTTTTCGCGCACCGCAATATCATCTGACATCGTAAGCATCCTTTGGAGCATTTTCTTGATGTGTTCTGTGTATACAGGAAGCCATTTTTTGGTTTCTACCTAAATTGTGTGAAAAGTGCCATTGATTTAATGGTAAGATACTTTTAACTTGGGTTATATTAAAATTTAAAACATTTGCTTTTTGCAGGCACTTCTACTTTACTACTTTTACTTTTATCATTTTTACTTTTGGCATTTTTGATGCTTATGATTGCAAGTTTGCCTTTAATTCAGATATTTAGATCACATCTTTTTATTTGAACTTTTGGGAGAATGCAATAAATATTGGATTATTCAATTTCATGAAGATAAATTTGCAAGAAGTAAAATTCAACTTTGGTATGGTTTACAACGTACAGCATTGTTATTATGTGTGTGAAATATTGGTGCAAAGATTACATCACCTTTGGTTTGCATTTCCGTATTTGTTTAGATACCAGATGTTATTAAAAAATTGTGTACAAAAGTTTCGAACAGGTATTTATATCCATAATTTAGTAATTTAAGGCTATTACAATTAGTTTTTAAGATATATTTTATATAATTCTAAATTTAAATATTTAATAAACATAGTTTGTATATTTTTTTATTTTGACATTGTGGTGAATTTTTTATTGTATACTAGGTTTAGTTATTCCGAGCATAATTAAAAAATAACTTGGCGTCCGACATAATTTTTATTATTGTTACATTACAGTTACTATATTTATGTTAAGTGGAAATAACCAAGCGGAAATTTATGGTAATTAAGCAAATCAAAAGATTCAACTGGCCTACTTTAATTTACCGACTGGGACAACGGCATTATCTTTATTGAGTGTTTTGGATCTCTGGTTAGTTTAACGACTTGTTTTTGAAAACCTTTAGACTTATTTATTTATATTAAACCACTAATTTATAGATTTCGTTGAAAGGTGTTCGCGTCGCCTACACGTTCTTTCGCAAAATGACATAAGATCTCTTAGGACCTCTCATGAAGAACAGTGCGCACTAAAGAATTCCTGAGGCTGGTGTATTATACATTTAAGGTTTAATACTGCTTAATTGCAACTGAACTTTATTTACAAACGGTTAACTATACATGAAAGGTTTTGAAAAGATTTCTGTTTTTGTTAGAACAAGAAGCTGTACTACATTGTTGGCACTGGATATGAGTAAATCCAGTATAGCTTGAAATTTAGCACCGTTGATCTGACATCTTTGGATGAAATTGGGGCGCTGCCTTGGCGTGGATACTCTAAGTGGAATAAGTTCTGTAACTCAAAGTGAAGTCCGGGAGAAAAATCATGATAGGCATTTTTTATAATTGTTTCCAACCTTCAACCTGGAGGTTACAATTTCTCTATATATCCACCCCCGGCGGTGAAGCCACTCATAACTTTTTTTTTCAAATGTAAGGGTAGGCCAAGTGATGCACCGTGTGAAAGCTTGTATTAAGAGGAATACAACGCAGTATTTATTTTCTCGGGAATTTGAAAAATAAACTGAAAAAACCTAAATGAACAACTTTCTCTGGCTCAATAGTGTTTAGTTTCGAAAATGATTGAAATGTCGGTAGGTAAAAATGTACCGTAGTGATGACATACATTTATTATCGTAACAAGCTTGATCTTATCGTTGAAGGAAAAAATCTTTATCTGTGTTTCTTACACTCACTATATGCTTTTTAATTTCCACAATGCTTGAATGGTCGGTAGACCCGCTTGATTTGTTGGCGTCCACATTAGTAAATTACAATATTGCCCGTTCCTTGTATTTTTCTTTGCTCGTTTATTTAAGTAAATAATTCCTCTAGTGTAGTTTTTACATTTTCACATCGTAGTAAATTATTTAGCATGGCTTAGTTAACGGAAGCCTTTCGCATTGAGATATTAATGATGATCGGATATGGTGACCGAAGGCGCACTTAAGCTGAGGTAGCTGAATTACTCCAAGCAAATCATCCCGATTTACCGCGGCTTTCTCAAGACATAATAAGGAAAATAGAAAGGCGCTATAGAGAATTGGGTCATGCAGGAATCTACCAAGACAAAGAAGAGAGGCAGTTGACGAAAATATAAAGCTGAACGTTTTGTTGGCTATTCAAGAAAACCCCATCATTTCGGTACGGCAATTAGTTCGCGATAATGTAGTCATAGAACTGTTTTAAAGGTTTTAAAAACTGCAAATATGCAAATGCTACAATAATTGGGTGATGTAGATCCAGACCGAGGAATTGAGTTTTGTGAACAAATGGTGGACGTCATTGACCATGGTCATACAGTTGGAACGGATTCTCTTTTCGGATGAATGTACTTTCTCTTTGCATGGTGGAGCGAATCATCACAATTATCGTTATTTGTCTGACCACAACCCCCATTGGATGTGGGAATATCACATGCAACATCCACAAAAATTAAACGTATGGGCTGGGTTTATTGGAGATCGAGTGGTAGGGCCATTTTTTCTGAATGGTAATCTTGCTGGCCAGTTATATTTTTCTATGCTCATGGATGACGGGAACATGTCAAATTTAAGGGGTTCTATTTCCAAATAACAATCCAAATGACTTGGGTGAGAGAATTTGGCTTCAGCAGGATGGCGCTCCACCGCATTATGCATTGCCAGTACAGAACTATTTAAATCAAATATTTCCAAATAGATGGATTGGTCGAAGAGGTGCACTTGAATGGCCACCACAATCCCCGGATCTTAATCCCCTTGATTTTTTTTATGGGGATATTTGTAGAGTAAGGTTTATTCTACATTACCGACCATCCTTCAGGATCTGAGAGACAGAATTACTGCAGCAATCAGAAATATTCCACAAGACATGTTTCAAAACGTGATAAATGGTTTTCATCACTGATTGGGTCTTTGTTAAGAAACAAATGGATACCGTTTTGAACATCTTTAAGATTATGAGTGTACCCCATAAGAAAAGATTTTTTGCAGCGAAGTCGTTAAATAGTAGTTTAGTTTAAGAAGGTTCTCAAATGAAACTTCCTCTGCTAAGAGAGTGTCTGTATTTGTTTATTTTATTTTTTTTTGTTTGGCTTCGACTTATTAGGTCATTTGCCAAAAGTTGTGAATTACTAAGTTTTTCTTATATATTTGTTCTTCGCTTATGCGGTTATATTTCTGAGTAAAGTTTTGTTTTTCTTAAGAAATCAAATAAATGTCTTAATTTGGTTTTGTGGAATGTGTATATTATCTTGGTATTGTTCCGTTCATTGCTCCATCTGGGACATTAGTTAAATCTGTGACTTAATGTTACTCTAGTGCTACATTGTTGACAACTGGGTGCAGGTGAATTTGTTAGTAGGCATGAGTGTGTCAGCTTAGTATGTCCTATGCGTAATCAGGTTAGTATTACACCTTCTTTTTTGGATATTTGTAGTACTTGCTTACGTTCGTTTACTTTTGATTGATGTTCTTTTAGTTTTATATTTTCCAGTGTCCAATCGCTTTGCCATTTGTTTTCAGTTTTGGTTTTTCGTTCTTTTACGTTGATTAGTGTGTTTGTTTGTGTGTTTAGTTCTTTGCATACATTTTTGATGCTTTCTTGTATCATAGGATTTAATGGGCAACGTTTACTGGGTTTACTAACTATGGTATGATTTATGTGTGCTTGGTTTGAACATACTTTCGAAGCGTATTTCAAAAGTAACCACATTCTTCTATAATATAGTGGCAAAACTCTTGCTTCTACATGTAAACTGCTGATAGGGCTGGTTGGGAACGCTCCAGTGGAGTATCGTAGTGCTAAATTCTGTAGGATGTTTAATTTGTTTAAGTGGCATTTACCTGACAACATGTACGAAATGCAGCCGTAATCGAGTCTTGAAAGGATAAGTATTTTGAACACTCGTAGCAAAATTTCTGTCTGCACCCCACTTACAGTTTGCTAAACATCTCATTATGTTTATTATTTTCCTACATTTGATTTCCAGTCCATCAATATGATTTAACCACGATAAGGTAGTGTTTAGTGTTATTTCAAAAACTGTATATTTTTGTACGCACTCTATTTTGTGGTTATTTAATGTCAGGTTGGGTTCGTGGTGCGGAGTTTGAAGTTTGCAAAAGTGCATACAAACGGTTTTTGTAGTTGATATTCGAAACCCGTTGTTTTCGGCTTGTTATACTATTAAGTTAGTACGGTGTTCGATATATACCCTTTTCTGCATGCGTGGTAAATTGCAATATATATATATATATATATATATATATATATATATATATGCTAAGTCCAATAGATGAGGGTGTAGGTTTTGGGTGATGTCGTTGATGGCTATGTTGAAAAGTGTGCTACTAATGTGGGATCTTTGAGGAACTTCGTTTTCGAGGGTGTTTGTGTGACATTATGTTCCCTGCTCTCACTTGGAAGTATCTATTGCTTGTGAAGTTTTTAATGAAGTACGCCATGTTTCCCTTTATTCCCCATTTGTGTATCTTTTGTAACACCGCATACCGCCAGACCGTGTCGTAAGTCAAAGAAAACTGGTGAGATGTTCTCTTTCGGGAAAACTCTCTTGTACGTTTTGAGTCAGCATCACTAGATTATCGTTTGTGGACATGTTTTTTCTGGACCCGGTTTGCTGTTTTAGCAGCCAGTTATTATTTTCGATTAGTTCCATTAGTCTCTTATTGATCATCCTTTCAAGCAGTTTTCCTTGGCAGCATGATAATGAAGTTGGGCGATAACGTTCCGCATGTAAAGAATCTTTATTTTGTTTTTGAATCGGGATTATTATCGCGAGTTTCCAGGGGTTGGGATACTGTTTTCCTTCCCAAATTATATTGTAGATAAATAATGGATCTTCGAGGCTTTTGTTAGGAAGACTTTTGATGAAATCGTTTGGTATCATGTCGATACCAGGAACTGTATTTTCTAAATTTTGGATTTCGCGTTTAACTCTTCCAGGGTAATATGGGCGTTATATGGTTCGTTGTCATATCCTTTTCATTTTTGGTGGCTGCGAACGTTTGATTGTAGCTTTGTGCACTACTTATTTTTTCAAAGTGGCAATTTTTGATTTTCATTTTCTTTGTTCAAAAAAATAATGTTTAAAATTTTGAGAAAATAATTACTGCGTTGTATTCCTCTTAATAGAAGCTTTCACGCGGTGTATCACTTGACCTACCCTTACATTTGAAAAAAAAGTTAGGGGTAGCTTCACCCTCGGGGGTGGATATATGGAGAAACCCCAGATTAAGGGCTGGCAACACCTGCAAACAATGCTCATCATGACTTTTCTCCCGGACTTCACCTCTTTGAGTTACAGAATTTATTCCACTTAAGAGTATCCACCCTGTATAATTCTTTCTAAATCTGACTTTCGGCCTTCTTCTCACAGTCCTGAGACCTCAAATTCCTTGTTCTGCGAGTTGTACTACGAGCGGAATGGTGGTATAGAATTTATCAAAATATAGCTTATGGTTGACGTCCCTTGGAACGTTATGCAATGACCTAACTACAGTGTTCGCACAAGCTCCTAAATCAATTTCAACCAAATGTTTCTCTTGTCCCGAGTTTACTGCAGAAAGCACAAACATTTTGTAACCCCGTTTATGTGGTTTAGCTGGCATGAATTGACGCAACAAATGTTTGGCTTTTACGGCACACCTCTGCTCATCCACCGACATATGGAACTGTTTTGAATCGGAGATGGTTCAGAATTGACCTAATCCTACGCAACCGATCGTGGTAACATACTATAGTTATCATTGAAATGTAGGGTTCTTCGTATCTGCTCAATTCTTTTTTGTGGCATAGCTTCGTTTATAACAGTTACTCCTATTTGCGAAGACCAATACCTTCTGACATTAGGATAGTGAATCACTGACGTTAGAATACATATTCCCAAATATTTTTGAGCTTCGCGTCTGTCATAAAAATTATATTCTAATAATGGGGAAGCATTAAAAGATAAGACATGTAAAGATAACAAGTGTTTTCATAATAAAAAGATTTTATTTAATCTGGCATTAATATTTATTGGGACCCGTTTTTATCAAAGGAGATTTCATAATTGTTATTAAAATTATTGTTACATGATTACATGACAAGCGTTTTCGTAATAAAAAGATGTTATTTAATCTGTTACTAATATTTATTAGGGTTGTTTTGATTTTTATCAAGGACATAAAGCCTAGTCCTTAAACGATTATGTTCTCTGTAATATTTAAGACTGAATTTAAGCGCTAGCTTATTCAATATCTGAATAACGACATCGAAGTTATAACCTTCAACATTATACATATAAATGAGTAATTAAGTTACATAATTATTTTGCTTTACAAATTATGCTGTAAACGATTTTCACCTTGAGAACGTTAAATTATATGTATACGGAATATCATACTTTCTTTAAAAATTAGTAAAATATATTCATAGCCATAAAGCTTATAATACAGATTAGCTACTCCTATGTTAAATATTAGTGTGAAGACATTTTTCGCAGTCAAGACTTTTGTGTTCAAAATTAAAAGCAGCGTAATTTAACTTATCTGGATCTTCATAGATAACATCTCTACCAACTTCACCGTTTTTATTTTGAGCGATTATATTGTAATAGCTTATTAACAAGTAAAAACAGCTAATACCCCTGATACTACTTCATAATAATATTCATTCGATTGTAATTATGCTTTAAAAAATACATACAGCGGATAATATACAATCTTTATTTGACGCTATTATTATTATTACTATGGCGGTCTAATGATAATTATAAGCGTTGAATGTAGAGAATTAAATACAAGTTCAAATTTTCCGCCGAGCAGCCATGACAACGGGGCGGCGAAATCCCAAAAGCAAGTTCCGAAGACCTATTTTGTCTTGTAAGTTAGCATTAGGGCCCCACTTATCAGAAAACAAATTAAAATTTTCCGCCATAACCTGAAAAGACTTAAATACAAATTAAATTTTCCGTCAAGGGGTCCACCTTATTAGAACACACATTAAATTTACCGCCTTAACCTACAGAGACAAATATAAATTCAGATTTTACACCTAGGGGTCAGGACAAGGTGTCCTGCACTTGTCTTACAATTTAGAATTAGGGCCCCTCTTATATTAGAATACAAATTCAAATTTCTCGCCAAGAGGGACAGGGGTCTAAGCCCCGAGAGCAAGTTGCGGGGCCTTATACCTTATAAGATAGCATTAGGCTCGTTTATTAGAATACAAGTTCAAATTTCTCGCAATATGTAAACACTTAAATACAAATTTAAATTCAAACTTCTCGCCAAGGGACCAGGGGGCTAAGGCCCGAAAGCTAGTTGCGAAGCCCAATGCATGTCTTATAAGTTAGCATTAGGCCCCCTTATTATAATACAAGTTCAAATTTCCCCTCATAGATGGCACCACAAACAAATTAAAATTTTGGCAGAGGGGCAGAGGGCCCGAGAGTAAGTTGCTAAGCACTACATCTATCTTACAAATTAGCATTATACCCCTTATTACAATACAAATTCATATTTCCAGCCATAACATGTAGAGAATTAAATACAAATTCAAATTTTCCGCCAAAGGGGCCTCAATAAGGGAGCAAAACCCCGAGAGCAAGTTGCGCAGCCCTATACCTGTCTTACGAGTTAGCATTAGGCCCCTTATTATAACATAAATTCAAATTTTCCGCCAAGGAAACCACGACAATACACGAAGACCTACGAACAAGTTGCGATCACGACAAGGGGCAAAGACGCGAGAATAAGTTGCGTCACCCTACATCTGTCTTACAATCTCGGTTATGCTCGGGGAGGGTTGGAGTGTGGTCACCGAAAAAGTCTTCCCCTGAAGCCTCGCGTCGCAAAATTTACCTATAGGAATAATATAAAGTACTTAGAGCCCACCAATTAGCATTAGCATAAAATAATTATTTTCTGATTTCAACAGCTATGCAGCCGCAATACCAATATTTCACTATTCAAGTACATCTAATGTGTATCGAAAAAAAATACCAGTCCTACATTATGAAAGTTAACGGATTCGAATTATACGATGTACACGTTGTTTGCGCGTGACAAAAAATCCCACCAATTATATTACACTTATTGAAAAAAAACAGACTTGATTGTTTGTGACGTCGTCTAGTGGTGTATTTTTTTAGAATTGGGGCATGTTTTCTGTAATGGAAGTTGATCATGGCCCTACCTATCTACAATAGACTCAGTTCACAAGAATTTTCCACGGTTAGTCGTTTCAAGGATCCCTGTAAAAGCCTTGCTTGGGAGCGCGCGATTCAGCAGAAATGACGAAAGTAATACGCACGATACGAGGGGAAAGTGAAGAAATGGTATTAAGCATAGACGAGAGAAAGAAGAGGCTGGGCGAGCTGCTAAGGAAAATATACGAAATAATGATACTAGATTTAGGGTTTTATGAAATGCATAGGATGATGAAGAGGTTTCGGTTTAGCAATACATCAAAGAGCGTAATGAAGCAACGTGTAATTAGTGTAGATAAGGAATTATAAGTATAAAAGGTGAAAATGAAGTGGTAATATATTGTTAATTTTGATATGTATTTAGGAAATATGTCTAGATCATAAATATTCAACAAAAAGTGCAATGTAAAGACGGTTTTAATATGTTTTAAATATGTATATGTAATAATGAATAAAGTAATTTTGAAATGCATACACGTACAACATTAGACTAGATTAATAAATGCATGGTTTTTAGGATATGTCGTCGGCTTGAGCGGAAGCAGAGGGGGGCGTCGCATTGGGGTGGCACGAGTTGAGGGTGCGTCGCGCGACGCACCCTGATATCGTGCATATCAAAATTAACAGTATATTACAACTTCATATTCACCTTTAATACTTATAATTCGTTATCTACACTAATTACACGTTGCTTCATTACGCTCTTTGATGTATTGCTGCGCCGAAGTCTCTTCATCATTCTACGCGTTTCGTAAAACCCTAAATCTAGTTTCATTATTTCGTTTATTTTGCTTAGCAGCTCGGCTAGCCTCCTCTTTCTCTCGTCTATGCTCAATACCTTTGCTTCACTTTCCCCTCGTATCGTGCGTACTACTTTCGTAATTTCTGACTGAATCGCGCGCTCCCAACTCTTGAAACCGATAACCGTGAAAAATTCTTGTGAACCATTTTAGATTTCTAAGAATTGTAATATGGTCACATGCGCATTGACCTAACCTAAAACCGTGTGTTTATTTATTAATCTAACCTAATATTGTAAGTGTATGTGGTCTAACCTAATAACGCAAGAAACGAGCGAGATACGATAGAGACGAGGAGAGGCTAAGGGGCGAGAGAGTGAGAGAAAGAGAGAGAGGTTAACTCCTATTACAGAAAATATTCTCTATTTTAAGAATACATCACTAGACGGCGTCGCAAATCTGGCTCTAAAAATCCACTACTACTGAAGCACTTTTTTGCGACCTTGATCTATATGAATAAAGAATAGTTAATTCGTATTATAAGCTTTATGGCTATGAATATATTTTACTGTTTTTTTTAAGAAAGTATGACATCCGATATCAATATACATATAATTTAACGTTCTCAAGTTAAAGCATAATTTGTATGGCAAACTAGTTATATAACTTTAATTAATCATTTATATGTATAATGTTGAAGGTTACAACAGTTACAAACGTTATTCAGATATTGAAAAAATTTGAGCTAGCGCTTAAATATAGTCTTAAAGGTTACATAGAACATAATCGGTGAAGGGCTAGGTTTTTATATCCTTGATAAAAATTAAAACAACCTTAATAAATATTAATAATGGATTAAATAACATCTTTTTATTATGAAAACGCTTGTCATCTTTACACGGCTTATCTATTAATTCTTCCCCATCATTAGAATACAATTTTTATGACAGGGACGAAGCCCGCGAACAGATTCCCGTCTTACAAGACTAGGACCCCTTATTAGAATACAACCTCCAATGTATAAATAAGTTAGGTCACAATCTGTAGATGGGGTTAAAAGAAATGCAATAATAATTTTAACAACAATTATGCAATCTCCTTTGATAAAAACGAGTTCTAATAAATATTAATAACAGATTAAATAACATCTTTTTATTGTCAGGTGAATAAAATACGATCCACACGTGAGCATATATGCCCCAGAGGTGACGTCACAAAAAAACAAAATGGCGGCCAAGGTGTCCCGGTTCTACTCAAGTATGATACAAATTTTTCCATATTATCAGTGATACAATTCCAACAACATCGATATTCTGGCAAAATGCTTCTGACCAATATTAGTTTTACGTTGGATTGTATATTCCTGCGCCAACATATTTGCATGGTACGTAGGAAACTAATGCCATATTTTTACAAAAGCCAAATATCTTAGTACCAACGCTACGGCTTCTACTCGGCTGAAACTCTTGAGTTATGCATCACTGTTGTTTTTTCATAGTACCAACTATTGTTAGCCTCTTAGCATATAACGATTTTGCAACTTACACAATCGTGAAGTAATTATTAAATGTCACATTTCTGTTCGTTCGACGATATGGTTCACACAATTTAGCCGGATATGGGAGTGAAAATATCTTCGGAAAGTTTGTTGGTACGGGGTAAGTTTTTATTGATATCAATAAGTTGTTAAAAGGTGGCGTGGGTGTTTTGTTGTCCGAGTGGTATAAATTTAAAGTGAAAAATTCTCCTGTGTGTACACATATACAGGTCAAGTTGGAGAATGTGAGCATTATGGCTAATAAATTTCTGCATCACTGTAGTTATTAGTATGATAAACTAGGTGTTAATGGTGTACCTCTTCAAGTACAGTAATGGGCAAATGTTTAACAGTTGTTGTCGCAGTTTACCGCCATCCAGGGTAATGGTTACCTCGAAGTCAAAAGCGTACCTACAGTATTTCGTATTCTGGCTACATATCACTTTCGGAGTTATATCTCACAAGCAGGAAATACATGTGGTTGTATTTCTGCAGGTTTTTAGGGACCGTTGTCCATAGAAGTTAGCGTCGTTGATGAATTTGTCTTTTCATGCTCTGAATTGATACTATAGAGCCACAAATCTCGTGAAGGTTGGTGGAACTTTGTTCTCTATTAAGTCACACAACAATATTCATTATTTAGGTATGCCGGAGTCATTTTTATAGTGAGAGCGGGTTTCCTAGCGATGAACAGTTCTGAGTATTCCTAGTTTCCGTTTTCGGAGAAAACAGTTTCACTGAGGAGCTAATGGGTCGGCTTAAGGATCGTTGAACCTGGCTGTGCATTTGGCAAAAGATTCGCTCGGTATGGCTGGGCGACGTCTTGTTATTCAATAGCTCGTAAAGCTGTAAAATTTTGTTAAGGAAGGAGTTGTTTACTACCTGGTTTCTTTTTCTGTTTGCAACTGCGCGATTTCATAAATGTCTTGGAAGACTTCCGTAGTTGATGAACGGTAAGTGTATAGGGATATTAATTTTTAGTAGTTTCTATTACTCGTAGTTTTATTTAAAGCGCGTATGTATACGTGTGATGATAGATTAGTAGTATAACTAGGGGATTTTAACTCACTGTGCGCGTACGCCGGGTATGTTAATCATGCTGATGTGTTGTTGGAAACAAGGACAATTATGCCTACTTGTCGTCAGTGAACTACTGTGTTCTAAATAAAACCGAAATAGGCTGATTGGCAGAGAAAAGGTTCTGAAAATAAAAATGAGACATTGCTTTGAAAATGTATTTTCTTTAAGTTTATTAAAGACATTTTTGCAACGCGACAGGACTTCTACATTTTAAAGGAGTCTCTTTTATACGTAACTAAGCCCTACATGTGGCGACTGATGACTTGGAACTACTTAAATAGCTCTAAACAGTTCTTGTTACGCTTCGCGACTGCAATAAAGATAAAAAAATTAAAGGAAGGAGAAGACAACATACGGAGGACGCTAATAGCATGACCAGTAGTCAACACAGCACAGCAAGTAGGCACATCATTACAACTACGGATAATGTTAGTCCTAGTTATTATCAGAGCTTTTGGTCAACATACTGAAACTGGTCCTAGTGCTGGAGCTGCACTCGGCGACACATGTAGGTACGTACCACCTAAACAAGGGAACACAATGACCAAGAAACTGATTATGGTTTGCTCATTGAAAGAAGAAGGGAAATAATGAAAAAAGTAAGATTATCTTCTTGTTTACGTCCAGGTTACAATTTAGTGGAGTGCCGAACTAAAAATGAATGTAAAAGTTGGGAAGGCAGGCATTATGAAACAGATTGTGACAAAGTTGAGGTACAAACAGCTTCTAGCAATTTCAATTGTGAACAAGTTAAGTTTGTTATCTTACAAAACTTGTTAACTTGAGAAGCTCACAAAATAGTTTGTTATCTTACAAAACTTGTTAACTTGAGAAGCTCACAAAATAAATAATAAGGGTATAACTTGACACCGGATCTCATAGAAGCTACATTACGAGTCTTAGTAGTGTTACTCGATCAAACCGCACTAGGCGTCGTGCAGGGCCTAACAAGGTAAGCGGGTTGCCAAGCCCACCGCAGTGGAAATGCGCGGGGTCTGTACAAGACGTTAAATGATTTAAATTTAGTTTCAAACACCTTACACTTACCATAACTCAACAAATATTATTCAATCCAGGAAAAATTGTCACCACAATCTTACATTTTTCTAAAATACATAATCTTAGGCGAGGTGTTAAGTTAATCCTACCTGACTGTGGAAGAATTTTAGCGTGCTCAATAAAATCATACAGAACTCAAGTTCAAACACACTTACTTTAACAGGGTACGTTAGATTTTATCTCAGAAAACTTAATGCACGTCGAGTCAATTTTTAAGTTCAATTACCCTCAATAATAAATGTATCGAGAGCTTAATAAAATTTCGGAGCATGCGAGTAGTCGTAAACTTATTGATCGCACCCTATATATTCATAAAATCACAATAATAAAGCGTTATCTGTATACTTTTTAATTTACTCTCGCATACACATGGATTAATTTTTATAACTGTCATAAAAATTCTGAAATAAATATCACCCAATCTAGAAAAATAATACTTTTGTTTATTAATTTTTAACCACATAAACATTAATTCGTATTTAAAAATTTTAAAGACGTAACGATCAGTGCGTCGTTCATGAATCATACATTTCCTATCAAATATTGTTTGTATACTTTCGCTTTAAAATATATTTAAGCATTCACCAGCATGAAAGAATCGGAATAATTTAAATCAAATAAATATCTTGTTATCAGTAGCATGTATTTAATGCAAAATAAGTAAATTTTGTATTCGATCTAACTCAAAACAAATAATTCTCAGATCAATCATTAAACCAAACATCAAAAGATTGATTACTATTAAACGTGTAATCCTTTATGTAATTTCATACAAAGAAACAATAAATTCTTATATCAATAGTTCTCTTGTAAACTTTAGACTAAGGAAACACGATTTAAACAAATAAGTTAATTAATGGATCTGTATGACCAATCTTTCAAAAACATTTACAGATATCACTTATAGATTAACAATACCTAAATCTTATAGTCTAAACATATAATAACTGTAATGTAAAGTGATTATATTTATTGCCTGAAATGAAACTCTAAAGATAATCAAACTTCCACCATTCAAAAATCTAAAATTATTCTTACATAAATAAGTTCCGCGGTACTTTATTCGCTATAATGTGTCCACTAGGTTGATTGGTTGTAATTAATCTTTACTATGTATCCAGACGCGCCACTGCGGCCATCGACGGGGTTTCACCATCTTAGATGTCCGTATTCCGTCGCCTAAAACAAAATGGCACAATCTGATTTACTACATGCCCTTTTCGAAAATACAAATGTTAGTCATAGAATGTATTTATTTACACTTGAACATTAAAATTCTTCTGTTTCTGCACTGTCGATTTAGTGATGGTATAATTGCCCGTATACTTAAATCAATACCACGTCCAATACTGTTTAACCTAATTAAAGTTTATTTTGTTACATAAAAAATCACTTTAGGTTTCTTTTTAGATCACGCGGTTCTGTATATATAATATTTCCAACTCAATGCTGGCTGTTTACTATAAATCTGATTCAACACTTCTTAAATTTTGAAAAAATCACTGGTATTTTTTTCAATTCACAATTTAATCGTTTCATTTCTAATTGTTTAAATACTTCCTCCGCAAAATGGGTTTTGCAGTAAACTAATATGCACTGCGACACTAATTATTTACAAATAAAAATCAATACAGATCGTTTTTATGGTCTAATAAAACACTCGCGCGCGAGCACTGCTTAAGTATATCTCTTTGCCGAGCGTCTCTCCGTGTACTTTAGCACTATTTCCCTTATATACCTGCGGTCAGCCATTGTGACTAACGTCATCATATTTTTCGCGCTAAAATCACAATCAACCTATCCCAAAGGAGCTTTCTACTGTGCGTCTTTGCCGAATATAAAGTCTGAAACGGAACTAACGCAGCTGGTACTAGAAAAACGCAGCCATCTTGAATTTCTTTACGAACATCCTCGCAGTGCTTCGAAAAGACCCTAATTCACATTCAAGTTTATTCAATATACTGTTCAGGTCCATATTCAACTATTTGTGAAAGTTTTACGCGCAAGTCTTCCTCCTACACAATTTAGCAAATTCTAACACCATTTGTCCTTAAGCATTATACAAGCAAGGGTATACATCCTTTTTTACACTTTAATACCATATCAACATATCATAAATTCATTATTCACACATTTACAACAATTTTACCAACGCATTTCTCAACACACAGTGGCAAATTCAGATAGCCTTTAACCATTATTGTCTCATTAGAGGTTTTACCAAAATATCATTTCACAATCAAATTTAATACCTTCAACTTAAAAATCTTCATGCAAATTTAAGTACTCTATTACATGATACGCAACGCTTTACTAAATTTCCAGTGTCGTAGCATTTATACTAATTTACATTCTGTGCACAAAAAAATATCCTTGCATTTGAATCGGATGCGCTATTAGTGCTGTCTGTGAAAGTATTTGTGACATCTGACGAAATGTTGGTAATTTCGGATAAAATATTTGAAGTATCTGATGAAATCTTTTCGTCACATTCATCATAATTACATCCACTTTAGGACGAATCGTCTTCTGTAGCAGTTTATGTCTGTCAAAGATTTTCCTCTAAATTTTCAATGGATGAGCCACTTTTTGCTAGCAACAAAGCTTTGCTCATTTTCGCTGTTTATCTAGAGCTTATCTAGAGAAGTAGAGGTAGAGGGTTCGAGTCCCGCTGGAGGAAATCTTTTACTGTATGTACAGGGTGTCCCAACGATAGAGTAAAGTAAGTTTATGCTTAACTAGAATTATTTGTGTAAATATTGTATGGACCATGGGGTAGAGGTAAGAAGTGTGCATTTTTTTAAAATATTGGAAGTTATACAGGGTGTGCCAGAAAAGCAGGACGTGAAAAAGTATAATTTTTTTAAATAGAACACCCCGTATTTGATTTTAGTTTTTAATTCTACGTGTCCATACAAACATATTTTGTCATACAAAATATTGGCTGAAAGTTTTTAGTTCTTGAGATATTCGCGTTTAAAGATTATTATGGTCATTTTCGTGGGGTTGATGAATGGGCAATTGTTCCGTTATTTCACAATAAAAAAAATTGATATTTCGTGTGAAAAATGAGTGATATTATACTAACGTTTAGACCGAGTAGTATTTCTAATTTTCTCAACAGGGTGTTTGTTATAACCATTCAAATTTGAAAATTCTCAAATTAAAAAATCAGTTTTTTAATTGCACACCCTATATATTTTATTTCATTTTATTCGGGATTAAAAATCTATCATTTTGTCAAATATATCCTATATCTATCTTTGATAGTTTTCGAGGAATTTCGATTTTTCTCACTAGCTACGTTACATACGATACTATAACATTATTGTGGATCGTGGTAGCCATGGAAAACAGTTGCGACGAAATAAAATAAACCACCTAAGCGAGAATATTAACAGTTTTTATTAATGAGAAACAGTAATTCAATAATTATTCAACATTGCGTCTTAGTAAATGCTCAAATAGACGGCCTTCTTGCTGAATACACATATTGAGCCTTTTTCTTATGTTCTGTCTCACTTCGGATAACATAAGAGGGGTCACTGTGCGACAAGCTTCGCGAATTCTATTTTTCATGTCCTCCCTTGTTGTAGGTTTAATAATATACACCCGATCTTTTATGTATCCCCATAGGAAAAAATGACCTGGGTGGCCATAATATAAAGCCATTACGTCCTATCCATTTCTCCGGGTATTGCTGGTTCAAGAATTCCCTTACGTCCCGATAAAAATGTGGAGGTGCACCATCCTGTTGCAACCACATATTTAGTCGTTCTTCTAAATTGATATCCTCAAGTAACACAGGTAATTCTTCACGTAAGAAATGCAAATAGCTGCGGCCCGTTAATGGATCATCAAAAAAATAGGGACCGATAATTTGGTCATTAAGTATACCACACCACACATTTAGTGACCAATGATTTTGGTTTTGAACTTCTCGTAGCCAAAATGGATTATCAATGGCGTAATAGTGCATATTATGCCGATTTACAGGCCCATTACTTTTAAACGTCGCCTCATCGGAAAACATTATGGAGCACAAAAAGTTGTTATTTAATTGCAGCCGTTGATTAATGATATTGCAGAATTCAATTCGTCTTGCAAAATCCTCTTCTCGCAATTCTTGATGAAGCTCAATGTGATAGGGATGGTACTTACACTTCAGCGTTGTTCGATTCACGTTTGATTTGGAGGTATCACATATCGTCGCTAATGTTCTAGAACTCACTTGGGGATTTTCTTGAATATTTAATAATATTTCAAGTTCTTTTTCTTCATTAGCTGCCCTTTTATTAACAACTTTACGTTTGAAGTATTTAACACTACCGCTAGAATCAAATCTATCCATCAAATTTTCCAAGCCAACAGTAGTAGGTATTCGACGTTCAGGATATTTCATTTTGTAGATTCGTTGTGCCAATAAAGGGTTTTTCAGCCTCGCCCAACACGTATATCATATCAATTAATTCATTTGTCGAATAATCCATAATTGATACAAGAATTGATAACAAGTTAAATGCGAAAACGACAAATTTAATATGTGTTTATTTTGACAAGTAGGAAACCTTTGTATCTTAGTAACGCAATTATTATTTTCCATGGCTACCAAGATCCATGCAATGCAATGTTATCGAAAATAAAGTAGCTAGTGTGAAAAATCGAAATTACTCGAAAACTATCAAAGATAGATATAGGATATATTTGACAAAATGATAGATTTTTAATCCCGAATAAATGAAATAAAAATATATAGGGTGTGCAATTAAAAAACTGATTTTTTTAATTTGAGAATTTTCAAATTTGAATGGTTATAACAAACACCCTGTTGAGAAAATTAGAAATACTACTCGGTCTAAACGTTAGTATTATATCACTCATTTTTCACACGAAATATCAATTTTTTTATTGTGAAATAACGGAATAATTGCCCATTCATCAACCCCACGAAAATGACCATAATAATCTTTAAACGCGAATATCTCAAGAACTAAAAACTTTCAGCCAATCTTCTGTATGACAAAATATGTTTGTATGGACACGTAGAATTAAAAACTAAAATCAAATACGGGGTGTTCTATTTAAAAAAAATTATACTTTTTCACGTCCTGCTTTTCTGGCATACCCTGTATAACTTCCAATATTTTAAAAAAATGCACACTTCTTACCTCTACCCCATGGTCCATACAATATTTACGCAAATAATTCTAGTTAAGCATAAACTTACTTTACTCTATCGTTGGGACACCCTGTACATTGGTAGTTTTAATAATTCACAATTTATACATATTTCAATTACTTCACATGTACACCTCAAGGCGACAGCAGCACCGCGTAACAGAAGTTGCTTACACTAATATGTCTGTAATTATACAAAATAAGGCAAAAATATATCCAACCCCTTTAAAGTGTTTTCTACAGAGCAGAAAATTTATTCGAAATAGCAAGTTCAAGTTGGCATCCGACTAGTGGGTGTCAACTTACTGCGGATGCGTTTTACCGCAACTTTTACATTAAAGATAAAGTTGTATGTATGCATTGTTTTTTGTTAAATCAAGATTATGAAATTGTAATTCCAGTAGTATGGTTAAATATGATTCAAAAATATCTTTATTATCATCCAACCTACATATACGTATGTAGCTAAAGACGGTTAATGATTACTTTTATGAGAACATGTGTAGACGTATTTTGTCACCTTGTGTAATTGTGAGAGAAATTGAGTAATTTTTCTTGTTTGTAATATAGGGATTAATTTAGTACTATAATAATGCTTTTTGTTCGCCCTACTGCTGAGGGCTATTTTGTAATGGACCTCAGTGATTTTAATTTATAAAGATAACATTCATTAACTAAACTTTACTTTTATTGCTATCACATTTCTGTTCGTGTAAATGAACTTTAATAATCACTCAACAAATTCCTTTTTTCTTTTATCGGGATGCTCCAGCTAGCTTAACAATGTGATAAATGGTTATTGCAATAATTCATCAAAATTATACCCAATCTGATGTTATTAATTACCTTCACTTTGCAATTAATTGAACTTGCTTTCTTCAGTATTTACACACGCATTGTTTGTATAAGATTTTAAGATTTGTAAAAGTGATAATATTTAATTAAGTCAAATCCTAAATGCCGACTGTTTTGTTTACAGTATTACATCTAAAACTCAAACCTACAATGTAAAACAATATTCTTAAAACTAACATATAACAGTAAACTCAGAATTAAACGTTGTTTTTCGTTTAATTTTGATATTCAAATTTAAAGTTTTTAGAAAATAAAACACATAAACGTTTTATTTATTTACACAATCAAAAAGTTCTTACTTGTTCTTTTCATTGACAGCGAATTACGTAACTCGGCGTTTCTTAAAACTGTAAAGAAGCCTCGTTTAGGTTGTTGGCTGATCCTTCGATGATGTCACTTTTTCGTCACTCTAGAACCGTTCTCTTTTGTTCTCCTTATACCTTTGTTATAGATGAATACGCTTCTAATTTTCTTCCCACAACTCAATTTTTTTTAAATAATTGTTTGTTACACTATCGAGTTTTTACTTGATTGTTCAGTATTAAACTACAACTAGCTTGCACAACTATGCTTTTAATCGTCAATGTTTTTGATTAATATATTTTCTGTATCAATCTATTAACTGGGTCGATTGTCTTATTGTACATTTATCACTCGCTATCAAAACAGCAACTTGGAACACTTTCAATACGTACTTAAAACGCTATTGTAAACTATTGCGCAATCTTTTTATTATCGCCGATTTGATAACATTTACACTTTTAATTCATTTCAGCTTTTCTTCGCATTAGTAAGGAAGGCATCACTTATATTTCTTTTTCACTATATCAACTGAATTTTCGTTATAATTTCACAATTAAAATTGCAGCATAACTCAAGCATCTCAACCGTTTGAGTACTTTCAATTCAACCAACTCTGATCGCTTACTTCATGCGACTAACACATACACATCATTATAACTGCGTTTCTACTTGCTCCCTTTTACAAAACAATCATACCCGCAAATTAAGGCGTATATTTAAAAGTTGTCTCATTTACTATGCAAATACTCACAGAAACAAGCTCAAGATTTATCTTTACATTAAATATGTTCAAATACAAATAACCAATAACCATATAATGGCGCGAAATTCAAATTTCTAATGCCTCCATTACAGTACATTGATGAATAATATTATTTTAAGATTGTTAGTGGAAAAGATTTGTTTTAATGAAGAAATTATGCAAAAATTTAAATTGTTTTAGTACAAACGTATAAATACAACCATTTTTACATCGTGTGGGGTTCTGATACTATAATTATCGTTTGGAATACTTAGTAACCTGCTTGTGAAGCTTTTGTAAATATTGTTGAGAACGTATTTTACTCAGTTCACAGTAGTTGGTAGTATCATTTACCGATTCTAAGTACGTTTAAAAAAGAAGACAGATGGTTGCTTTTATTTTAGTTCAGTTGAAGGATAGATCTTGAGAGTCAGTTTTTTTTAGGATTGCGTAGTATCGGTGCTATTATCAGTTCCCTTTTATGTGTGATTATAGTTACACTCCTAACAAAGTTGCTTATCTTTTGCCGTGTTATGGAGGAACTCCATGTTCAATAAGTGAAGTCGGAGATTTCAAATTTTGCTTAGTGTTGCTCAGAAAAAAGCGTCTTAGCCTATACTTAATCGGCGTCGGTATCATCATTATGCAGTGTTTTAAGATGTTGCATTAGAAACATTTCTCGTATTTATGTAAACTTACCGATCTATATGATCTATATTGTTGTCACGTATGTGGATTTACAGACATTATTACCCTGATCTATAAGAGTAATAGAAACGTATCACGTGCTAATATTTGGTAGAAGTGCCAAAATATTATGTGTTTGGCTATACACATGTAAGATTATTTAAGAGAACATGCTCACTCAGGATTTTGCTAAATATATGTTGTGCGGCGCTTTTTATTAAAAGGGGTCAGCTGATAGTGATGGAATTTTGACCAAAACAATGGAAATTACGGAAGTGGAAAAGGGTGCTGGGTAAGGTTATTTTCTTGCTTAGTTAATTAGTAAATAAAACAATGGTCACTATTGCAAATATTTAAATTAGTTTTTTTTTTGTAAACTAGTGAAAGTACTTACGATAATTTAAATGTTCTCACTATTACTGTATGTAATTTATTTGCTTGTATGCGCTGTATTTGATTCACTGATATTTTGCAATTAAACTTGCAATTTATTTAGCTCCCACGATGGTTGCACATATTCTCAGAAGGTAAATAGAAAATATTTACCTATTTTTATACTGTATATACAAAATGAATTCTTTAATTAAATGTTTAACGCGCGTTTTTGTTAAGGTACTTGTGTTACATTGGTTTTTATTTTTTGTTTAGGAAAGTAAGCATGATCCGCCGATAACTCAAGAGCCAACAAAAATTACTAATACACAATATCTACGGGGTGATACATTTTCGAGGGTAGGAGACAGAATGTCCGTTTTTTTATATCAGTTTCGCATTTATCTCGAAATCTATGCATTTCTCGGAAAAATGCAGGACAACAGTTTCTAAATCGAATGAGGAACACATCCTCGATCGCTGAAGGTCAAAGGCGTAACCACTCAACATTTGCGGGGCAGACAGTGAACCTGACTCCGTAAAATGTAGCTATTAAATATCAATAATAGAATCAAAATATTGATCTTCTAAAGAGTAATAAGCGTTCCAAATGTGAAATCGATATCTTAAAAATTGTAGGAGTAAGTTAAGAAACAATAAAACTTTAACAACCTGTATCTTCTAAACGAAATGTTTCCGGGCCAATATTTATAGAAAATTTATTTCTTAACATGACCTCAGGAGTCACCCCGTTTAATAGTCACGTCTTTTTTAAACACCCTGTATATAGCTGTATTACAGCAATTAAACTACACTTGTTCTTGATATGAATTTTTATAATTTGACTTTGAAACCCTTTTGCCACGAAACAAACTACCTTGAAGATAGGTATATTGCTTGTTGCAAGCTTTTGTTAAAGTTAGAAACGGCGTGTTTCAAGTTCTTCAGGATACATTAAGTGAATTTGTCGGTTGGAATCAAATGGTACCTGCGTTTACTTGCTCTAACAGGATTAATTCTTAAATTAATGTAGTCACTTTAGTGTTATAAGTATATGGATAATGTAAAAAAACAGTATCATACAGCTTTTATTATTTTCAACTTGTTGGAAAGTTATGCAATTCCAACAGCTTACTTGCTGTAAGTGTGATAAATATGTTATGGATTTTATTAACACGGACTTTATTAACTCAGTCGGAGAGGAGTCATATTTTTTTCAACTAAACCTGATTGGTCATTCAACTGAAGCTCAAACGATGTTGCAATGAGGAAGTGAGATTTGTTAGCCAGAAAATATTATTACTGCGTTTCCTTAAATATACATTTTTGGTATTATAAACAATTATTTTGGGAAAATTTAATGTTTGTTTTACTCTATTTCTTGCATTACGAAATTCCATACTTGCAATTGTCAATGTCAATCGTGAAATTTCCAAACAAGAAGCTACTTATTTAATATTTTGAGAAAAATACAATCACTTATGGTATTAAATATGAAAAAATTGTTAAACGACAAGCAGTTGTACTTAGTATAAAATTCCAAAATGCAAATAGGCAAATTAATGCATATTCACGTAGATCAGTAAAGATTTAGATCGTTTACAAGGAATGTAACAAACAGTGCAAATCTACGTTTAGCACGTAACCAATTTCATCACAACCTTTAACTAGTAAGACATTAATGTTAGCACATAGTTGAACCATGTAGATTGGCAGCATCTAGGTATGGAATAAAAGTATTAGGGATTACTATTAGCATGACTTATTTTACTTGAAATATTTAATGGTATCTGATCACGTTAGTTGAGCATTCCATTGCCAATAACCACAAACTCTTGCCTGCAACGTAGAAATTAAGTGCCATTTTATCTTTATTTTTGTAATAAAATTTGATGTCGATATTAACAATGCTTAGTCTCCTTTAACTTTTATTGTCTTATTTTGTTTGTATTCAAGCAAAGAGAAAAGTGTTTCATTTTACTGAAATATACGGGAATTTTAATTATAACTGCATTGTTAAATATAATTCATAACTACCAAATTAGCATTAAATTACATTTCCAGAGATAATACACCCAATTCAATTCTACAACCGTGGTTTTATAAAATTTTCTAGAATTTTGTATTAATAAAAGTTTAGTGTAATCAATACGATACAAACCCTATTTGTTTTCAACAGAAAAAAGGAAACAGCCACTGAGAAGCAATTTTATGCAATAAAGCTTGCTTCCAGATTGGTAATAGCATAGTTAGCTTAAACTTTTGTGCGAGGGGCACTCAAATAAATGAGACTTTATTTTCAATTTTAGTTTTTTTATTCTCTCTCCTATTTTGCTTTCAAAAGCTTCTTGCATTTCAGATAAGTAAATTGAGGTTTAGCCGGCCAATATTTTATAGGGTCATATTTCACTCTTTCAATTTCTATTACAAATAAAACAAGTGAATTGGATCTAGGTTTGTTTTCTTACAGGTATTTGCACAATTCAATGTGTAAAGGCTAAGTTTAATTTCTGTTCAATACACACGGTTTGTTGGATTTTTAAATTTCTTTGCTTGAGAGTAGAAAATACGAAAACCTTAATAAAAGATTTTTTTTGCGAAACCGCACATTGTATGTATGCATTTACTGTTTCAACGTAATATAAGGATATATCACTATACACGCTTGCTGAGGAAAGGTATCCATATTGTTCGACATAGCAAGTTGAAAAACCAATCAACTGTTTTCAAATAAAGTTACCTTTTCAATTGCTTTAACGAGTTAACATGTTAAGCAAAATTTGTCGTTACAAGCACATCATTACAAGTTATTACGCTGTGAGAAAAAAAGTGAATACGCACCCTCCTCGATTTCTGGTGTAATCAATATCGTTAGTCATAAATGTACAATGATACGATAACGAATGACACCCTTATGGTTAGACCGGATAAACAAACCGACAGCAAAATTATTTACCGAGGCTTATTGACGACAACCGCAAAGTTTAAAATTGGCGAGATTTTATTAAAGCTGCCTGCAGTACAGCCACAATTAAAGCACTCATACAAAATCGAATAAATGGTTTAAGCTTCTGTAATGCAATAAAATCTTGTGAAACGTAATACAACGTAAGGAAATGTAATGTATTGTAACGCAATGTAATACAAATGTAATGCAATGTAATGTAATGCAATGTAACGCAATGCAATGCAATGTAATTAAATGCAACGCACTGTAATGCAATGTACCGTAATGTAACGCAATGTAATGCAATGCAATGTTATGCAATGTACTACAATGTAATGCAATGTAATGTCAACGTAATGAAAGTAATACTATAATGCAATGTAATGCAATGTAAGAATTAATCAATGTAATGCAATCAATGCAATGTAATGCAATGTAAACAATGTAACTGCAATGTAATGTAAATGTAATGTCAATGTAATGAATGTATGCAATGTAATCAATGTAAGCAAATATAATTAATGCAGTAATGCAATGTAATCAATTAATGCAATTAATGCATGTAATGCAATGTAATGCAATAAATGCAATTAATGCTGTAATATGTAATGCAATGTAATGCAAAATGAACGTAATGCAACGTAGCAAAGTAATACAATATAATGCAATGTAATGAATGTAATCAATGTACATGCAATGTAATGCAATTAATGCAACGTAATGCAACGTAATGCAACGTAATGCAAAGTAATACAATATAATGCAATGTAATGCAATGTAATGCAATGTAATGCAATGTAATGCAATGTAATGCAATGTAATCAATGTAATGCAATGTAATGCAATGTAATCAATGTAATGCAATGTAATGCAATGTAATGCAATTAATGCAATTGTAATGCAATGTAATGCAAGTAATGCAATGTAATGAATGTAATGCAATGTAATACAATGTAATGCAATTTAATGCAATGTAATGCAATGTAATGCAATTAATGCAATGTAATGCAATGTAATGCAATAGCAACGTAATGCAACGTAATGCAACGTAATGCAAAATGTAACGTAATTAACGTAATGCAAGTAATGCAACGTAATGCAACGTAATGCAACGTAATGCAACGTAACAACGTAACGCAACGTAACGCAACGTAACGCAAGTAATGCAACGTAATGCAACGTAATGCAACGTAATGCAATGTAATGCAATGTAATGCAATGTATCAATGTAATGCAATGTAATCATGTAATGCATGTAATGCATGTAATGCATTATAATGCAATGTAATGCAATGTAATGCAATGTAATGCAATGTAATGCAATGTAATGCAATGTAATGCAATAATGCAATGTAATGCAATGTAATGCAATGTAATGCAATGTAATGCAATGTAATGCAATATCAAGTAATGCAATTAATGCAAGTAATGCAATAATGCAATCTAATGCAATGTAACGCAACGTAATGCAACGTAATGCAACGTAATGTAACGTAATGCAACGTAATGCAACGTAATGCAATCGTAATGCAACGTAATGCAACGTAATGCAACGTAATGCAAGTAATAGTAATGCAACGTAATGCAACGTAATGCAACGTACAAGTAATGCAACGTAATGCAACGTAATGCAACGTAACTGCAACGTAACTGCAACGTAATGCAACGTAACGCAACGTAACGCAACGTAATGCAACGTAATGCAACGTAATGCAACGTAATGCAACGTAATGCAACTAATGCAATGTAATGCAATGTAATGCAATGTAATGCAATGTAATGCAATGTAATGCAATGTAATTGCAGTGTAATGCATGTAATGCATGTAATGCATGTAATGCAATAATGCAACGTAATGCAACGTAATGTAACGTAATGCAACGTAATGCAACGTAATGCAACGTAATGCAACGTAATGCAACGTAATGCAAGTAATGCAATATATTGCAATGTAATGCAATGTAATTCAGTGTAATGCAGTGTAATGCAATGTAATCAGTGTAATGCAGATGTAACGCAGTGTAATGCAATGTAATGCAATGTAATGCAATGTAATGCAGTGTAATGCAATGTAATGCAATGCAATGTAATGCAATGTAATGCAATGTAATGCAATGTAATGCAATGTAATGCAATGTAATGCAATGTAATGCAATGTAATGCAATGTAATGCAATGTAATGCAATGTAATGCAATGTAATGTATTGTATTGTATGTATTGTAATGCTATGTAATCGAATGTAGTGCGTTGTAACACAATGTAATGTAATGTAGTGCAATTTAACGCAATGTAGTGTATTCTAATGCAATGTAAAGCAATGTAATTCAATGTAACGCAATGTAATGCTATGTAATGCAATATGATGACATGTAGCGCAATGTAGCGCAATGTGTGTATTGTAATGCTTTGTATGCATGGAGTCTAAAACGCTTGTTCGCTAACTAAAAAACAGTTGTTTCTCGGACTTAATATAAAAATATATATGTATAAGTTAGTAATTTATAATAAACTGTAAATTTAAAAGTAAATTTGTAACTTTATTGAATAGTCTTTCACTGTCAGAGGTAAGTAAAATGATATTTAATGTGGTTAATTTTCATTTCAAAATAAAATTGAAACGTTCAAAGCTGTATGGTTTACAAAAACGCACTTACGTAAAGTATTCTTATCTAAAAAAAATTACTAATTCGAAATAGATTTTACAGATTTAATAAAATCGCTGCAGTGCTTACTGTAACCTAACCTAGCTATGAACAATGTTTACCTATTCTTAAAAATTCAAAATTAGCGCCAAATAGTTTTGGTTACGAAATTTAGTGATATTTTATATTGTAAATCAGTCTTCTGAGTTTACTCCTGTTAGTTAAAAAATGAAGTTATAGTGGATAATCACTTAAATTAGTGACAGTGGCAATGTTATTAATGTGGCAATCCTAAATCTACGCGTTTCGTTTTCTAAACTTAGACTCATGCGATAAAAGTGTATCATATTTTAATTTAAAGTACAGAAAAAAGTTGCAATTAAAATTATGAGAGCTAGAAAATTTTTGTTAGGGTGGTTTCGGCTGTCACTAGTAAAAGTAAATGTGGTCGGGCCGGCGAGAGGTGTCTTATGACTCACCTTTTAGTAAAGCATGGTTTAAGATTGTAAAAACGTATGTCGTTATTGGTTCATATAGTTAGTAATTTTGAATACCAACAAAACATCGTCAATGTTTCTAGGTTATATGCAAATTTAAGCCGCGCTGTCAAATTTAAATAAATTTATTGTTCGAATATCTCGGGATTTAGCATCCTAAAGGTCTTACAAACCCCCATCCACTCGTATAAATAAAGTCGAATTTCGTTTAAGGTCTGTTCGCACTTATTCTGGCATGTAAAGTCCACCGAGTGTGGGTAGTCATTTGATAAAAATATATTGTACTGTAAACGATTATCAGAACCGAGACCGGGTCAACACAATTTCGTTTTGGATCTGTTTTACAAATTAATTATATCAATAATTTTCAATAAGAAACGAATTAGCTAGCAGTGCTCGAACGAAGTGCGAAAAGTTTGGTTAATTGAGGAGGATCGTTTTTAGCCAACAGATCTCACTGCATCAACAGATCAAGACTGTAATTTGGTTATCGAAGCCACTTATAAATAACCGAGGTTGTCATAAATAAATACACTGTATTGGATGTTAAAAATGAGATTTATTATTAGTTAATAATATAACCGATTTTGAAAATCTCAGTTTACAGGTTGTCAATGTATACAGGGTGTTACAAAAAAGTAGGCCAATCCGTTCACCACATATTCTTTGGGACAAAATAAGAGGACTTTTCTTATGTCACTTTTCATTTGAACGCTTCCTTTTCGATATACAGGGTTTTAAACTTCACTTTTTAGAAGTGTATTTTTTTATCTCTGGTGTGTTTTAAGCCTTCTGTATGATTTTAAGTAAAAATTCAAAGAACTAATAGAAACATAAGAGGGTGGTAACCTTTAACCCCCATTTTTTCTGACAAACTCTTATGAACGTCGCATCCATTTTTGTATCAGTTTGATGATTTACCTAACTTTTTTGGCTCTTGTAAACTTTTGATTTGATGCTTCCTTTATGACATACTTTTAGTTATTCAACTAGGTGTTGAGATTTTTTTAACAATTTTTTTATTTTATTAATCAGAATAAATTCATAATAATAACTTAAAACAATCTATTGTTTCAATATAAATACCTCTGCACCTTCTGCGATGCGATCCCTCAATTGATTTTAATTTATTATTATTTATTATGCAAAATAAATTTAAAAATAGGCTTATCTTAAAGTTCGTAACAATATCTGTCAATTACTTCTCTTGTGTTTTAGCTTTATTTGCAACGGTTTCAAAGATATTTGAGTTTGAAAATTTTTAGTTTTTTCTAAATAACTACGGAAGTTGGCAACACTGATCAAAACTCAAAACGTCATTTGATTGGTCTGAAAATTCTGCCCAATATTGCTAATTTAACCGACTCTGTAACTGTTATAATAACAAAGTTAACCACAGAAGCTTAGTTAATAATTCAATACTACGTCGCATACAAAAAAATTTAATGTTCGATGTGTCCAAAGCCTTCGCGATTGCACCATTTTATTTTTTTAAATAATTGAAAACCTAATATTTTTTATACGTCTTGTCAAATGTTTGTCAAATTAATCGCTGCAAAAATTTCGAACTACTATTGAGTTCAAACGCTAAACTGAATAATAAGGTATGGCCAATAGAGAGAATATTTTGGAATTTTCTGAAATGACTGATATGATTTTAATTATGGGTAAGTTTTCAAATAAAATCTCTAGATTGTACATTTTGAATAACCATTCTCACTTTAGGAAAATGTGATTCTATTGCTAGTTTAGCTTCAAGGCGTTATGCAGAAATCTATCCAAATCGGTATCACTCAAAAAGGAAATCTTTCTTAAGTTTAGTACGCCGCCTAAGAGACACTGGAATATCTAAACAACAACGAATAGGAACATGTGGTCGGCCACGTAAAATTACACCAAATCAAGAGGGACAAATTTTGCAAATAGTTGAACAAAATCCGGGTACTAGTACTAGGATTATAGCTCGACAGATTGGAAATGATATAAATTCGACAGACGTGCATAGAATTTTAAAACGTCACTCATTACATCCATACCATGTGCAAAGAGTACTGAACTTATTGCCGCAAGATTTTCAGGCAACAAACATCTTTTGCAACTGGCTCTGTAATGAAAATAACCGTAACCGCCGGTTTGTTAGATTCATTTTATTTTCGGATGAATCCAATGAATGTTTGGGCAGATGAAAATCTAAGAGCTCTTGCAGAAACCAGTCATCAAGTAAATTTTAAAGCAAACGTGCGGGCAGGAATTGTAGACAATTTTCTTTTAGGTCCGGCATTTTTGCCACCAAACTTAAATGCCGAACATTTTCAATTTTTTTTACAAAATGAGTTTACAAATTTACTTGATGACAGTCTATTCGTCAAACGGTTCCAATACTAAATCAAAATCAATTGAGGAATCGCATCGCAGAAGGTGCAGAGGTATATACATTGAAACCGAATATTTTCCAAAATGTTCGGTTTTCAGTTATAAAAAGAGCCAGAAGGTGCATTCGCGAAGGCGGTGGACACATCGAACCTATAATTTAATTATTTGCATCCAACTTCGTATTATAATTATTAGCACAATTGATTCTTTTAAGTTATTATTATGAATTTATTCTGATTAATAAAATAAAAAAATTATTAGAAAAATCGCAACACCTAGTCGAATAACTAAAAAGTATGTCATAAAGGAAGCATCAAATCAAAAGATTACAAGAGCCAAAAAAATTAGATAAATCATCAAACTACTACAAAAATTGGAAGCGACGTTCATAGGCGTTCGTCAGAAAAAAATGGGGGTTTAAAGGTTACCACACCCCTCTTATTGTTGTATTAGTTCTTTGAATTTTTTACTTAAAATCATACAGAAGGTGCAATTAGAAAAGAGTAAAATTTGTACCAAATTTGAAAACGATATCTTAAAACACACCAGAGATAATAAAAAAATACACTTCTAAAAAGTGAAGTTTGACACCCTGTATATCGAAAAGGAAGCGTTCAAATGAAAAGTGACATAAGAAAAGTCCCTTATTTTGTCCCAAAGAATATGTGGTTAACGATTGGCCTACTTTTTGTAACACCCGTATATATATATATATATATATATATATATATATATATATATATATATATATATATATATATATATATTTTATTAAGCTGGCCATATATTTAGAAACTAGTGGACATAAAAAGGAGAAAAAATTCATTTAAAAGTCACGAAAAATCCTGGAAATTATTTTAAGTTCCGTAATTCATCGCAAGGGGCGCAATTGAAAATTAAAAATAAAATTATAAATTTCTCCGAAAATTCATTAAGGCATACCTTTGGTAACATCGTTAGAAAGGTTAGAAAATTCTGCATCATTTTGGTCTAAGGCTCATTGGCGTACCGACCTTAATAAAGAGGAAGCTATTGAATGTAATCATTTAAATCGCTGTTATTTTTAAACGACTTATCCGATTGTAGTAAACCTAGGCTTGTTTAGAAGAAAAAGTAGTACTTTTAACTGTCGCATCCATTGTTACGCGATAGCTCATAATAAAATTGTTAGAGGGCGCAATTTGTAATAATACCAGTATTTTGATTTTATTCAGAAAAATTAAATCATACGGTATAATTATGACATCATAAGCGGAAAGTAGCTTAAATTTGTAACAAAAACGTAAATAACGCAATTTGATATCTTTATTTGTTCCAGAGTTATGGCGAAAAGAAGACTTTTTAACCGTTTAATTTAATAATTGATTGTAGCTATGGTTTCTTAAGGTGTATAGGTTGGATTAGTAATGAGGAATCTGCATTTATCATAGTCTGTGCCTCCTTCACACTCTATCTAGGCTTAGGACTAGTCCAAACTAAGCAAATTGCAAAATTTGGAGCGTGTTTAGAGGCCAACGGGCCATAACAACGATATCAAAGTAATGATTGATTTTGTTTAAGAAACTTTTCAATAGAATGGTACAAAATCATGAACAACTGTTAAAAACAAGTGAAAATCTATAAATGTTCAAATTGACGGCCGTTTTGTAAAAACAACTATTAATTCTTCTTCTGTACGTTTATAACATCATATAAAACTTCTAAGGCATAATTCTAATGTGGTGTGTTTTAAAATAATAATCTAATTTGCTGCGGAACAAAGTCGGCTCGTTTCCATGGAGGTAAATAAATTGAAATAGTTGTAAACTGACAATTTTGATTGATGTTGTGTTGTAAAAATTTTTCCTTCATTAGTTTTGGGTTTCATTGTACCTTATCAGAAATTAGTGCTATCCTTAAAAATGTCGTATACCAATGCCGAGGCTTACGACATGCTTGCCGTGTATTATGAATGTTTTCAAAATGCAGCTATTGCGGAACGACAATACGCTATCAGATATCCTGATCGAAGGCACTACACTAGAAAAGTGTTTCGGCGAATGGCAACACGTTTAAGACAAACAGGAAATGTACGACGTATTCCACTTCCTGTCAGAAGACGTCGCATAAGAAATGAAGACAATAGTATTAATGTTCTTGCGTACGTGGAATCGGAGCCTCACGTAAGCATCAGGAGATTTCCACAGAACTAGGTGTAAGTGTTGCTTCTGTGTTCAGAATTTTAAGGATTTTAAGCTGCATCCTTATCATCTAGTTTTACACCAGGCTTTATCAGACACTGATTTTGACAGGCGGCTCGACTACTGCTATTGGCTGAGAGACATGTGTAGTAAAAATCTTCGATTCCTTTCCAAAGTTTTATGGACCGATGAGGCTACTTTTACTAGCTGCGAGAGTTAATTTGCACAATATGCATTATTGGTCGCAAACAAATCCTCACTGGATGCGCGAAGTGGATCACCAAAACAGATGGAGTGTAAATTTGTGGTATGGTGTTTTAGGTGACAGAATTATCGGACCATTTGTTTTTCATGGACACCTAAATGGTGAATCTTATTTAAACTTTTACAAAATGACTTGCCCAATCTTTTAGAAGACATTTCCCTTGACGTGAGAGCATCCTGTGGTATCAACATGATGGATGTCCTTCACACTATTCCCGAAGAGTCCGTGATTTCTTAAATGTTAGATATCCAAATCGCTGGATGGGAAGGTAGTTTGTTTCCGCCACCTAGATCCCCGGATTTAACTGTATTAGATTTCTACTTGTGGGAAGAATAAAAGATATTGTTTACGAAACGAGACCAACCACCCGAGAGGACATGATTCACCGAATTGAAATTGCAATAAATTCGATTCCACGAGACGAAATCGAAACAGCTGTTTCCAGTACAAGAAGAAGAATTAATAGTTGTATTTTACAAAACGGCCGTCAATTTGAACATTTATAGCTTTTCACTTGTTTTTAACAGTCGTTCATGATTTGTTACCATTCTATTAAAAGTTTCTTAAACAAAATCAATCATTACTTTGATATCGTTGTTATGGCCGTTGGCATTTAAGCTACTTTCCGCTTATGATGTCATAATTATACTGTATGATTTAATTTTTCTGAATAAAATCAAAAATACTGGTATTATTACAAATTGCGCCCTCTAACAATTTTATTATAAGCTATCGCGTACCAATGGATGCGACAGTTAAAAGTACTTACCTTTTCTTCTAAACAAGCCTAGGTTTACTACAATCGGATAAGTCGTTTAAAAATAACAGCGATTTAAATGATTACACATTCAATAGCTTCACTCTTATTAAGGTCGGTACGCCAATGAGCCTTAGACCAAAATGATGCAGAATTGTCTAAGCTTTCTAACGATGTTACCAAAGGTACGCCTTAATGTTGGAATTTTCGGAGAAATTTATAATTTTATTTTTAATTTTCAATTGCGCTTGCGATGAATTACGGAACTTAAAAATAATTTCCAGGATTTTCTCGTGGCGACTTTTATAATGAATTTTTTCTCCACTTTTATGTCCACTAGTTTCTGAAATATGGCCGGTGGCCAGCCTTAATGAAACACCCTGTATATATATATATATATATATATATATATATATATATATATATATATATATATATATATATATATATATATACATACATATCATACATATATACAGGGTCCGGCAACAAGAGCGCCTTCTTCTATATCTTCCGTTTGATATAAGCTAGATTAATAAAATTTTGGATAGTGTAATAGTTTAGTTGTGTGCATATTTTAAGATTATTCACGTGTATACAGGTTGTTTATTTAAAGATGACCAAGCTATAATAAAAATTTTAATGGAACACCCTGTATATTATTACTTTTTGAATTCTACACATTGTTCCTAACAAATTCGCAATATATTTCCCTATCCCTAAATATAGCCATTTTCGAGTTATGTCGATTTCTATTAAAAAAATTGAAATTACAGAGATAGCTTTGAAAATGTACCTCCTTAACCGTTGAAAAACAAAAGTTATCTAATTTATATCAGAAGTACACAGATAGAGTTTCTTATAATGCAAAGAAAATGTCATAATTGTATACAGGGTGTTTACAATTGACTTGTCAATCAGTCATTATTCCAACTAGTTAAAGTTTACTTTTCAAATAGAACACCCTTTATATTATTCCATTTTGGTTTCTACATATTAACTCTTATCAATTGATATACAATTCCTATCCTAAATACTGTCGTTTCCAAATTATTTTCAATTTTCAAAATGTAGATTATTGGAAAATTTTTTAAATCCATGGCCTCGTATAAATAGAAAAAAAAACCAGTAGAAAACAATTGTATTGCAAATTAAAAAACGCAACAGAAACTAATAGACTATAACCATTAAAATTATTTCTAGAAATACAAAACTAATAAAATAAAAAAAAAATAATTTAACGCTAATCATTAGCGATAATGATTTATAATAATTGTTCAAAATGTTGTCCGTTTTCTCGGATGCAGACCTGAAGTCGATCTTTAAAAGTTGTTCAACTCTACGCAACAACTCAGGAGTAATGCTATGAAAGCCTTGTTATACGATTACGCATATCTTCGACAGTGGTTGGTGGTTCTATAGACAATGCTTTTATGTATCCCCATAAAAAATCTATTCTCAGATCAGGGACATAGCTGGCCACCTCACAGGTCCATTTCGACCAATCCATTTATTTGGAAAGACTCCATTGAGATAATCTCTTACATCTGCAGAGTAGTGAGCAAGAGCGCCATCATGTTGATACCACATTGTGGCTCTAATATTAAAGTAATATTTTCTAATAAGCCCGGTAAATCGTTACGCAAAAGTTAAGGTACTTCTCACCATTCAAGTGTCCATCAAAAAGAATAGACCGATGACATAATCCCCAACGATGGCACCCTAGACACTTAAAGACCACTTATGTTGATTATCAACCTGTCTTAATAAATGTGGATTTTCTGAGGAATAATAATGAAAATTATGTGTACTAACAAATCCATTCTTATGAAATGTTGATTCGTCTGTTCATAAAATATTATTACAAAAATTTGGGTTTTGAGTAATTTTTTCTCTGGCCCAGTTACAAAATCTTACTCGATGATCGAAGTCTGCATCGCTCAATTCTTGGTGCAACTGAATATGATAGGGATGTAAGCGATTCTTCTTTAAAAGATGGCGGTGGTGATCTCTCACTTATACCAACTATTTCACTTATGTCCTTTTGGCTTCTGTGATGATCCTTTTCGATGGCGAGAAGAACTCTCAATTCACTATCTTCATTTGTAGAAGGTTTAACACGTTCATGTTTGGAGTAATTGGCACACGAAGTTGCAATAAATCTACTTATAACTTTCTGAAACGATCTTGCGTTTGGATGTCTTCTATCTATACAGGGTGAATCTTATCTAATCCGCCAAAATTAAAGGAGCACTAAAACTCATCATTATAAGCAAAAAAGTTCATATGTACATGGGTCCGGAAATGCTTCGTTTCCGAGATACAGGGTGTCAAAGTTGAAAAAGAAATCGCGATTTCTTCAATATTTTTGACTGTTTCGAAATAATTTCATGAAATTTCGTATACGGGTTTTGGGACAGTTGTTTGAACAGTTGTTATCAAAAGAACATGTTTACTTTTAATATTAATTTCTTTTCTTGTTTTTAATATTGGATATTTTAGTGCTCCTTACAAGTTTTAAATAAATAAACATTGTGAGTTTTAAATGTGTTTCTCTCAGAAACGGTTTCTCCTAGCGACATCACTAAAATATACCTTTTTTTAGCAGAAAAGATAAGAGAATCGATTTTTCTAGTCCAAAATGGTATACAGTGTAGCACAAAAAAATTGCAATGATTTAAAGGGGTCGAAATGGTTGCCGCTGGCGCCTTCTAGAGACCACAACTAAATAGACCACAAATTTGAATATTTCATTTCAAAAAACCATCGTATACGAAATTTCATGAAATTATTTCGAAACAGTCGAAAGATATTGAAGAAAACGCGATTTCTTTTTTCAACTTTGACACCCTGTATCTCGGAAACGAAGCATTTCTGGACCCATGTACATATGAACTTTTTTGCTTATAATGATGAGTTCTAGTACTTCTTTAATTTTGGCGGATTGGATAAGATTCACCCTGTATATCTTTCAGCATAAATTCTGCTGGCCAATAAACAGTTTCTTTCTGCAGCACCCAACACGAATATCATATCAACTAACTCATTTTGTGTAAAATTCATTTTATAAAATCTTGATTACTAACGTAAATGGTTAACTACAGTTTTATTTATTTACGTCAAACATAATTTTTTATAAGAAGCACACTTCATTTTAGAATTTTACTTGAAATTGAAGTAAATATTTGTCAAATTCTTGTTAACATGCATTGCCTCCAGTACAAAAATTGTAATTAGTCTTCTATCATAATATATTAGTTTCTGTTGTGTTTTTTAGTGTATAATACAATTGTTTTATGATGTTCTTTTTTATCTATACGAGGCCATAGATTTAAAAATGTCTCAATAATCTTATACATTTTGAAAAATTGAAAATAATTAAACGGCTATATTTAGGATAGGGAGTTGTATGGCGAACTGATAAGGGTTAATATGTAGAAACCAAAAATGTAATAATATACAGGGTGTTTTATTTGAAAAAGAAAACTTTTACTAGTTCGAATAATGGTTGATTGGCAAGTCAATTATAAGCATCCTGTATGCAATTATGTCATTTTCTTCACATTAAAAGGAAGCTCTATCTGTGTACTTGTTCTCATATAAATTAGATAACTTTTATTCTTCAACAGTTAAGGAGGTACATTTTTAAAGCAAACTCTGTAATTTCAATTTTTTTTTAGAAAAATCGAAATAACTCAAAAACGGTTATATTTAGGGATAGGGAAATATGTTGCGAATTTGTTAGGAACAATATGTAGAATTCAAAAAGGTAATAATATACAGGGTGTTCCATTTAAATTTTGTTATAATAATTTGGTCCTCTTTAAATAAGCAACCTGTATTCGCGTGAATAATTTTAAAATATGCACACAACTAAACTATAACTGCATTCCAAATTTTATTAATCTAGTTTATATAAAACGGAAGATATAGAAGAAGGCGCTCTTGTTGCCGGACCCTGTATATATATATATATATATATATATATATATATATATATATATATATATATATATATATATATATATATATATATATATATATATATATATATATATATATATATATATATATATATATATATAACGAATGTAAACCTAAGTACAGCTAGAGAGGTTATGTTAAATATAATAATTCTTTACAATGTTATAAAGTAACTAAGATTCTAATTTTTGCTTTAAATTCAAATATTTGGACATCTTATAATAAAAAGTCATCACCTTCACTTTCACTATCATCTTCACTCGCCATTGATTACTAGAGGTTTTTCCATTTCCTCAGCTCTTTTTTGAACGTCCCACCACTGGCTTTCAGCATGTAAAATACTCTTTTGCCACAGTTCTCCAGTTACTTGGTTTAATGAATCCTTCCATAGCGATAGAGCATTCTCGTCCCTGAAGCCCTGTCTTCGAACGTTTTTGTTGTAATACTGTTTACAATTTGCCCATATTAACTCGATAGGGTTGAATTGGCAGTGACACCGAGGTAAACGTAAAATTTGATGTCCTCATTGCTGAGTAATTTCATCAATTGCATATATTATTGGAACTTATAAATCCTTGGCAATTTGTAATAATTCCATATCATTCAAACGATCTTTCTCCTAGCGGTTTGTTTCTTGTGCTTTTCAAATCATTATCATGTCATGATTTTCGAACGCTTACTCGACTAAAAATCCACGTCTCATCCAAAAAGACAGGATCATAGCTAATTTCACAACTTTTATTAGCAAAATATTATCTCAAAAATGTTGCTCGGGCACCAGCAATATGAACCTGTTCCATTAAACGGCTTCTTCCATCGTCAACTTTGAATTCAAAACCAATTTTGTGTAACAATTGTTTCAAACTCGTTTTACTGAAGGTAAATATTTTATCTTCTTTAAGTTCAGTTTGAAGTTTTTCGATAGTATTATGTGAGCCTAAAATTAAACAGTGATTAATTCCATTTCAACAATAGTTTCTGAATTATTTACCAGTTGCATGCATGGTGTAAATTCTTCGTTTCAAAACGTCTTTCACGTATTCGTCGACATTTTCTGACTTCGGTGAATCCGGCTCCGATTTCCCAGATTCTAAAGCGAGAGCCATTCTTGCCTTTGTCCGAGTCACGGTTTTCTCGGAAATGCCGCATACGAGAGCAGTTCGCTGCAACGTAATATTACATAAATATAAATTTGAATAGTGAAAATTATTAGCGTACCTGGATAATGGAAGTTAAAGTTAAACTTGGCCCCCCGTTATCGCGTTCCATCTCGAAATAATGCAGTATATTCATTAACATTACTTGAGTTTGGCTTTTCAAAGATTTACCTTTTAATGACATCATTATTTGCTGCAAAATAAATAAATGCATCCAATCAATTGGAAATACATTTTGCATTATAAACTTACCTCGTAATAGTGAATATTAATAATAATAGTTTTGAAAAAAATTGTTTACAAATGCAATGGACACTAATAAATTACGAAGCGAAAGATAAATTCTTATAACTACAAAACACGATGCGATTATACGAAACGAAATACGAAGAATACTTTGAGGTTAAATAGTCGAGAAGACATCTGACAGCGTCATGCGCTTTGACTTTAGAATCGACATACGCTTTTAAGTCCTGCATTTAAAATATATAGCAGACGTATATTATACAACCCGTCTTTCTTTAAGTGGGAACTTCGCACTAAGATAAAGGGAAACAGATACATTTCACAGCAATAATTATATCCCCATTCTCGAGTCCGCCATGAGACACATCTCCCCGGCTATACTATATTTACCAATCATAACGATATGAGCATCCATTACCAACATCGAAAAAAGAAATATTGACTCATAAAGTGAAACATAAAACCCATTTCGGTTTCATAGCGCTCAACTGAGAAATCGTACTGCATATTTTTGGGATCATACAACAGTCTAAAAAGTCAAAATATACTTAAAAACGCTTACCTATTTATCCTATCTTATTACAGAATTGTCTTCATTTCTTCTTCTGACTGTTACAACAATAAATTAAAAGATAGTTATTAATGATAATTATTAATCACGCAATGAGTAAGAATGGAATAAGTTTAAAATGTAACAATACTCATTCATAAAATAATTATCCCCTTCTATTAAATTACAAAATACGTGACAATCAAATGTAGTATCCTGACATTTAATTATACAAGATTTTTCAAAATGCAATTTAATTTTAGCAACTCGTAACTGGTTGTTTTTTAATTAAACGTGTGAAAGACAATGTAAGCACGAAAATGTCACGAAATTGTTTACTAACACTAAATGAAAATAAAACATTACTGATTACCAAGTCAATGAAAAATTTCATTAAATAAATATTTTTAAAAAATAATTGAATTTTTGTGAAGTCATTTTAAACGTTAAAAGGTAAAGTAAAATTTCTTTTAACATTTTGTATATAATTTAAAATAACATTGCTTAATAATGTTTCTTAGAAAATTTTAAATTTCTTTGGTGAAAGTTTTCTATTGTTATTTTAACTTTTTTAAAGTTACGTATTTTTCTGTTAAAGGTATAGACATGGAGAATTTTAAAGTATAATAAAAACGTAATAAAGCATTCGAGAGGTTAAAAAAGCGCAAGAGTTTATAAAGGAAATCTCAAGCTGTAGCATATAATCAAAAATTCGAGTTTTATTTTTCAAATTAAATATTGTGCTAACAAACCATTTTACTATAAAGGCATTTGAATAGTAAACAGTAGCGATAGTGTAAAAAATAAAAATTAAAAAACACAATGAACAACACTTCTTACTCAAAATTTAATGACTACCAATGAGTATCTATTACATACCATCGTACTGAAAAAATACTGGTACAGCTTGTTACTGTAGACACTTCCAAAATTCAAATTGTGATGAATAGAGCTCGGATTTATATGCACGAAAATTAGTTAAAATATGCGCATATATATGCTTCTAAAATCTTTAAAATATGCACTTGATTCTGTAAAATATGCACAAAAATATGCAGCAAATGCACTAAATTTTACTCACAATAATGAACAAAATATTTTTGTACATTTATTTTTAAAATAATACATATACAATACATATAAAACAATAATTATAATATTAATGGCTATATATATATATATATATATATATATATATATATATATATATATATATATAGTGTGACTTAAAGACTTGCTAATATTAAAGGAGGCGATTCTTGGACCCATTTTAAGAAAAATACTTCATATATACGTAAACGACCTAACTTTTGAAATACAGGGTGATACAGTTTCCAGAAGAAAATCTTTTTTTTATAACGACTGTGATACTCTCATTAGCCATTAATATTATAATTATTGTTTTATATGTATGTATGTATGTATGTAACTAATAGAATAATAAAACAATAACAGACAGTAAAAATTATTAATTATTTAGTTTATTGTTATTTACATTACCAAAACAGTTTATAATTATATACTTTTCTAAATTCTGCATAGTAAACGATTGCCTTCTATCGGAAAGTATATTCTTGTGTATAGAAAAACTTCGCTCTACATCTACAGATGTAATGGGCGCATATTTTAAAACAAAAATGATTGCGGGATGTACAGGGTGGCCAACTAAGAATGCGAGGTACTGTTTCTGGGAAACTATACATCGTAGAGGCTTGCGCAAAAAAAAGTTTTACTAAAACGGCCAATACAAAAACCTGGAAAATATTTTCAGGTTTCTGAAATGGCCGCTAGGGGGCTAAAAAAGTGATGTTTCTGTGAATTATGCTATATTAACCTAATGAAAAAATAATTGATCTTTAAACTGGAGGATAATCTGAACTTTTTCTGTTTGGCACCTTTTGACGTATGTCTAAAAATAAAGTGGTAGGGGGTATTCAAAGGTTTCCTTAAATAACCCCCTGTATCTTCGAAACGGCTAATCCGATTTTAACAAACTTGGGCGCGTTGAAATGAGCTATTCTTGGGATATAAATGTTATAATACTTGGTTTTGTTAGTTTCACATGTCGTCGCTAGAGGGATTTTTTGGACATTCCGACAGAAACGGTTAATTTTCGCAAAAAAATGAAACGCATTGGTATGACTTTTTTTCATGAACAAGTAGCTATATGATGCCTAAACAAGCTCGCGAAAACCGCATCTCGATATCTTGTTCCTAACCTAAAATATCGGCCAAAGAAGGCTTTATACGAAAATACCTTAAATATTGATTTTTTTTAACTATATTTTTCTGGAATTGTTTCTATTATGTAAATTGTGGTCCTAAAAAGGACCGATTTAAAGGAAGAAGGTTTTTAATGCCCCCGTAAATGATCGAAATGCTGACCATCACTCTGTGCATGGCTGAGGCCTCTTATGTGTAGACAAAACTGTAGCTTCTATTTCGGCTCTGAATAGGTTACCTAGAAATTGCGATTTTAAATGTTTGTAAATTTATTCGCCAGAATAAAATCACCCTTTTTAAAATTATTACGGGCAAGTAAGTAATGCTAAAAGTTATACGAAAGGCCTATACTTTGTTTGTTTAAATGCATATTCACTATGGATATATACGAAAAATACAATTAATAGAAGCAGGCAATGGAAGCAGATACCTAAACAAAACATACATGATCCTCAAATTGTCAACAGTTGTCAATACTTTCGCGTTACTTTGAGCAATTTTTGTGCTTTCAAAATGCGTTTTACGAATAATGAAGCAGTTGATATGCTTGCGGTTTATGTTGAATGTCTTCAGAATGCCGCAGTAGCTAAAAGAGTTTACGCGGCTCGATATTCAAATCGGTTTCCTTGCGGTGTAAGAGTTTTCCCCGATTAGTGGCGAGCTTACGAGCCAATGGTAGTTTTCGGCCTACGTTTCAACGGCAAAGAATTGGAAGAACACAAGAAAATATTAACCGTGTACTGGGCTATATTGAAGGAAATCCTCATGTTAGCACAAGGGCATTATTCACTAAGTTGGGCATATCACGGACAACGGTTCAAAATATTTTGAAGGACCATAGGTAAGTTCTAATGGCTATCAAAATATAAAAACTTTTTTTAATTACTTTAAGAATGCTCCCATATCATGTCGTTTTACATCAGGCCTTGAAAGAGGAAGATTTTGATCGAAGGTTATTACCATTGGATATTAGGCATGATACGCGAAAATAGAGAATTTTTATTTCAAATTCTTTGGACCGATGAAGTCACCTTCAGTAGTGACGGAAGAATCAATCTGCATAATATGCATTATTGGTCTGCAGAAAATCCCCATTGGTTGAGTGAAGTTCAGCGCCAAGGACATTGGAGTTTAAATGTATGGTGTGGCATACTGGGAGGCAGAATTATTGGGCCATATTTTTTCGAGCAACCCCTAAATTTTTTAACTTTTTGGCCAATCAATTACCGTTGTTGTTGGAAGGTGTGCCTCTGGAAACAAGGCAAAAATTGTTTTTGCAGTTGGATGGTTGCCCAGCACATTTTGCTATTAATGTGCTCAACCTACTACTAGGGAAGATATGAAAAACCGGATTCGTAACGAAATACGTAACATACCAAGAGCCGAAATTGAAGCTGCAGTTTTGTCTAGTCATGAGGGGCTTCAGCAGTGCACAGAGCGTGATGGTCAGCATTTAGAGCATTTACGGGGGCATTAAAAACTTTCCTCTTTTAAATCGGTCCTTTTTAGGACTACAACTTACGTAATAGAAACAATTCCAGTAAAATATAGTTAAAAAAAAATTTAAGGGATTTTCGTATAAAGTTTTCTTTGGCCGATATTTTAGGTTAGGAACAAGATATCGAGATGCGGTTTTGGCGAGCTTGGTTAGGCATCATTTAGCTACTTGTTCATAAAAAAAACTCATACCAATGCATTTAACTTTTTTGTGAAAATTCACGGTTTCTGTCGGAATGTCGAACAAAGCCCTCTAGCGACGACATGTAAAACTAACAAAACTTCAAATATTATAACATTTGTAGCCCAAGAATAGCTCATTCCAACGCACCCAGGTTTGTTAAAATCGGCTTAACTGTTTCTAAGATACAGGGGGTTATTTGGGGAAACCCTTTAATACCCCCCCCCCCCACCACTTTATTTTTAGTTATACGTCAAAAAGTGCCAAACAAAAAAAGTTCAGATTATCCTCGAGTTAAAAGATCAATTATTTTTTCATTAGGTTAATACAGCATAATTCACAGAAACATCACTTTTTTAGGTTCAAGATTGCAGTTACGCTCCCTAGCGGCCATTTCAGAAACTTGAAAATATTTTCCAGGTTTTTGTATTGGCCGTTTCAGTAAAACTTTTTTTGGCGCAAGCCTCTACGATGGATAGTTTCCCAGATACAGTAATTCGCATTCTCAGTTGGCCACCCTGTACATTACTTAGCACAAATTCACCTTGTAAAATTTTTAAAACATTTTCAAGAATTTTAAGTCCTTCATTTTTAATTAGAGCACCACCAATTTTTTTGTTCAATGATATTTCCAATTTTTTCAGTAACTTCGCCAATCGATTTTTTGAGACTATTAACTAATTCAACTGACTCCGTCAAAGGCATTCCCTGTTTTTCTAAATTCAAAATTGTATCGACGATAGGGTTATAATTGGCTTTAATAAATGATATAAATGATAACTGCTGTAGTAGTTCAGAATTCCGCAACAATTTTTGATTCTATAATTACTGCTGAACTATCATATAAATCTACAATTACTTCTTTAACTTTATTAAAATATTCCGCGTAGAAAATAGCAGCATATAACCAAGTATTCCACCTAGTAATAACAGGTTGGGGGGGGGGGGGCAGAGGTGTATTTGGTAATTTTTCTTTGTACAGTTGTATTCTCAGGGGCGCTTTTACAAACACTGTTTTAACATTACTAATTAAAATATTTTCAAGTGGAAATTGTATCCTTATTTCTTCCGCTACTCCATTAATCGCGTGGGCTAAACATGTGTGCCGATTTTGCAGTTTAATGCTCGCCACGTACCTTCCAATCAATATTCACTACAGCACGGTCTTACAAATACAGCATTACCTAAATTTAAAATCTGCGTACTAACCACTATTACACAGATCCTTTCCAAGGAAAGTCAAATATTGCCGACAACTCAGGGATTAAGAATGGAACACCCCAAAAAGAAATGTTGGCAAACGACCACAATAATAGTTAATAACATTTAAGCACGTAAACCTGCATTTCGGAAATTCCCTTAATCCGCTTGAAATATTTCTGAGCAAGTTAGTCAAGATAACAATAGGAAGGAATTAGTGATGAGAATAACCGAGACATTTCCATAATCAACTATTTTATTACTATTTATTAATAATTGAGATATTTTAATTATCGACTAATATCAGTAGTTACGAAGTAGTAGTTTGAAAATTTCTAAACTAAAGGATCATAAAAAAATCTACTAAAGAAATGCAAATTATTGCAATGAGCTTTTCCTCCGTAAAATTTTGCGGTAAACATATGATTTGAAATTGTTTCTTTGAAAACAAACTTAAAATGTTAGCGTGGGGTGCAAAATTTAAATCAAATTTGTAAAAAAATTAAAACCTTAAAATCAAATTCTGGCTACGTCATTTCTTTCTATACAAATTTACCTTTATACCAAAAAAAAAAAATCGTCGAAATCCGTCAAGCGGGTTGTCTCGCAATCTGCGTGGATAAATTACGCGATTATTTTAATATATAGGGTTATATAATTTGATTTGTGTGGGTAAGTTAAAAAAATCTTTAAACTTTTGAAGCATTGCGCATATTGCAATTGCTTATTAACATTAAAGTACCCGGTATATTTACCCATTCATAGAAATAATCTCATTAAATTGCTATGTGGAATTTGGATAACAAATATAATTAGTGAAACGAACAATAATAGTAACTTATTGCCAGTGGCCTTCAGAACAGTAACCTATTGAAAATTTGACACTGAAAGATTTATTGCATTCTACCATAATGAGTTTCCCGCAGATAAAGAAATATGCAAGAATACACATAATTTAATATAATTCCATTGAATCTCCAAAATGGGAAGAAGAAAAAAAAACGGCGAAAAACTTCACGAATGTATAGAATAAATGTAATTTTTCATTTTTATTAAAAAAATTTTAATTGTAAAAATATGCAATTAAATGCACGCAATGTGTGAAATATGCAAAATATGCACAACAGCACGTAAATATGCAAAATATGCAAAATACAGTTGGTGTCAATCGAATTTAAATTATGCGATTCGTGTATAAACAAAATATTTTTGATGGCTTATTTATATTATAGAATATGCATTTTGCATATAATCCGAGCTCTAGTGATGAAGAAACAATTTTTGTAAATCGGACATCTCACGATTTTCAAATAGGGGTTAAGGATTTGTCAAATTGGGAAATGTGATAGATTACTGTCACTTTGATATTTCATGGTCATAGCCTGCTAATGCAATTGATTATGTGCCGTCAAACCAACATTTTTGACTGTGTGCGTTAGCAGGCTATGACCATGAAATGTCAAAGTGACAGTTTACGAGAGTCTTTAATCACTTTTTTTGTATGTAAACCGGACATCTCACGATTTCAAGTAGGGGTTAACCATTTGCCAAAAAAACACATTTGATAGATTACTGTCACTTTGATATTTCAAGGTCACAGCCTGCTAATGCAATTGATTATGTGCCGTCAAACTAAATGCACACAGTCAAAATTTTACTGTACCAGTATTTCTTGAGCGCGATGGTACATCGTGTATACTAACCGACAAATTTCCTTATTAACAGATACAGTATCCGTCTAAAGTCTCTCCTCCCCCAACCTATTATGTGAAACATAAAACTGAAATTAACAAAATTTTGGGAAACCGAACTAAGGCAGATATACAACATTTTTTAAAAATTGCGGACAACCGTCCTATTGTAAAATAGTTTTAAATGGGATCACATGGCAAGTAATATCTCCTTTGAAAGCTGGTTCCAAGTCCTTTTCAACGACATTAACAATATTAAAATATTACTACTTCAACCCAAAAACGCCAAATATTTGTTAAGCTAAAAATTAATAATAATAATAATAATTTAGTAAATGCCCTGCTCTTCAATAGGAACAAGCCATACAGGAAATTCGAGTGAAAGAAAAATTAACTTACGTGGAAGCTAAGAAAAAGTAATCATTCCTACACCTGCACCTAAAATTAGTTATGCGAAAGCTACTTCAACACCGACTGTTTTAGAGTCTGGATCTGATGTAAAATCTCTTGCCAAGGAATTGCTCCCAATTTTGATTGGGGCACTCAAACTGCTAATAAATACAAATATTGAAACTGCTTCTCGCACCAATTCTCCTAGTTTGGAGAAAAGAAAACGTGAGTCTGTGGACAGCATATCTGTGCCTGAGGATCACTCGGTAACTTCTGAGGGCACTCGACAATACCCTCAAACCAAGAAAAAGGAAAGAGGGGGTAGGAGAAGAGGTAGACCGAGAAAAGTAAACACTATCGTGAACGACGATACATTTTATTGACTACTGTGTTATTTTTTTGTGATTTTTGAACTATGAAATTTCTGTTGTTTGTTAGCAATTGTTTGTTTATCGTTAATTTATTACTGTTTTGCTTATGTTATTGTTAAAATATATTTATACACATTTCTTTTTTACGTTCTTACGAACAGAATTTTATTCCATACAAGTTAATGTGTTATATCCCTTGTAAAGAACCAGCGTCCTGTACGTATGTGTTTTAGAATAAATTAGGTGCGGACCATCCTGTATGTAAGATTTCATAAGTTTACGCGATATTGCACAACAAATAATTTATTCATCACCGCTGACGTGTATTTCTAAAAACCGTAAGTTTCTGCACGTCAGAACGATTTTAACCAATCGCATAACGGCATCCCCCGCACGGTAGCCGTGAAACCGCCCACAGATGCACCTTTATAAACTCGCGACGCGCATAATAAAAGGGAGATGAATCTCAGTAGATTCAAGTCAAGCCGTTCGAGAAACCAGTAGCCGCAGCCGCACCGTTTGCTTAGTGTAAGCACCGACCTGTTGTTCACCGACGAAGAGTCCTTCGCGATCTGGCGATAACGCGCACCACGACGCACCGGGCAACCTAAAGTTCAATTCTGTACCGCTATTGATATACACGTAAGTTGTAAAGTTATACAATCTCACAACTTACACTCAAACACTACAGACCGTAAATAATTCCGGGCTGAGCTCCAGGAGTTATACCACATACACCTAGAGTAACGCAGGGGTAGCCCCCGACGGAACTCGCCAATACAAAGTACACTAACACCTAGAGTAGCACGAAGGGTAGATCCCATCGTCACTCGCCACCACAAGTACACCTAGAGTAACGCAGGGTAGCCCCGACGGAACTCGCCAACACAAAGTACACCTAGAGTAACGCAGGGTAGCCCCGACGTATCTTACAAAGTACCTGAGGGTGAAGGGTTGTTACAGGGCTGTAAAGACCTACGACCTTTCTCTTAGTATATCCAGTAAAGACAGGCCATCGCCTACGTCTTCTGCGCATTACTAAAATCCCGCTCGAAACTCATACACTACCTACAGACAAAACACAATAACCGTACACGGTGTCTTGAATCGCAGAAGAGTACCTCCATAACCTGTTGTATAAATTTGTAGATAAATTTGTAGTCCACCGAACCATCGTAAATACCTGGTGCACGAACGTTTGTAAATAAATTAGAGAGTACGTAGATTTTTCTATCTTTACGTAAACCTATTAGAGTAGTTTTAATATTAAGTATTTTGTTCCCTTGATTAATTATAAATAATTAGACTTAGTATAGAGATCGGTAATTAATTTAGTTAGATAAATAATCTATTTGCCTACATTAAACCGGTCATAAGTAAAGAAAGACCGTCCCGAGATCTCGCGTTTGCAGACGCGCATTCGCGTGTATTATTTCCCGAGGAGTAGGACATCCTTGCTTCAGCGCTCCAGAGTTACTAACATATAAGCACGATATCGATTTTCTCAACGATTCGAGTTCATTGCGCTGGCGCTCCGATCAACCACTGTATCAAGGATAACGCTCGCGCTACTGTACATGCAGGACCGTAACCTAAACTTTGCCTCTTAGGTAAGGAATAGATTAAAAGACTATCTTTTGTTCACAGAAGCGACTTCACCAGTGACGCCAGGACCCGGGATTCTCATACATATTTTGTTAGTTACCGTTTATTTTATTTATTGTAAATATTTGTTTAATATACGTGTTAAAAATGCTTTACGGATTTTATTTAAGGTTACAGTGTTAAGCCCATCCAGTACTTACTACGAACCACTCCCGTTTATAAAATAAACCCGATTGAGCAAAGCCGAGGCAAAATAAAACCGCGTTGGGTTACCAAACCAGAAGGGCGCATTATAAATTTGACCCTAAACGTAGGGAGCGCATTACACCTTACATATCAACTTAATCATGGGAACTATTGTCCAGTGGAACTGTAATGGTTTTGCTCATCGCTGCTGTAAATTGAAAAAAATTATTAACGATTTCAACCTTGTAATATTGTGTTTGCAGGAAACCCACTTCAAACCAGAGAAAAATTTCCTGTTACGCAGACACAATACAGTCAGAAAAGATGCCTTATGTACAAATAGAGCAAAAGGAGGAGTGGCAATTGTAATCAGAGAGGACGTCCAATTTACTGTACTAACGATCAAAACGGAGCTACAAGCTGTTGCTGTAAGGCTATCTGCACCACTAAATATGACAGTATGTAATATATCTCCCAACCACAAACTGGCAACAGACTTTAATGCCCACAGTCCTTTATGGGATGCCTCACGTTCAGATGCTGGTGGAGAAACACGAAAACATACTAGACATACATCAACTATTTCTAATGAACACAGGAAAAAATACTCATCTATGCGCCAGACCCGGTTCCTTTTCTGCAGTAGACCTAACAATAGTATCTCCATGTATGACTTCCTTGGACAGTGTTAGACGACTCAAATTTTAGTGATCGTTTTCCAATCATTGTAAAAACGGAACATGAAGACGCACCTATGATAAGCCCCATCAAGTGGAATTTTGATAAGGCTAAATGGGATGTGTTCCAAGCTCACCTAGATACACGCATTGATAAAAATTACACAACTTCGAATATAGAGTAAGTCACAAATTACATAATTAGTGCAGCTAGCGCTGCCATTCCAGAAGTGGGGGGAAAATTAATCAACCACAAAGTGCGCTGGTGGAATCAAATGGAGTCCATAAAAGCGAAAAAGCGTACATTAAACCACTTTAAAAAATATCTGACACACGAAAACTTTATCTTGTCTAGAGCTTGGACTCCTGGCATAATTATGTCAGCAGCATTAACTTCAAACACAGAGGTTTGGAGGAGAATAAAACGATATCAGGTAATTAGTGGAGTTGATCGGCCTATTTCCACAGTTTAAGCCTGATGACGGAAGCAGAGTCCGCTTCCGAAACGTCGCACATATATACAAGGTACCTCAGACAAAATACGAAGGATAGGCAGCAAATACAAGATACGCACTGCCTTCAAATCGACCAGAACGCTCAGGGAATACTAACCAAAACCAAACTATACAACGAAGATCAGAATTCCAAGAACTGTGTATACAACCTACCATGCGAATGCGGCAGAGCATACATAGGAGAGAGCAGTAGACCACTCAAAGTGAGAACTCAGGAACACAAGAACAACGTCCGCAAAGGCGAAACAGAAAGATCAAGAATCGCTGAACACCGCATCCAATGGGATAACATACAGATAGTGGCAAAGGACGAGAATACAACTCGTCGGAAACTCAAAGAAGCCACATTCATCGCATTAGCAGAAAATCCAATAAGCCAAGCTAGTGTAGAAATGAAACCCATATGGATTCCAATAATGCGCAAGAGATTACGGCGCAACATGCCCAATAAACTTCTGCGCAACCACGAAAATAGTTTAATATATATATATATATATATATATATATATTATATATATATATATATATATATATATATATATATATATATATATATATATATATAAGTTCTAATAAATATATATTGGATTACTCAGTGGCTCAGCGGTAAAGGTGTCAGACTAGTAAGTGAAAGGTACCAAGTTCGAATCTGAGAGTAGTCAAGTGCTTGAGAAAATTAGATATAACATATGAATTCGACTCAAGTGCGAAAACAGTCCTTCTCAGGACTAAGCCTGATGACGGAAGCAGAGTCCGCTTCCGAAACGTCGCGCAAAGCATAAACTGTGGAAATAGGCCGATCAACTCCACTAATAGGAAACCACAGTTACAAAACACTTATAATGCAGAAATATCAGGTAAGCGTAACACACATTTCATTCAGTTGGGGATAAACGGAAATGATACCACCAGTAATCCAAATCTAGTCACAGAACTTTTGTTTCAATGTGTGGAAACATACGTTTGGTCACGTACGCCACTACTAGGTTGGTGACGACAAAATTACTGTCGGCTCTAGTGGCTGACGGTGCGGGCGGTTACACAGATACCGTCAACGTCAAATTGATGGTGCGTTTATTTTTCCGTTTCATGTGTAAGCTTTAATTAATTTCAAAGCGCTACTGTTGGTGCGGCGGAGTTGGTAAATTTTCCGCCGCAGAAAAATCCTTCGTGCGTGTAACGAGCGTTAACGTGTTACATTCATACCATTAAAAAATTTGAAATAGGCAGGGCTGACGAAATGCAACTAGAAGAAGTGAGTATTTATCTTACACGAAAAATTCTACAAATCGACAAGCCCTAATTAGTAGTAGCAATGCTTAGATGTAAAATTAATTTAGTAAATATCTTTGCCTTAATGAGATTTTTTTTTGTTAGTACGCTCATGCTTATTGTTAGCTTATGTTACTTATTTGTGGACTGTTCAGGAGTCCTTTTCCTCTTCAACCCTGGTCATTCCTTGTTGTTGTGTTGCGATGTTTCGTGTTATTGTATGTTGTACAATCATGAGGTGTGGTTATTTTGGGTGTAAAAGGCAAATTATTTAGATTTTATTGAGTAATGAATGTGCTAATGGGTTAAGTGTGCATGGTAGTTGTGTGTGTGTAGCGTGGTTGGTGTGCTTATATTCGTTGGCCGGTATCTTGCTGGGGTCGTCATTAAATAGACGTGGGGATGCGGAGGGCATACGGGATGTTGTCAAGGGATTCTTCTATCTCCTCGGGAGGTCGTTGAGGAGTTGTGTGAGGATGTTTGAATTTGAGCTCGGGTTTCCTTCGCGGAATGGGGAAAGCGGTAGTTATAAGGAGTGGTAAGGATCTCTTTGGTTGGGATGGAATCGTCGAAAATTCTTTTAGGTAAAATTTTTTGAATAGTTTGGTTATTAAGGGTACCTGAAGTGTAACCGGTTTATGCGTCGGAAAATTTGGCGCTCACAGGAAGCGATGGAGTAAAGGTGTTTGGGGTTTATATTTATATATATGGAGTGACAACCTCTGATTCTACCGGAGGTTGCCCAGTAGGTTTGCGCGGTTCGTAATACGGTTGAGGATTTTTAACATCCGGGAGCTAGTTAAGGGTTCATGAGAAAAGGATTCCTAGGTAGGTGATTTCATCTTGGAGAGGAGTCTTTCCTGATTTAGAGTGAGGGACACATTTCTGGAGGCAAGCTTTGGGCACTTATCTTCGGTGCAATGAAGATGGCGGAAGAGGATTGCTTGGGTCTTGGTAGGATTGACGGAAACTCTCCACCGGTTAGCCCAGTTGGAGAAGTTTCGTAGGGTTTTGGATATGATGCAGGAGGCATCGCTGTTCCGATTAACCGCCCACAAGGTGGTGTCATCCGCAAAGTGCGCTGCGACTACTCCGGGTTGAGTGACTTCGGGATATCGGATGCGAAGATAGTGTAGAGGATCAGGGCTAAGGCAGAACCTTGCGGTACGTCTGCTATAGGTTCGAAAGAATCTGAGAAGGTTTTCCTACTTTGACCCGAACTGACCGGTTGGTTAAGTACGAGAGTAGGAGTTTGGAGAAGGTTGGAAATGTTTAGGTTTCGGATCTTGTGCAGGAAACCGGCGTGCCAGACCCTGTCAAATGCTTGCTTAATGTCCAAAACACAGCCAGATTGCATTGCTTGTGATTGAATGCTCTGGTGGTCTCGGTAAGCAGCTTCAACAAGGGATCGTGACACGTTCGGTTGGGACGGAAGCCGAATTGGCTGTTAGGAAGACGGTTGTTGAATTCGAGGTGGTAACTCGTCACTTGGCTAGAATCTGCTCAAAGCATTTTCCGAGGCAACTCAGGAGGGAGATGGGTCGATAGGAGGAGGGTGAGGTTAGGTCAGCGTGGAGTTTTGGTATAATGACGGTGGAGGCCGATTTCCAGTCCTTCAGAAAATAGGAGAAGGTTAAGCTTATATTATATTATATATATATATATATATATATATATATATATATATATATATATCGGATAGTAGACGGAGGGCTGGGTCGTGTAGGTGCAGGAAGATCTTCCTATTTAGGCCGTCATGACCAGGGCTGAGTTTTTCCTTTTTAAAACACGTGTGGACCTGGTCGGGCGTGATGGGTGTATAAAAGGGACTCTCGTTATCGAGTTGGGGTTCAGGACCTTGACCTGGTTGTCGAACTGGTGATTATCTGGGGATTGGAAAATGGTTTGAAGGTGGTGACCAAAGAAATCGGCCTTTCCTTGGTCAGAGGAGATTAGGTTGCCCTGAAGGTCGGTAAGGTGTGATTTAGGGTTTACTTTTCTTCTGGTCACTCTATCGAACTGTTACCAGAAGAGTTTGCCATTTCTATTATCTAGTTGGGAGGGGGCTTTGGACCAGAGGTCTTCGGCTTGTTTGTTGGCTTCTCCCCTGATTAAGACATTGAGGCGATTGTATTTGGTCTTGAGAACCGGATCCGTGGATCGCAAGAATTGATGGTAAATTCATCTTTTTTCTTTGATCCAGCTCACAATGTGTTGTGGGAACGGTTTGCGGAAATGTTTTGTAATGGTATAGAGGTATCTCGAGATCTTGGGTCGTTTGAAGATTCGGTGTTAATGAGATAGATTTATAGCTCAAAAATTGAGAAGTAGATATGGAGTGGAAAAAAAACTCAAAACCAAAATTCTCATTTTTTTTTATTATATGTGTATGGTGTAGTTCAAAAATAATCCTACTTATATACGTTTCGGTCTATTAAATAATTAGACCATCATCAGGGGATGAACCGAATGTAACACACAAACAATCAACTTGATGTTAAGATATACAATAAAATGTCAATTAACCTTTTCCTTAGATTAAAATGGTTTAAATTCTTGACAAGCGCATCTAAGCTTACAATAGATCAATAAAATAATCGCTTTGTCTATATCGAGAACGAAAACACATCACTGTTAACGTTAACATAATATGCATGGAATTCTCAAGTTAGAGAAACAACATCGTTACGGCCTGACAAATGTTTTTTAAATTTGAATAAAAATATTTTAAGATTGATAAAATTATTTTTTTTTTTGAAATTGGATAGCAATACATGTATTTACTGCTTTATAATTGCACTTTATATTGTTTACTGTTTCAGTACAAACAACTTTGTAAATTTCTTGTATAGTATATTTACTATGTAATTACTTCATTAAAGCTAAAATAAATAATGATTTATTTTATAAAAATAAACGTAAAAGGAAATGTAAGCGATGTTGAGCAAATAGTGATATCAGATTGTTAGAGAAAACCATTTTTGACCTAATCTTAACGTAATAATTCGTGAATGAATGGATTTAAGTAAATCTAGATTCTGATAACAGCATACTAAATTTTTACAACTAGAATTAGGAAAATATCAGAGTTGCTTGTGACAATCATTTACGACTCCTTCTTTCTCTTTTAATTATTTTGATTACTTGCACCAAATATCTGGGGAATGTACATTTAAAAAGACAATTTCTTGTAATTGTACATTTATTCCCTTTCTAAAACGCGCATTTTAACATTCTTTTAATATAACTAGATAGGAAGGAACGTAGAATTATTTTCTATTTTAACTTTAATGAAACACGAACTTATATTCTAATTTCTGGAAGGCATGTTTTTTTTGTATCTAGAAACTTGTCATCAAGCAAGATTTCGTTTATATTGGTAATACAGGGTGTTTCCAAAGTAATCTGAAATATTGTTCTGAGCGATTCTTATAAATTTAAATCGGGCTTGTGTGAACGAGTGATTTTAAATATCCCACACATAAAAATCCACACGATTGTGTTCAGGTGAGCTTGGGAGCCATGGATCTGGAGATCCTTGTTTTATGCAAAGGTCTGAAACAAGTTATTCAGAAACTACCGTACTATTACTGAAAAATGTGGAGGAGCACTGTTATGCATGAACCACATACGCCTTCTAACTATGAGAAAAAAATTGGTAGTTCATTTCCTAGAAAAATATTCCAAATAGTTTAGTAACTAACATTTACTTGTTGAGAAATTTTTTTGGTGATCCCCAACAATTTGAACAACTTGAGCGTCAAGTTGTAGAGTTCTCGCAGTTCTAGGTCGTCCAATAATATTCCTTGCTTTTGCAAAAGTTCCAGTTCCTTATAAACGAAGATGCAGTTTAGAAACGTTTTAGAACATGGTATACGCGGGGTATACATACGTCTAGCCTCTAACGTATTATGATTAACTAATCCATACAAAAAATGCATATTAGCCATGTCAGCAATAGTAATTGCAGGCATCGTTATTAACTGAACACGGGCGGAAGCAGAACAGTTGCTACAACGAAATGAGAACGATAACAATTTCTTGTTTGCTTTTGCGTTGGTTTTTAGGTTTCACACAGTAATTGTCAAAGTTCCAAAAGTCACTTAGAATAAACATGTTCTTTTTTTTGTTAGTTTTGGAAACCAGTAGCGCCACTAAGGCTCGTTCATTACAAAACAGTCTCATTAATGCCACAAGTTTGTAGGAACTTTTTTGTCATAAAATTGAAAGACACATCGCCCACGACATTATTTCAGATTACTTTGGAAACACCCTGTATAACGTTTCTAGTTTATAGAAAAAACACTATAACAATTAATATTAAATTACGCTAAGAACCTTAAGTTTCTCGGAATCAGAGTTAAAGCCTAAGTAGAAGAAAGACATCTCAGATTAGTGTTCCACCTTGGGTTTTCGGCGACACACCGAAGCCTACACTTAAGACTTATTTTTGAGCACCGGATTTCGTAGCTCAGGTTCTTATCTCGAAAACGTTAAAATGTTTTCTTAAAAACAAATCCTAACAGTAAACGTTCACTATTATTATACATAATTAAAGTACCTGTTTTATATAAATTTATACATTTCGATAACAATTACATTTATCAAAACGTATAAATTTATATAAAATATGGGAAAGAGTCCCTTAGTACCAGCGAGTTTGAATTTATCGAAACCTATAATAGATGGCGCTGAGAGTTTTATTGCCATTTGTGTGACACTTTTGAAGGCGTGCGGCCCGCACGGCAACGATGTGTCGCGACGAGCCTACCGACAGTGCAAAGATTTGTGTTCGCGTGGCGGACGTACATTCAGTCAGAGTTCTGTGCGTGATTATTGCAGTTAAAAGTACGATATCAAAACAAGTCAAGCATGTATTGGTTAATTATATGGCTATTACAACATACGTTTAAAATCAAGCTTGTACATTGTCAGGTTGCGTTGACGCACCCTGTATGTAGGATGTTATAATGACGTGTATGACGTGTTTTGAGTGCGAGTGTATTGAGATTGAACGAAAAAAAATTTTTTGTGTGTATGCATAATGTATGTGGGTGTATGATACGCCACTGGAAATTTAGGAGAAATATAATTCAGTATGTAGATACGTGTATTTGAATACTATAGAGACTTTAGTGTTGGAATAATTAGATTCTGATGAATGTAAATGTGAAGAGAAATTTGTCGATGGGACGATAATGCTTGCTACTGTATTGCTACTGTTTTGCTACCGTAAGAAATGGAATGTTGTTGGATAAATGAGTAATCTTTGCCAGAAGATGTGAAGTATAAGTGTAGAATGTTTTAGAAAATATGTAGAGAAAGATTTGGTTGTTTAAGTGTTAATTTCAGAAAGTTTTCGTAATGTTGTGCAATTGTTTTGAGAATACGTGTATGTATATGGGATTTGAGACCTTAGACGGTACTTATTTTGCAAATGTTGCGGAAGGAGATCGAGCGCAGGTTGGAGATAAATGTTGAAAGTTGCGTAATGGTCCAGAGTGGCTACTGAATGAATGACGAAAATGATTTCTTCATGAAGTAATTGTAAAATTTGTAAGTAAAAACAAATATGGCGATGTATTGTAGTTATGAGCGTGGTTGTACAGATGGTAGTAGCTATCGGCACCATGAAATTTTGAATGAATACTATTGGAGAATATAACGCGGAAGGAAGACATGTTTAAAGATGGATGACTGAAGTTATAAATAGGAAAGTCAGGGATTGACGGGGCTTTTCGTTTTGGCTGTTGCTCGTGGTGAATGTTGGGGAGACGCCCGCAAGGTGTAGTGTGGCTTAGAATGGGTTAAGTTGGAGTTATATTTGTGAATAATATTGAAGGCAGTCATTGTTTAAACAGCTGCGTTACCCGAAAGGGATGAATCGTATAAGACATTCATAAATAAAACCATTAATTAAATTGAGGTTGAAGATAAAATTAGTTTGTTTATTTTCAAGAAAGTAAAAGTGCATAAGCAGATTTATAAAAAGTTAACAGTTATTACGTTAGTGTTAAGTGCAGCGCGTGTTCTTGTACCGATATTTAGTTAAAATTATTTATGGGACCACCTTTAAGTAAACGAAATTTCCGTAATAAATTAAGCCAATGTTAAGTTAATTTTATGTGACATTAAAAGTTTATTTGTGTAAGGAAGGACTAAACTTTCCTAAAGGTTGCTAGAAATTTTAAGAGGCAACCAAACTTGTACAGATTATTACGTGTTATTGGACTATTTGTGAGTACAGAAGGGAATAAGTGTTTGTGAAATTGTGAAGCACTGGTTATGTGGCTTCATGTAATTTAAGGATTACAAATGGACTACAAATAATTGATTTACGGAAGAAAGAAGAAAGAAAAGCGTAGGATAAATGGACAATTTTAAGTAAGGAATATGTTTAAGTACTTTGAAAATTTAGTAAAGTACGATTACCTTTTTGTTTAGTTCATTTGCGTAATGTTGAGTAATTATTAATTAGTTTAGAAGCGAAAAGATAATCGTTCTCGAGTTATGTTGTTTTGGGTTGTATAGTATTAAGAATTTTGCAGAAAGTTATATTGACAGTGACGTGTGGTTTTGATTTTCAACCACGCTGTAGTGGTATATGTAAATATATTTGTGTTTGTTTCTTTGTCATTTGCTTATTATTTTATGCAGGACAATATATATTTATCGTTATCTTTTTATTTTGTTGTTTATTCAGCCAGTTATGAGACATATTTGTGACGATTACTTAATTGGTGACCTAGTAGTTTTGACAAGTTAAGTATGCATATTTTTGGATTTTAAGATTAATGAACAACCTGAAAGGTTATATTTGCCAGGTTGATTGCAAAATTTTCATGTTAGTTTCATTAGCGCATTGCACTAGTGACGGATTAGCTGTTAATTAAAATGTCATTAAGTATAACAAAGAGTTGGAGTTTTGAGAACTTACGCATATTTACGAACGTCAGTACGATTCAGAAGTGTTATAAAAAGTAAATTAAATTTAAAAGATATCGTTCATGTTAAGAATTTTAAAATTAATTACCGATCATTGAATGAAGAATAGTTTATTCATTAATAAGTAGAAAATATAACTGTTGGTTACGTGAATGAATTTGAGTAATAAATTTTATTTTGGAAGTTTTGGTATACGAGGTGTATTCAAAAGTTTTTAATAACCTGGGTAGTACTAAATATATTCGAGTTTGAGTTGAATTGTTTGGGACGAGTGTTTGTTTTAGAACCCTCGTGTGAGAGTTTACTGAGTAAGCACAATCCTACTTTCCACAATCAAGTAGGGTTAATTAACATCCAGCTTAAGACAATTATTTTAGCGAAGTTTCGATTGTGGTGGCGCCTAGAGACATATTTTTCCGGACTGAGCTGTTTCAATGTAGGTGTAAGGTGTTTGAGCATATTAATCATTCATTTTACTTATTATTTCGACCACGCCCATCTCCCTGTTAGCTGGCTTGGCAACCCGCTTACATTAGTAAGCATACACGACGCCTAGTGCGGTTTGGACGTGTAACAACATACGTTCTTGTCTATAGTCGAACATAATATTTTATCCGTTTCTTCCAATACCGTCCATTAACTTGTCTTCCAGTACCGATAAATATTTAGGCTTATTTTTAGTATTTTAATTTACTTCGTGCGCAAAAGGTGTCAGGCGATGAAAGTGGTAGAGGAACGAAGAAAGAAAGGCATTTGGGATCCTGAAAACATGCGTGAAGCCGTATGAAAGGTACTAGCCTAACCGTAGGTCGCTGTCAGATACCACGAATTACACTGAATGACAGTTAGTGCCATTAAAAATGATGAACAAATGTTCATTACGCCAACTATAGGTGGTTTTCACAATACCTTTTACTGGAATCAATTAATTAGAACTGTCAAGACATTCAACATAAGCTAATAGGCTTAACAGAAAGAAAGGCATTGGAGTTAAAACTACCTCACCAGTTCAATTAAGAGAAAAATGTGCAGGAAAAAACTACTATTATTTTTTTATGAAGAGACATTGTGATTTATGATTGTGGACAGCTGAATCCACAAGTTTAATGAGAGGATTTAATATATATCAGGTTCAGCGATTCCTTGAAAGCCTTGAAAGTTTGATGGAAAGGTTTAATTTCACTACCTATAAGATATGGAACTGTGATGAGACATTGTGATTTTTCAATGTGGACAGCTGAATCCACAAGTTTAATGGAGAATTTAATATATTAGTTCAGAAATTCCTTGAAACCTTGAGAGTTTGATGGAAAGGTTTAATTTCATACTATGATGGAACTGAATGAGACATTGTGATTTTTCAATTTGGACAGCTGAATCCACAAGTTTAATGAGAGCTGAAGATTTAATATACATCAGACATTGTTATAATGGTTTTACTTAATTTTTATATTTGGTGCCATCAAATTTTGGTGGTAAGTTATTTTTCAATTCATTATATTTTAAGCTTAAGCATTTGCTCTTTCAGGCACTCACGTACACTCACGTACATTCATTATAGTACTTATATTTATTCCTTATACTTACTTACTTACGCATACTTATTTTACTTACTTTGATATGGTACTTTTATAAGTCACTATATTTTTAATCTCAAATGGCTTTAAGTTACTTATTTACGCAAGTTTCTCTTCATTCAAATAATATCATCTTAAAATGCAATTTTAATAAAATAAAACATCAAGACAATAAGTTTAGTGGATTGAAAATTCCTTCAAATGCCTAGTTGATCGCGTTGTTACAAGAATACGCAATGAAGATGTAGAAACGCTTTCATACTGGTTGACCGTTCCGCATCTATAATTAAACAGTGGAAGCTGTCTATAAGAAAATCATTATACTGAGGTATTTATGTGGTGATTTTTATTTTTAAGCTTAGTTTTAAAACCTTTTCTTTCTCTCCTTAACCATCCATATATTGGGTAAATAAACTTAATTGCACATTGTTAATTTTGATATTTATAGAAAGTTTTATTGTTCATTATTTAGGTTTTGTTATTCCTATGACAAAGATAACATGGCGCTCGAGAATTCATTTAATTATATATTTTTTAATAATTTTTACATTGTTTTTATTAATTAGTGAAAGGAAAATAATTAAGTAGGTGAGAAACAAGCCGCATTTCATGTGTGTTAACAAGTCAATATAGTAGAACCCACCCTATATTTAATCTACCGATTGTGGACGAGACGGCATATAATTAGTGGTGAAAGGTTAGTATTTCAATTTGTTAAATAATTTATCTGGTTCAAATTACATCACCGTATGAGTTTTATTAAGCTTGAACTTTATTAGACCATTTAAATTTTCTAAAACCTACATCACTACACAATATTTTTATTATACTATCATTCACCAATCCGTTGAAAATTTTAAACCTATCACCGGTCTCCGATGCTTCGCAAGAAAGGGCTACTGAACCACGTCGTAAATCAGCAAACAGTGAAATCATAACCAGTTCTCCATAAAAAAAGCTGCTGGAAGAGAAAAGAGTAGATAAAATAAATGTTGATTTTTCTAAACGAGGAAAGAGTTTGCTGTCAGGAAAAAAAGGGTAAGAGATTAATTTGTGGAAGAGTTGTTCCCAAGAAATCCATGAAAAATAAAAAAAGAGAACCTGCGTGTCCTCCACACCGATTAAAGAAGGGACAATTTGTCCTTTATGGATGAATCTCATGAAGACGACTGAATTTAATGTGGAAACTGCGAGGTTTGTTTGGGTTCACGAGGCTTGCACCAACATATCGGAGCTGTACAATCAGTATATTTGTGATTAATGTATGGTTTAAATGATCATTTGTTTGTTAGCCAATCCTGGAGTCAAACCTTTTAAAGCCTGATGCTTCATTGTCCTCAAATTTTAATAATTAGTTAATAAAAATAAAAATTATTAATTGTTATACATTTTTCCAGGATGTGACCTAACATACTTAGATTTATTTGTTCATGAAACCTTAAAGTGGCGGTACTAGCGCAAAATAGAAAAATTCAAAGGACAAGTATTTTAAATTCTTACAGTATCCATTAAACAACACATTCCCTTAGCATTCGTTAAAAAACCAATCCAAGTAAAATTCTAACAGCATTCGTTAAAAATGAAATTGAAAATCTTACAGTATCCGTTAAAAAGCAAATTGAAATTACAGTTTTTGTTGAAAAAAAACGAATTCTAGCAGCATTTGTTAAAACATCGACTCCTATAGCTTCTTCTTCTTCCACTTAATATAGCACTAGTCATGTATTTTTCCTAATGTTCCTCTACGGTTCTTCTGTGGATGTCGAGACCCAGCTGTCCTTCCACCGTTTGGGTGGTCTGCCTTGTGGCCGTTTAGTTTCCGGTTTGTCCCTCATTATTATTTTGGCGAGTCTCCCATCGTCCATCCACTCCACGTAGTCCCTCCATCCTCTTCGTTAACCTCTGACCCATTTTCCTACATCTGCTATTCCACATTCTTCTCTTATCTGTGTGTTTCTGATTCTATCTCGGAGACTTTTCCCAGTTATCATACGTAAAGTTTTCATTTCCATTGTTCTAATTGCTTGTTTCGTTTTATTCGTCGTTTCGGCTTCATAGGTCAGTATTGGTCTTACACAGGTCTTATATATTCTTGTCTTGCTTTCGATGTTCATGTGTTTATTATGCCATATTACGTCTTTGAGTTGCCCTGATATCATCGCCGGCTTATTTGTTTGTAATTTCACTTCCTCTGTTGTAATTCTGTTGCTTGTGATATTCACTTCCAGGTATTGGAATCTACTCACTTGTTCGATAATCCTTTCCTCCACCATTAGCTTGCAACGTACTCGCTATTTCGCTATTACCATCGTCTTTACCTTCTCAATTATTATTTCCACATTGTAATTTTTTGCTGTTTGGTTTAGTTGGAAAATCATTCGTTGTAAATTGTCTTCGCTGTCGGCTATCAGTGTTACGTCATCTGCGAAACACGCTATTTGGCAATTACTGAGTTGCATTTTATATCCCAAGGTTGTTTTTCTTTACACTGCTGATGTCCATTATCGCGTTGAAGAGTGTCGGGCTTAAACTGTCACCCTGTCCTATGCCCACTATTACCGGTATTTGTTCTGTAAGGTTGTTATGTGATTTTATTGTTGTGTTATTGTGGTTTAATTCTTCTATTAGGAAAATTATTGATTCGTCAATTTTTCGTTTTTTTAAGATTCCCACTACGTCACTTAATCTAACACAGTCAGATGGTTGACTGAAGTCCACGAAGCACGTATACAGGGGTTTCTCGAATTTGATCGCTTTTTCTATTAATTGGTTAATTATGAATATTCCATCTATCGTGATTCGGTTGTTCCAGAACCCCTGTTGCTCTTCACAGCTACCCATTGTGTTAGGAATATGGTGTGATAGTATTTTGTTAGTATTTTAGTTAGTCCTTTATTGATCCTTTTTGTGAATGGGAATCTTTCTTTTACGCCAGTCGTCGCGTATTGCACCTTTTTGATGTATCTTTTTAAATAGATTAATAATTTCCTTGACTAGGGCTTTGCCTCCATATTTAATCATTTCGTTGGTTATTTGATCTACTCCCGAGGATTTCCTATTTTTTAGTTTTTTAATTGCTTGTTTCACTTCTGCTGTGTTGAGGTTCGCTGTCGTTCTTGGTCATCGTATGTTTGTTTGTTTGGTGTAGTTGTTGACTGGTACAGGTTTTAAAGTGATTTGCACATTCTTCGCTTTCTATTGCGTTTAACTGGGCGTATTCGTTAATGGGATTCTTCCTTTTTGTCAACATATTTCATATTTTCTTCTGCCCTCCGTACAGATCATGTTCCATTTCTTTCGTATACCTCTCCCAGTGCTCTCTTTTCAGCATTGCTATTCTGTTGTTTACTTCGATTCTTATAATCTTGTATTCTTCGTAATAAGCATTGGGTTTTTAGGTTGTCTATATTTTATGCATGCTAGTCGTTTTTTTGTGCTAATTCTTTAATCTCCATTGTAAACCATGTTTTTTTGCTAATGGCTTTCCTATTTGTATTAATCATACGTGTTCCTATAGCTTCTCTTGCGCCTTCTTTGATGTTCTTCTTTAAATTTCTCCATGCTTCTTCAACGTTACCGTAATCATTTATTTTGTTGGTTCTGGTTCTCTCTGCGAGTCTTTGTTGGTATAACTGATGGCTGCTACTATTATCAAATGATTTAATGTTATACTGCGTCACTTATTGTTTGTGTTCCTTTGTTCTTCTTGTTGGAGGCGATTGTGGCCTATATTTGCAAAGTACCAGTCTGTGGTTTTCCTAAGTTTTCCTAAGTCTGAGAAATTCAACGTTCTTACATCGAATATTTCTTCAGGTAGAACTTTTCGATTGGTAATTACTTAATCTATAACGGATTCCTTCCCTCTACTGTTTCCCCATGTTCTTTTGTACTGCCAGTTGTGTAGGAAGAAAGTGTTGTTTATTCTCAACTCGTTTTGGGCACAGAGTTGTATGAGCAAGTCTCCTATAGCATTCCTTAGAAAACAAATTATTGTAAAATCTTTGAGGCAGTCGTGATAAAACGTTATTATATCAACGTATTCTTTAAAAATTACTTCAAGACGTCATTCTTTAAAAACAAATTGAAATTCCTACAGTATTCGTTAAAAAAACAAACACTAACAGCATTTGTGAAACAAAACACATACCTACAGCGTTCGTTAAAAAACAATTTCGTACAGCAGTTGTGATATAACATCTTTAGACCGCGTAATTCGTTAAGAAAGTGATTTCAGCACGTCATTTATTAAAAAAACAGCATTTGGTAAAAAATAAATTCATATAACATTCCTTGAAAAACATACTAATCAAAAATTCTTACGACAGTTGTGGTGAAACATTCTTACAGCACGGTATTCGTTAAAAATGACTTCAGCACGCCATTCTTACAAAAATCAAATTGAGATTCTTGCGGTATTCGTTAATAAAAAAATTCCAACAGCATTAAAAAAACAGGATTCTATAGCGTTCTTTAATAAGCAAGTTAATGTAAAATTCTTACGGCAGTTGCAATAAAACATTTTCACTTCACCCTATTCGTTAAAAAACATATTGAAATTATTGCTGCATGCCTTAAAAAAAATAATGTAAAATTTTTACGCTAGTCGTGAATAATCATTCTTACATCACTGTATTCGTTAAAAATTACTTCCGCAAGTCTTTCGTTAAAAAAACAAACTAAAATTCATACAGTATTCGTTAAAATACGAATTAATGCAAAATTCTTAGGAAAGTCGTAATTAAACATTCTTACATCACAGCGTTTGTTAAAAAAGATTAATTCATCATTGCATTGGTTAAAGGCAAATTGAAATCTCAATATTTGCTAAAGAACAAATTCTAACAACTTTGTTAAAAATACTTCGCAGCGTTTGTTTTATGAAGATAATGTATTTGCCTATATGGCAATGTTCCAAATTTTTATTTTGTTATAATAATCCACTTAAAATTAATACATGTTGTTGCAACATTTCTGTCCTCTCTGTTCTCTATAACTGTAGTTCGACATCTTCTGTTCGTGTTGATTCGTTATTGATATTTGTTTTGAGGGTTTTCATTATTTCCTTCGTCTGCTGCATTTGCAAGGTTCTTGCAAACGGCCAGATGCTAAGGTTATTTGTGTTTTTTTCGTTGGCCATTTTTCTTGCTTGCATGTAGTAGTACTAAGGCATTCTCACTTTTACGTACAATGTTCAACACCTTCACTTTTGTACTCACCCACGTGAAGGCGTATATTTTGATGTCGGCTTTTTCGGGCCATTTTCAACCCTTGGCGAGTTGAGCCCTAATTTGGTTGTATTAAGAGCATTTTGGCTGTATACCCTTGGAGGTTAGGCAATCGCGCGTACATGCAGTGTTCTATTGAGGGATTAAAACTGCCGTCCCACCTTTTAACTTATTGGTCATGCGTGCACCGCCTCTCGGCGTTCTGATTGGTTCTTAGCCCACCACTCAGCCTCTGTGCTCTGATTGGAGGACAAAGTCTCTGCATTCTGATTGGTATGGCGGAAAATTTGAATTTGTATTCTAATGAGGGCCCTAATGCTAACTTGTAAGACACGTGTATATCTTCAAAACTTGTTCTCGGCCTTGCCCTGTCGTTGCCTTAGTTGTAAATGGGGCCCTAACATTATAAGTGCAGAAACTAGCTCTTGGGACTTGCCCTGTCGTGGCCCTTGTGCAATTGTATGTGGGTTCTAACTAATCTTACAGGTGTAGGCCTTCGCCCCGTCATAAAAATGTGTATTCTAATAAGGCGGCCCTAACGCTAACTTTAAGACAGGACCTGTATCAGGGTCTTCGCCCAGGCCCCCTTTGAGTTAAAATTTATTTTTAGCGCCATCTAGCTGTATATAAACTAGCGAGTGTTTTCTGTAATAGAAGTTGATCATTCACGACTCCCTTGTTACGGAACTCTTAATTAAAATAGCTAAACTACTAAAAACGCTTTTATTTATCAGAGTAGAATGGTTGAAAAACAAGCATTATACAGCAACTGGATTATCTCATCATTTATAACTAAACATGTAGTGAAAAACTTATTTGCAAAATCAAGCATTGGTAAATTATTTATTCTAAAATGCAAAAACATTATCGTATAAAGTCCACACACATCCGAATGGTAATCCTGCAGTATTGTTTTATTGTAGCGGAAACATCTAGAATTCTTCTCAAGGAAACGTAAATGGTAACCTAGCGGCCCTCGTCCAAAGGAATCAAAATATTCCCTATCACCATCCTCGTCAATGTATATAGCAGTCCAATGCTGACCTGGTTTGTTTGCTGGATCCGTGTTTACAACAATTGCACAAGGTCTAGGTGCGTGTCGTGGCAGCTGATTAGAAGCACATACAAGTCGAAACACATTCTTGTAGTTGGGGATCGATTTCAAACATTTCAGCACTTGTACCGCATGCATCTTTGGAGTTGTTACTCGGTCTTACAGTAGTAATGCGATTTCCAGAGCGCACATAGGCTCCTCTATTTTATGATTTAAACAACTATACGCATTTGCTTCCTTTTTCAATTTTTTAATCGACGGACAACCAATCTCGTTCAAGTTTAGTATTGGTTTGTTAAGGAATCTTAAACACTGTTGTTTTCCACTACCCTTAACGTGAATTTTGTTGAACGGCAGCAGAGTTCTTATCACCTCCTCTTGGAAATCGTTGTATGGCACATACCCTGACCGCCATTTCAAGCCGAGATATTTATCCTCTAAGTACCTTATCTGTCTTGACATGGGATTTGATATAAAATAATCTCAAGGTGACTTTATCAGCATGAGCAGTAACGAACCATGATTTGTAATCACGGCAATTTCTTTCGGTATGAATTCGTTATTAACACCTCTAAACCCTTGTACGTCCAAGTATGCGTCCATCTTATTTCACTTGCTACTGGATAATGAAGTTTGTGATCTAGAGTTGTCCCTTTCAACAGGCGAAATCCACGACAAAATTCCGATGTTTATCGATCTCAATCACGTTATCGAATTCGGCGTACACCAAATACGTTAACGGTTTCTACGATAAGCTTCTTCAAAGCCGACTTCAGGAAAGGAGCCGTTTCTAACTAAATTCCAGTGTGTAGCTGTTTGCAGACAAGTCAAGGATTAGTTGAAGGCCATTAAACAGTAGCCGTTGGGGTAATCGCTTCTCGATATATCGTTTCCCTCATTCAAAAAATGAATACCCGTACCGGAGAATAAGATGTTACATGCCCCTACATATAAACCATTAGTTGTAAAGTCTGGTTGTATGGCCTTCGAAGGAATTTGTTGACCAATATATAACGACATGTAATTAATATTGCTGTGATGAAAATTGAACGGATTTGAGGGGTAATCACCGTTGAAGGCTTTATTTGCGACAAAACCTACGATACATCGTTTAGGTAACTGACCAAGAAAGATATTATCTAATGATTTTCGCTGTATGCCTGTAGGTGTAGTTAACACTTTTACGTCGGTTCTTGTAACAGGCTATTTTGCTGCAGTTGTTTCTAAAGCTTTAGCGTGTGCAATTAGAATGGTGGGGTTGATTCGCATACGTCTCACCAGCAAGGTGGCGTCCATAATTCGCGTCTTGTAAGTTGAAGCGTGAGCCGTCGTTAGACTAAAGCTCTCTTGATCGTACAAATTTAGCCTTCAATTCAACACCGCTTATGAGAAACGTTTCCTGATTAAACAAATCCAAGTGCACATGACCAATCATTTCGATTTGTTTGCTGGTAGCTGCAAGTACTTGACGTTTCGAGAAACTGTTATTTGCGTTTCCCAGTGTATTCATCTGCCCAGCCATATCATTGTGCCATAAGGTATGACCTAGATGTGAACTTTTGGCCTTCTTTCCATAATTTAGCAGTGTTTCGATATATGAGCGGTAGGCGTAGGTGTTGTTTGGTTGTGGCACCATCTTCTGATTTAAGTAAACCTCCACCTGTGAGAAAAGCGAATGCATCCAATTGTTTACCGGTGCTACAACATTCGCATCAGTAAGTGCTGTATCATCGTGCTTCAGAACTTTAGCTGTAATGTACAACATAGTCTAACTTAAATCTGTGCAATCGTTTCCATTTCCCGGCACTACAAATTCTATTGGAGCGTCATCGCTAAGAGCTGATAAGGGTTTGTAAAATATCCATTCACCACTCTCGATAGTTGTCTGCGTCGACGGTAAAGCGAACAAATCCAATTAGGACATGGCGCATTCACATGATTGAGCATGTAGAAAAGCCATTATCGTCGTAAGTAGATTCCTTCTTCTGAGCGGTAACAGTTCTCGGCAGAGACTGGTTACTATCGGCCAGATGTACTCTTTTATAGCCCGAACCCTCCATCACTTTATCGATTTTCTCATCGGCTTTATGTTTAAGATTTCTATCTGCCTCGTGGAATCTTTCATGAAACGATTCCTTAACAGGTTGATCCTCTATGACGTCACCAAGAATATTAGCTCCTGTTCTGAAAGCTTCTTTTCCAATGGCCTTTGCACCAGACTTAAATGACGGTATTATACTTCTAAATATACCACCTAGCCAGTTTCCTATTCCGTGACCACGTTGATATGGTGCGCCTCTGTCGATGGATCCAATGCCGTTACCGGCCTGATTCATTGAATTTTGTTGATAAGGACAAACCATTATTGCACTTTCTTAAAGTGTAGCTTCAGTCACGACTTCCCAAACTCGAATGGCATTGCTGCACCCGTATTTGTTTTCATATTAATCTCGATGTTTTCAAATTCTCGTGTCATCACGGGCATGTGGTGTGCAGGCGAAAAAACCACATCTTTATGACCTCCGTAAGCGTTGTTTTCAGAAGTAATATTTATTATACGCATAAGCGGAGATAAAAGATCACCCACAATTTGCGGTTCAACGATATCGCAATAAACAAACATTTGAGTTGGTAATCCTATCCACATACTAGCGGGGTGCGGGGGTATTGGTTCCATAGCTATGTTTTGATACGGCCGATAACCCAGCTGTAAAGCTAAACGTTGTGAGAATCCGAATAGCGAGAGGGGGTTTTTAATTTCTTAGTGACGCGCTTAGTTAGATTATGGTATTCGATTGTTAGCAATTTACTTATTAGCTCGTGATTATTTAGCTCACTGGCAATTTCTTCTGTGTTGGCATAATTCCCAGAGCCAAAACGTAACACATACCATCCGTCCTATGTATAAATGGCTTTCTCGTTGTCGTGTTGAAAATTTGATGCAAACTTTTTTAATATCGTTTCTAACACATCCTCTTCTCCTGGGGGTGGATCAGTTCTATAATACATTAAATTGTTTGTCGCAATTACAGCGAAAAAAGAACAAGGGTACTGAGTTTCCTAAAATCTTATCGACTTTGAATAGAGCGTTTTTATCAACCGTAACAACTTGCAACTCCTCCTCGTAAAAAGTACCCTCAACAAGATCGTTATTAAGATCGCTTGTGCGATAAACTGGAGATCTTCTTTTATCACTGCACTGATTGTAAAACTTCCTCGCTCCAGTACGTTCCATATCCCTTGTCAAAGGTGTACTTAGTTCTGGCGATTCTAACATGTTCACCGACTTCATATTTAGGATGACGTGATGTGCCTAAGCCTTTCGCGTACAGGTTATTCCACACTTCCAAAATGTTTTCATCGTTTACAGCTGCAGGGCCATCTTTATACTTGAATCAGAGCTATTGTTATAAGCAGTCACAAGTTTTTGGAGCATATCAATATACCTGTAGCAATTTTTGTAGGTGCCAGACCTTTGCGTTTCGTCGAATCCTAATACCATCTTCATCACTGCTGATTGTTATACTAGCGGGCTAACATAACTGATTGGAAAAGCGTAGATATCTTTGAAGAACCTGATTGTACTGCTGCCATTTGTGATGGTTGGTGAATTTGGTTTTAATACTTTATCCATGTCATTAATATGTTGTTTACGTGACATCTGGCGCTTGCAGGCATTGTATAAAATCCAAGGTAGAATAATCATCTTCTTCAGATTATGGTCCATGGTTATTGAAGCAAATTACCTAGAATTCCGCCAAGTAATGGTCCTAACAGGAGAGGTAGAGCTCCGCCCTTCTGTACGAGAAACTGTTTCCTTTTTATAGATTCACCTCTGTGCCAGCCGCCTTAGTGTGTTTATGTTGAGAGAGTCGCTGCTTCTGATCAGTTGACAGAGGTACACGACCTTTTAAATGTTAGTGCAACTCAAATGCATTCCACCTGCTTACTATTTAGACATTTCAATAAAGCGTCACGTTGACTTTTACTTAATCTGGCTAATCGCGCAGGATATCTGTGTTTTCGATTAAAGCGTCAACCATGATTTATGATGTAATCTTTATGACTGTCAGGCTTAAACCCTATTTTCGCTATATACTTGGCAAATACCTTGAGGCCCGAATATGTTTGTTCTATAGCGTAGCACATCCGGTGTATTCTGTTTTAAATCGAACAATAAATATCCGTGCGGATTAGTATGAGTACGCTGTGCTCTAAAATTTCGGGTTGCAGGATAATCTGTCTTGCTAATGCTGTATCTGTGCCACCTGGATTCTTAAACAGAATTATGTAATGAGCGTTGAGTGAGATATGTTTTGCGTTAAGAAAATCACGCTTACATTTCTATGATGACAACCCTTTGAAAAATATCAACCACCGAACCATTAGTCTCACGCATTATATCGTCAATTATTATTAAGACAGGTTTTCTCCTCCAAATTGTTCCATATCAGGTAATCCTTACTGAAATTCCACTGAAAGATCTTTGAATAATGGTTGCCATTCACCGTAAAACCAGATAAAGTTTTCAAAATCTGTATCGCAGATTTTTAGAAAATCAACGATAAAATACGATTTCCCACAACCATATGGTCCTACTATTGCATCCATCTCGAAACTAATCGAAACTAAAGAGTATTCTGTATCACCACTTAAATACTAGCCGAAAAAACTGCAATATTGTGTTTATTTATAATGTCTAATTATCTGTTTACTTAATCGCAGCTCATTTATTTATTTATTTAAAGCAATTTGTGTGTGTGTGTGTGTGTGTGTGCGTGTGCGTGCTGTGCGCGCTGCGTGCGTGCGTGTGTGTGTGGTGTGTGGTGGTGGTGGGTGCGTGCGTGTGCGCGTATGTGCGCGTGCACGGGCGCGTGCGCGTGTGAGTGTGTGAGCGTGTGAGCGTGTGAGCGTGTGAGCGTGTGAGTGTGAGTGTGAGCTGTGAGTGTGTGAGTTGAGTGTAGCGATTGTGTGAGTTGTTGTGAGTGTGGTGTGTGAGTGCGCAGTGTGCAGTGTGCGAGTGCAGTGTGTGAGTGTGCGTGTCGTGTGAGTGTGGAGTGTGCATGTGGTGTGCGAGTGTGTGAGTGTGCGGAGTGTGTGAGTGTGTGTGTGGTGTGTGGGTGTGCTGTGCTGCGGTGTGCAGGTGTGCGTGTGTGATGTGCGGTGTAGTGTGGTTGTGGGTGTGTAGTGTGTGGAGTGTGAGTGTTGTGTGTGTGGTGTGTGGGTTGTGGTGTGTGTGGTGTGTGTGGGTGTGATGTGTGGTGTGGAGTGTGATGTGTGTGGTGTGGTGGTGTGCAGGTGTGAGTGTGCAGTGTGCAGTGTGAGGTGTGGTGTGTGTGTGAGTGTGTGTAGTGTGTGTGTGTGTGTGTGTGTGTGTGTGTGTGTGTGTGTGTGTGTGGTGTGTGTGTGTGTGTGTGTGTGATGTGTGTGTGTGTAGTGTGTGTGTGTGTGTGTGTGTGTGTGTGTGTGTGTGTGTTGTTGTGTGTGTGTGTGTGTGTGTGTGTGTGTGTGTGTGTGTGTGTGTGTGTGTGTAGTGTGTGTGAGTGTGTGTGAGTGTGTGTGTGTGTGTGTGATGTGATGTGTGTGTGTGAGTGTGTGATGTGTGTGGTGTGTGAGTGTGGTGTGAGTGATGTGTGTGAGTGTGTGAGTGTGAGTGTGTGAGTGTGTGATGTGTGAGTGTGAGTTTATACTAATTACCACTATGTGGATTTCTTTTTAATCTGGCTAGTAATTTTGGGAAGTGGGTTTGTAGACTTATATAACTGTTAAACAATTTCGTACCCAGGTTTAATACATATATTAAAACAAACTTCTGGAATTATAATAATATAAAAAAATGATATTCTGGTAAAACAATTAAGTATTCAAATTAAACAAGATGATGGAAAATAAACAAAAATAATTTCTAATATAGCGCCTGGTATTTGGGCAGCCCACCGCACATCAAGTAATGCTGGTGTCGTTGAAATGTCGGCGATAATCCTAAGATTTATATGTTTAGGACAGGTGTCGCCAGTGTATCGTGTCTGTTTGGAAATTTCCTGTAAACAAGCGCGTTATAATGGTGTTCAAAATTAAAATAATTGTGGTTTTGTTTCTTTGTAAACAAAAATAATGTGTTCAGGTGAAAATAATACAAGGTGTGTGTACAATTCAAAAGGAGGATTACTGTGATTTAGACAGGTAAGTTTATTCAGGTTATTATATTTTACCTTAAAGACAAAGTTTGTTGAATTCGAGGTTAGGGCGTATTTCAAATCTTTATCGTGGACTGGCTCTTTTATTACTTATATTTTCTTAAGTAACGTTTGAAATAAGGAACAGGTTAAAGAAAAGCAGGCCCTACACGATTAGTGTTAATACAAATTCGTGTTAGGCAACGGTTGTATGTGATTTGTTTAATTTTTAGGGTTTGTACACCGGACTAAGGGAAAGACTAATTCTAAATTAACTATAAATAATATATACAATTAATATGTACAAGGGTTATTCAACGTTTTGGAATTCGCAATTAAGGTTTGTAATGTTCATATGATACAGGAATATTTTCGACAATGTGTTGTTGAAAATTTGATAAGAGTTCATTCACTACTAAATGTAACGTTGACCTTCGTCTTTGTTAAAGAGGATGATTCTTTACACTTTAATTGAATGGTTACTTATTTGCGAAATGGAATTTTATTGTCTTTAAGAATAATTATCTTAAAGTTTTAATTGTTAAAGCAAATAAATCTCTTTAATGTAATGGATTTATTATTTTAAAATAGAAATTCTTTACTTTGAAGTAAAACGTAAAATTTACTTTCTTGTATAAATTTAATGTTTTACACAATTCAGGTTTTGTTTTCGGTAATAATTTGGATTTGATATTCAGGTGCATTTTCGTGATATACAGGGGGAGTAAATTATAAGTGTTGATAGCCAAGCAAGGAGCTCGGGCTAAATCAACAAATTCTAGAGATTCTATTTATTCAAAGCTGTATCGGACACTTTCAATATATAGAACTATACAGGGGTTCAGGATATATCTGGAGTTCGTTTATAATCTCGTTAATAGCCAAGCCAGTGAGCTCAATAGTCTAAATTAACGAATCTTAGAGATTCTATTTATTCAAAGCTGTATCGGACTTTAAATATATAGAACTATATACAGGGGTTCAGGATGGGATTTGTAAATTGCCGTTTTCTGAGGTAAATGCGCGTGATCGGAAACCAGACGTGGCTTTATATTTAGCCCCATTAACTAGAAGAAGCCCTATAATAGTCCCGGTGACCGCCGGTGTTAACCAGTCAATCTACCTAAGACCAGTATAATACGCAAAACCTCTTTGACGTCAATTAATTTCTTAAGGATGGTTTGTTAATAGGAATTTTTAAGTATTACTATTTTCGTAAAAATTGGTTATACTTCGAGTATTTGAATTCTATTTAATTCAATTGAAATTGCTTTAAGAGCGGGTCAGACGGTTATGTTCTCGAATAGAAAATTTCAGGTGTAATAAATTATTACAAACGGCAGGTAGGAGAGTATTTGCAGAAAGCGTTCTACAAACAGAATTAATTTAAAAGTGCCAAAATTTCGCTTATAAACCTTGCGAATGAGTTGGGTTTAGGTAGGAAATGTCGAAACGTTTCTGCACATCGTGAAAGTGGGGTTCGGTGCGCACGCAAAAGTGCTGATTATTTACATTTATTTAGAACTGGAATAAAATGATTTATTATTTAAACATTATCTTAATAATTTTTATTAAAATAACAATTTATTTGTCTTACCCAATTCTGGCTCATTACAAAGGTGATGACAGCTTAGATAGATAATGTATAAAGTGTTAGGGTAAAAAATGATTATTATTCCACCTAATATCTGAGTCTTAATGTTTTTGTAGCAACAAATTTTAAAAATATTTATAAACGCACTAATTAACACGATATTGACAGGTGGTTGTTACTTTCAAATTTCCAAGTTGTGTAACTTTAAATAATAAACTACATTCCATAAAAGCAGTTTTATCATGTAGTTGAAATCATTTTAAAAATGCATGTAAATAACAAATATCGTTTTGTATACAAACTCATATACGGTGGCTCTAAGTAGTGTGCGAAAGCGAAAGGTAAATACGGACTGCAGTAAGTGTAATAGAGATAATTAGGTCTACATTCTAAAATTAGATAATGTGGGAAAGAAATAGCCAGTTCATATCCAACCATTCATAAGTATAAAACGTGTTTAGTAATAAATAAAAAATATTTCAGTTCGACATATGGTTATTATTAGAACAGTTGAAAGAAAAACACATCTGAAGGTATGCGTACTAGTTTATAACATATGTTTTACTTGATATTGCTAACAAAATGTCGATAAAGATTTTTAAACGTATTATTGCTCTTATAGGATGACGTCATAAAATCAGAACTACAATAGCAGGTGGACTTTAAACTTGTAGTTATTAACTCGCATATCATAATAAATCCATTAGAACCTTTTGTCTTTTATTTCCATCATATCAATTTGATATTTTTAAAACATGTTGATTTAATTTAACTTGTTACACACATATATATATATATATATATATATATATATATATATATATATATATATATATATATATATATATATATATATAGCGTAGATCTTTAAGGCGACCCACAACAGTACCTTGATCCAGTTATCGAATTGAGGATCATCTGGGGATCGGAAAATAGAATGGAGGTGGTAACCAACGTAATCGGCCTTTCCTTGGTCGGAGGAGATTAGGTTGCCCTGAAGGTCGTTAGGTAGGATTTAGGGTTAGCTCTTCTTCTGGTCAATCTATTGGACTATTGCCAGCAGAGTTTACCATTTCTATAATTTAATTGGGAAGTGGTCCAGGAGTCTTCGGCATGTTTGTTTGCTTCTCGCCTGATTAAGGCGTTAAGAGGATTGTATTCGGTCTTGAGAGCCGGATGCCTGAATCGCAAAATTGTCGTTAGATTCGTCTTTCTCTTTAATCCAGTTCACGATGTGCTGTGAGCGGTTTGCGGAAATGTCGATGATTTAATTGTATAGAGATATCAACCGCTCCTGTAATTACGGAAGCGGTCGAGATCTCGGTTGTTTAAAGATTGGGTGTAGGAAGGTTGCATCACGGATCTCTTCGGCTAGGATGTCCTTATCCACATGACGAATCACGTAGGAAAAGGAAGGGGGTCTAGGGGTGAAGTTGGAGGAACGGGGACCGGAGAGTTATGTTAGGATGACGGTAGTATCGCCGAAATGGTGTCGCAGCCTAAGCTGTGTATCATCCGGCAAGAGAGGAGGTCTCTAAGAGACATGTGGTTGTGGTTGAACTTTAAGTTCAACCAGGGAAGATTAAGGGATTTAATAGAGTTGGTTCGAAACATTCAAGTCTGCTCTTGAAAAATCTTTAATGACTATATTGGGGGAGCTGACAAAATAAAGTTTTGACCAGTAGTGGTATGCAAGCTAATCGTGGTGCCTAGAAAGCACTCACTATCGAAATAGTGAGCTATGGGTTTGAAAATTACAATATGGTCTATTATTGGGTCACCTAAGTGTTCGAAGTACGTTTGGTGTGTGTTGGCGATACGAAAGAGCCGCAACTGCAACTGAGCGGATGATATCCTGTTACCATTGCCATTAGTTGCGGTGGCACCGAATTGGATGTGGCGGGCATTGAAATCACCTAGGATAACTGCATTAGGTAGGCTAGAGGCTTAGATTAAAAGGTCATCGGATAGGGTGTTGTGGTCTGGCAGGTTATAGTATGAAATAAATACTATAGGAGTGGGAAAGTGCACCATAGCAGTAACGCATTACGGATGTTGTACGTGCGCAGGACGTTGAAAAGTAGTGTATGGGGAGCAATTTTTAATTAAGAGGACGCTTCAGTGATGGCTATTGTTTACATAGGTGTAAAATGTGTTGAAATACAGTGTCCACCTGGGCGTGAGTTTTGTTTCTGTGATGGAAAGGATGTGTGCGTATGGGCAAAAAGTGTTTAAGTAAGGGGCGTTTCCGACGAACGCCCCTGGCATCAACGGTCCCTGCTGGGATGTCCATTTGGAGGGAGTTAAGATTGAGTTGGCGGATTACGGCGACCTTCATCTTCGTGCCGGATACGTAGATATTGATCCTCCGTTGCGGGATAGCGAACCTAAGGTGCGGACAACCCTATCTCGCCGGTTAGGAGTGGGTTAGGACTTGTAGGAAGTCTGATGGATCATTTGGTGTCGGGAGAGTTTAAGGTGGACTGTGTATTCCGAGCCGGACTCTTAGGAAGACAGAATAGGTTCGAGGATGCCATCTTCGATGGAGAACTAGGTGTCCGCCACTTCGCATTAAGGAATAGGAAGGATGAGCTTCCGATTTTACACCTTGGGTACCGAGGATTTGCAGGAAGATCTGTGACTTTCGCCACAGTTGGCACAACGGATAGAGGATAGACATTCCTCAGCGGTATCCACCTGCGTGCAGGTGGAACAATACTTGGGAGAGGTTGAGGAATAAGGATTCAGATGTAGTGTCGTCCGAACATGACAACGCCGTGCGAGGATACTCGATGAAGAAGTTGACGCGTACAAGAGATATGTTCGTCGCCTTAGAGGTGATGCGAACGCTTTCCTCACGTGTGAAGATCGATCGCATCACGGATCTCTTCTAGGATGTCCTTATCCACATGACGAATCACGCAGGAAAAGGAATATATGGGTAAAGTTGAGGAACGACAGAAGTTTTGTTATGACGGTGGGATCGGCGAAGTGGTGTCGCAGCCTAAGCTGTGTATCATCCGGCAAGAGAAGGTCTCTAAGAGACAGGCGTGGTGTAAGTTCAACCAGGGAAGATTAAGGGATTTAATAGAGTTGAATAAGATTTTGGGTGGTTATAAATTTTGGGATATTTCAGGCAATACCTAAGATTGAGCGTGTTTAGGATTAAAACGGGTGTAAGAATCACGGCAGGTACAGGTGGCTGAGCGTGAGTAAGAAGGCTTTGTGTGTGCAGGTTGTGTGGTTTTACGGTGAAACGTGTAGAGATGTGGACTATGTTAATGAGGTAAATGAGGCGTTTGAATGGGAGCGTGTACGTACGGATGCTTAGTGAGGCGTCGGTTACAACCGTTAGGGTAGCAGTGGTAACTGTGTAACCATCGCTTTTGTTAGTACGGTTTTGAAGAGTAAAAGAAAGGAATTGTTTTTAAGAAAGGCTCTGCCGAGGTGCAGTCTCACACCCTAGGAAAAAGACTTGGAAATCAGAGACTCAAATAGAAAAGGAGGAAACAATAAATTTAAATTAATAAAAAAGATATTTTTTATTAACCGGTACCTATTTTTTTACCTGATGTCGATTCTGTAGCTGGCAGTGTCCTGGATGCTCCTTTTATTTTTGTTCTTCGCTACTGCTGTATTCCGGCGGCTCCTGCTTGCTGCTAGGCTATGGCTCCTCTACTGATGACCGCGTTTTAGTATTATATGTATGCAAGTACTGCCAGATCTAGCTCTGAAGCGGCGAAGATCACGACGCCGGAACGTAAAAACGCTAGGTTCTCTTTTTGAAGTTAAGAGTTTGCAATAAAAATCACAGAGCTCTTAAGCTAGAAAGAGGCTTACGTAGGACACCAAGGTTCTGACTGCCCTGAGTTTTCTTTGTGCCCAATGTCTCCTAAAATACGTAACGCGCACCGCTGAGGATAATAGATACGTGGGGTGTTTGAGCAATTTTCCCAAACAATATTGCAATAACGTAAATGAGTATATATATATATATATATATATATATATATAGATATCTATAAAATTTAATACACATCTTCGAGCATCCAAGAACGTTCCGTACGGTATTTGAACTGAATATTATTGAAGGAAAAATGGTACGCACTGCCTTTTCGAAAATAAAACGGAACGCGAACGGGCACAGTACGCGAGCGCGAACGCGAACGCAACGCGAACGTAAGTGTGAGATGTATTGTTAAGTGTAAGTGTAAGTGTAATGTAAGTGTAAGTGTAAGTGTAAGTGTAAGTGTCTAAGTCTCTAAGTCTAAGTCTAAGTCTAAGTCTAAGTCTAAGTCTAAGTCTAAGTCTAAGTCTAAGTCTAAGTCTAAGTCTAAGTCTAAGTCTAAGTCTAAGTCAAGTCTAAGTCTAAGTCTAAGTCTAAGTCTAAGTCTAAGTCTAAGTCTAAGTCTAGTTAAGTCTAAGTCTAAGTCTAAGTCTAAGTCTAAGTCTCAAGTCTAAGTCTAAGTCTAAGTCTAAGTCAGTCTAAGTAAGCTAAGTCGTAAGCGTAAGCGTAAGTCTAAGCGTAAGTAAGCGTAAGCGTAAGCGTAAGCGTAAGCGTAAGCGTAAGCGTACGTAAGCGTAAGCGTAAGCTGTAAGCGTAAGCGTAAGCGTAAGCGTGCGTAAGCGTAAGCGTAAGCGCGTAAGCGTAAGCGTAAGCGTAAGCGTAAGCGTAAGCGTAAGCGCGTAAGCGTAAGCGTAGGCAAGCGTAAGCGTAAGCGTGGTAAGCGTAAGCGTACAGCGTAAGCGTAAGCGTAAGCGTAGCGTAAGCGTAGCGTAAGCGTAAGCGTACAGCGTAAGCGTAAGCGTAAGCGTGTAGCGTAAGCGTAAGCGTAAGCGTAAGCGTAAGCGTCGTAAGCGTAAGCGTAACGCGTGCGTAAGCGTAAGCGTAAGCGTAAGCGTAAGCGTAATAAGTAACTGTAACTGTAACGTAACGTAAGCGTATAGCTAAAGTTAAGCGTACAGGTGTAAATGATGAAGTTATACTGTCAAGTTAACTAGTAAACTTACGAAGTGGACGTAGTTAAATGTTAATTTTGACTGTCACATAAATTGCATATACTTATAATTATTGTAATAAGTGTAACGTAAAGTTACGTAAGTGAGTAGTTAATTTTGAAACGACACTTCCGATAGGTATGTGTGCTTACATTTTAGATAACAGCTCTCATGTGGTTTGCACTGATTGTTACACAAGAAATGCGTTAATTTTGTTTTAAAGAGGCATACTGACATGTTAATGTTCGAGTCTGTATTAATAAAGATGTGGTTAATTGATAAAACGGATGAGATCATTGTTAAAGATGTGCCCAATTGATGGGGAGTGAATAAAATTTTGCTTTAATACATCAATAAATTTAATTTAATTAAAAAGGTCATTTTATAACCTTTAATAAAGTCTCAGTTAAGATCGAGTGATACGAAATATGTCCAAATGTATTATCCTAATGTTTAGTTTATTGAATTGTTCTTATATAAGGGCTAGAGTTGGCTATTTTCGGTTTAGTAAAATTTACAAAATTCTTTATTGTATTTTCAAAAGGTTTAATTACATTTCCTCGATTTCCTTTTTTTATGGTTTGTTAACCAATTAAGCCCATCTCCTAGTAAAGAGGTTATTTTTAAATTTTTTTAAATTACTTGAATTTCAACAAACGCTTTGACCACATCTGTATTTTTCTAAACCCACCTTTCTAAGCACTCTCGTGTTGCCCTCGTACATGTTAAATCCTTAATTTTACCTATACAATTCATAAAATTAATTACGTATACTTATTTATAAGTCTAACAAGAGGGATAATGAAAACAAGGACATTATTATAACACGTTTTCCCTTTCAGTAATTCAATTAGATTTTGACTAGCTTGTTTTTGAGATTATCCAAACGATTTTATATAGGTCATGCCAACGGTTTATACATTGTGAGATTTTCTTTTAATTCCCTTCTAACAATCTCTGTATTTACTCATGTATTATTAATTTGTACACTATTATTATAAAAGCGGTTGCTTAATTACATTTATGAGATACATACATTGTAATAGAACTACTGCTAATTATCCATATTTCCATTTCAGATCACATGAATCGTTAAATGTACATTCTTCCCTGCTTATACAATATTAAAACTCTTTCGTAGTAGAAACGATACATGCACTAAAAATTAAAAATATGGGAGAACTGTTACAACTAATCCAACGAACACAGTAAGCAAAATTTTTAGAGAATCCTTTAAAACACAAATTGTTACTGTGCGACATTTGTAAAAACAAATTGATACAAATACGCCTATCCTTCTAGCATAGTTTACTGTGATAATATATATGCACAAAACAAAAAAACGTGTAAGTATGTGTGCGCATGTCTTCGTATGTGCATGCGTGTGTGCGTGCGTGTGTTTATGTTCGCTACAGAAATTAAAATTAACCAAAACTTTTTAGGGTTTTCCTGAGTAAAAAACAAAGTGACCTTTTTTAATTAAACGTTTAGTGCACCATCTCACTATCTGTAGTCAAAACCTCTTTTTAAGACACTTTAACTCGTTTTTGATTACGTATGCGTGTGCGTATGTGTGCGTATGTGTGCGTGTGTGTGCGTGTGTGTGCTTGTGTGTGCGTGTGTGTGTGCGTGTGTGTGTGTGCGTGTGCGTGTGTGTGTGCGCTTGTGCGTGCGTAAGTGAGTGCGCGCATATGTTTACATATACTTATACTTTCGCTACACAAATTAAAACTAATCCAATATTTTTAGCCCCTTTCCACGTAAAAATCAAGATGTAGTCTTTAAATTAAATGTCTAACGCACTCACCATCTTTCAATCCAAACTTATGTTTGATTCAAAAATCATAGCACTCAAAACAAAACACGTATGTAAAAGAAATTCTGTGTGTGTGTGTGTGTGTGTGTGTGTGTGTGTGTGTGTGTGTGCGCGCGTGTGGGTATATATATATATATATATATATATATATATATATATATATATATATATATGTATGTGTGTGTGTGAATTTGTGTGGCTGTGTGTGTGTGTGCGTACGTGCGTGCGTCTGTGTGTGCGGCGTGCGTGCGTTGCGTGCGCGTACGTGTGCGTGTGCATATTCGCGTGAATGTATGTGAATTATCTACTCAAGTGTTGGCGCCAGGTGTATGGTATTTATTATAAGCATGTGTTGCGCTACGGCAAAACATGTCAAAACTTGTATAAATGAGTGTAGTTGTTTTCGTTATTTACTGAATATTACAAAGTTGAATTGTGATGAATATGTAAAATATCAGCGTATAAATCGACCGCAATGTTCTTATATGTAGTCTTATTATGTAATTGCACGAAACTATATTAGATTTGTTTGATTGTTATATTAAGAAAAATTTATAGCTATTTATTAACATTGATTACATTTCTATAAATATGATTTAGGGTTTTATTGATACAGTAATTATAAAATAATGTAAATCTGAGCGTAATTTCTTTCTGTAAAAACGTTGTATTGTATTGAATATGGTTAAGTTGTATGCTGAAAGAGACTTCTGAAATTGTTGTAATTGTGGAAAACTAAACCAAATTTTAAGTATTGCAGTAGCTTCTAGTATTTATACGTTACGCTTGAGAATCTTATCTATATTACGCTTACCCCTTCTGCACTCTGTGTCTTGATTAATATATGACATCGCAATAACTATAACCTGCGGTAGGCATAACTTGTTATTGTCGCTAACCACAACACTCTTGCTTGCAGTACATTCTTTTTTAAATTTATTACATTTTCTAAATTAAAGAATAATTGTGCAGATACTCCACGAAGACAAAATGGTTCCGTTTAACACTTTTTAATCGATTTGGTAAATGGGAGGCCATTTTGTTCCATTCATCATTAATGGTAATCTGGCTAGCAGGTTTGAACTATATCCAAAATGAGAAACCCATCCTATCATATGAAGCAAAACCTTGTACTCGTTTATTAACATGTTGCGCGATTGCATCTTTTAACTAAAATGATCCACTTTGTTGGTGGTGACTTCCACAGTATGATGTTTCCAAGTTTAACAGATGGAAGTTATATTGCCTATATTCGCCTCTTAGAGACCTTCTTCGCTAAGCTGATGGTGTGCAATTTGGTTTGAGGCACTATTTTGGTGGTCCTACCACTACACTCACACAATTATCTGCATTCCGTACTTATTCAACAACACCTCGACTACCTTCCTTTTTGTCACGTGCATAAGGATATCCTCGCAAAGGAGACCTTAGATTCTATTGCTCGGCCTTCGGCGAATGACCCTTCGTCTAATTATTCAAGTTCCCTATTACATCCTCTCACTCTTTACTAGATTACATTCTCGTATAGGATGTTTTAATGTTCGGAAGTCATTACCCAAGTAAATCTTCTAAAATCTCTGCACTAACCCCCAAGCACTGTACCACATCCGCGTAGGTTGGACTTACGACTATAGAGTGTGCAAGCTATTTCATCTGCTGCCCGAACTGTGCTAAAGTAGCGGAAGCCTCCCAGTTTCTCCAAATTTCAAGACCCCATTTTATCGTCTGAGAAACCGATTTTGAAGTCACTGCACACACACGCGCGCGCGGACATACACACACAGACACAAACACCTCCTGACACCAAAACATTTCCTACAGAATCTAATATACGTTCTATTTTAGATCTTTTTACAACAGCAAGGATCTTCGTCGACACAATCCTTACCAGAGATACCCTTACTGTACTCTACAAATACCTTTACAGACCACTCTACTCGCGCAATCCACCAATCTATTTTAGCGACATTCTCGAGGAGCCAAAAGAATTCCTAAACACCACTCTTTGTGTGTTTCGAACTACCTTGTCTCACCGATGACTATTGCAAAATTCTCCGGAAACGAATATAGTAGATTCATACATAAACAGAAACCATATTACCCTCAATTAAATAAACCAACTTATTCAAATTACACTTACACATTTAAACTCACTAACATGCGCTACTCATAATAATTTTTTTTATTGTAACCTCAGAACCTTTGAAACTCATGTTTGTAATCAATGCAACACCGCTAACATATCTCAACACCAGATGAATAGCCAATGTAAAATGGAGACTACAACCAATTATAAGCTTGACGAATCTGAAACACTGAATCTGTGGCGGGACCTGTAACAAACTAAACACGCCCACGCACCACACAAAATTAAAAAAGACCGAACGAATTTCAGTAGAAAGCTATCATCATCAACGGTCCACGAGATCGACTAGGCAGAACGCTGATGACAATAACTTAGCTATTGAAAGGCGTGCGGAGTTGTTTAACCTTGTTTGATATATAAGCTAGTAATAAGTAAAGTACTAAACATAAGTATGAGCACACTGATAAGACAACCGCAGGTAGCTACCGAACACTCCACTTCGAAAAATAAATAATCAACACAACACAAGGGAATTGAAATTAAATTGTATTATCTTTTACATTTACATTTATAAAATGTACTCCTTGTGAACATGCGGTATGTGTACACGTACAAAGACATACAGACAGAATCATTGTCTATATATATATATATATATATATAAACGTAAACGTAAAAGATAATACAATTTAATTTCAATTCCTTTGTGTTGATTATTTAATTTTCGATGTGGAGTGTTCGGTAGCTACCTGCGGTTGTCCTATCAGTGTGCTTATTGTTAGTACTTATTGTTAGCTTAAAGTTAACAAACAAAATACACCCATATATCAAACAAGGTTAAATAACAGCGAGCGCGTTTCAATAGCTAAGTTATTATCGTCATCGTTTGGCCTAGTTAACTTCGTCGACCGTTGAAGATAATAGCTTCCTACTGAAATGCGTTCGGTCTTTTTAATTTTTGTGAATTTTTACAGTATTACAGAATTTATCAACAATTGGCTGTTCTATTTTACATTCAAATTTCATATTTCTATGAAATAGTTAATCTAGTTAAAAAAATTTTGATAATATTGTAAAATTATAATTTCGTTTATGTGAATCTAATATTCATTTCTCAGTCTTTGCAATAGTCGCCATCGGAGAAACAAGGTAATTCGAGATACATAAAGTGATTTAGTTTTTAACTCTCAAATGTGTTTAAAATAGATTGGTGGATTGCGTGAGTATAGTGGTCTGTAAAAGTATTTGTAGAGTACAGTAAGGATATCTCTGGTAAGGATTGTGTCGACGAAGTTTCTTGCTATTCTAAAAAGATCTAAAATAGAACGTATATTAGATTCTGTTGGAAGTGTATTGGTGTCTGGAGGTAAATGTAATCTAGGGAAGATTGAGAGGATGTAATAGGAACTTGAATAATTAGACGATGGCCAAGCAAAGCAATCTAGGATCTAGTATGTGAGGATATCCTTATGCACGTGAATATATATATATATATATATATATATATATATATATATATATATATATATATATATATATATATATATATATATATATATATATATATATATATATATATATATATATATATATATATATATATATATATATATATATTAGGAGGAAGTAACGGTCGTACTATTTAGTATTCAACGATTTGATAAGGGACTTCGTTCGCAAATTAGTTAATTAGAACCTTCTGTATTCCTTGCCAAGCTTTCGAAATTTTTTATTTCATCATCAGGGCTTCCACAAAAGTACATTTAATGAAAGTTCTACAAAACTATATACTACCTACAGAATGTGAGGTTAAAATGAAGTCGACGACAACATAACAACATGCATGTATAAGTACCAGTAAGTCACTATTATAAATATATAAAAAAACACGTTAAAATTATTTTTGGTCAAGATTAACAATTAGAATGACATACTTAAAACATTAAAACAATTTAAAATTTTTCTGCTTAATTATTAGCACATTGAACAAAAACCAGCATACGACTATCATGCAGTTTCTTCTATCTACCAACCTAAAACTTATATAGTAACGTTTGTAATGACCAACCTAAAACATTTCACAGATAAACTACAAACTATCGATTCTAGGGAACATCTCCAAGAAATCCACCTTAGTATAAAAAACGACAATAAACCTATTCATCTAACGGACCATCATAAAAATCTACACTAGGATAAGTTAACAGGTAAGTTAACTGTGGGTGATTTTAATGTCAGAAGAGCTTTTTGTCAATGGATGTTAAATAAGTTAAATGAGGACCCACGTTTTACGTCCATTATTTTATTTACTGATTAAGCTACCCTCCACAGCAACTGCCGAGTAAACCGTCGGAATTTTCATTATTACGATAATACAAATTCGCATATTGTGCGATATTTCGATCATCAGCACAGATGCACGGTAAATTACTCGAAAATGTTCATGACAACATAAAAACATATCATGTGGTACTCGTACCAGCATGATGGTGCGCCTTGTCACTATGATAGGAATGTGCAGAATTTTTTTAATTTCCCTATCGGTGGATCGGCCGAGGAAGTCCCGTATCATAGCCTGCAAGATCGCCGGACCCAACCGTGATTGTTTTTTTTTGTGGAGGATTGTCAAAAATTTCGCGTTTGAAGGAGAACCTACCACACAAGAAGTAATGAAAAACAGAACAAGAACCGCATTCGCTAACGTAACTCAGATATGTTATTAAATGTGTGTCAATCTCTGCAGCAAAGGCTTGAAAAGTGTTTAGAATTAAACGGACAGAATTTTGAGCACCTCTTAAATTAAAATGCTTGTTATTGTTTATTTTTATTTTGTGCCCATAGCTTTAGTTTATTAAATGGAATATGATTAACATAACGTCCTCCAGAAATCCATGGAGCGTGTTTTCCAAAAAGTTGCGATACACCTCTCCGGTAAGTCTCCCGGGTAGAAATACTGGTCCAATTAGGCAGTCACCCACAATCTCAATCCAAACTTTCAAAGAAAGCTGATGTTGAAAACGATCTTCAACAATTTCACTTGGATTTTCTTCACACCATACATGGTTATTATGGAGATTCCGATTTGCATTTCTTGAAAAACTCGCTTCATCGGTGAACAGAATCAACATCAGGAGTTGACGTATTTGAACTAATTTGTGCAAAAGCCATTGACAGAATGCAATGCGAGGAATGGATACAACAAATTTTCCTTAAGAATGTGCCAAATAGTCCCATTACTTACATCCAAAGCGTCATCAATTTTTCGAATAGAAGTACCTCGACCTTCTTCAATCATGTCCAGCACATCCTCTTCCAGCTCTACCGTCCTTGCTGTTCTTGGCCTTCTTGCTCCTCTATTTCGTCTTAATGTACCTGTTTCATAAAGACACCGATGAATACATTCGAAAGTTTTTCTATCAGGAGCAATACGGCCCGGAAATCTTTCAGTATACAACCGCCTAGCTTCTAATGCATTCCCATCAGCAAGTCCATAAATGTAGTGCATGTCGGTCATTTCGGCATTCGTATAGCGATTCGTGATAAGGAACTTCAACAAATTCGACACATATAAAATTATTAATCACGAAACTCATTCAATATGTCAGTGATATGTCAGTACACTAAAATGTTTTTTTTACTCAAAAACGGTACGTCGTACGATAAAAAGTCAAGAGATTGAAAAATAGCGTGTGACGTGCCAATACGCGCGCCAATGGTATGAATGAAACATCGTGTTGTATTGCAAAGTATGCGTCTGCCACAGCTATTGACACGCGTAAAATTTCATTATGATATCTCAAGCCGTTTTGGAAAAATCTAATTTTGACTGTTATTTTAAATTAAACTTCAACACGCTGTAGATCGGTAACGAGGCGTTTGCGGACATTTGTTTATAGGGACTTTATTGTATAAAATGACCTAGGCAATCACTCCCTTTAATATTGCCAAATCTTTTTTAAACACCCTATATACAGGGTGTTTGGTACATCGATGCAAAGATTTAAAGGGTTTTCTGATAAAATAATATGAACAATCACTTCATGAGGAATAAAAAACTTAGTATAAGTTTGCGATAAGACACTTATTACGCTTGTACACTTCGATATTTGCAGAAAAGCACGGTAAAATCAAGAAATATTAAAAGTGGCATTATCTCAAAACGGTAACACTTGGTATATAAGTATGTTTGCTTAAATCGACTCAAAATCACCTATTATATCACCCTTTAAATATTTGCATCGATGTACCAAACACCTGTGTATATATATATATATATATATATATATATATATATATATATATATATATATATATATATAGCTAAAATAGTCTGTTCTCGTTCTAACTAAAAGGTGGTCGGGCTAGTCGGTTCGCCTCTTAGCTTAAATGATAGTGACAGCATGATCGCTAAAACTAGCTGATGCGTGTCATTATTAAAAATAGCGCGTAACCAGATAAGTCACTAGATTGTGAAATGTATAAAATGCAGCTAGAAAAATAGGTAGAAATGATTATTATCGTGTCTAAAATAATGGTGTGCGTGTGACTAAAAATAGGCTGTGCGCGTCCTCGCTAAAAGGTGGTTGCGTCATAGCCGGTTCATGTCCTTACTAAAAGGTGGCCGCGCTAGTCGGCTCGCGTCTTTACTAAAAGGGTAATACGTCCAATTTTAAGGTGTCTTCAAGGAAGTAGCAAATTGAGGACTTAATACGGAAAATAAAAATGTTAGAATGGTGCTTGGAGTTGTATGGCTTAATACTGAAGAGGAAAATGTTAAAATGACGGATTGGGTTTACATGAAGTACAACGGATGTTGAAAATAGCACGATTATATTAAAGTCTTGTTATTAATGTATTTATCTTACCTATGTGTTTGTAGTATGCAACAATGAAAATTAAATAAAGATGCTTTACGGAATTGTATGATCTACACGAAAATGTTGAAACTGAATAAAGATGCTTTACTGAATCGCGATAAGACTTGAAAATTTGGGTTCTAACCGATTTAAAACTTTTGAATGCTTAAGTAAGTTGTGTTTCTTACGAGTGTAATAGTGTAAGTAGAGCGAAAAAAAATGTTGCATTTTTAAGTGCAGTTTATCGTTTCAAATTTGAATAGGTCAGTTTTACGGCCATTTTTCATATTTTGATAAATTAATAAATTTGAGAGATAAGGTGTCGCTTGTAAAACGCATTTACGTTTTCAAAAATTTTATTTTGTTCGGGGCAAATTTAAAAATTTAAGAGAGCGTCATTTCTAGGGTGTATCTCTATTGATATCCGGGGATATGGAGCTCAATCGGTAGCTTATTAATAAGAGTATTAATCAGAAATCGGGGAAGTGCACGTGGAGGTGCACTTCCCCGATTTCCAACTAATATTGTTTACATGGAGGAAGAAATTGCTATATTTATAGGTAACGATCAAGAACAGACAGACCTTTTACCAATATTTTATTCATTGATATATGTGATACAGTCAATAGCTAGGTCAATAATGCAACAGCTCCATCATACAAACTGCATTTTCAAAGTCGCGATAAATGCCATCGTTGTTGGCTGCATCATCGCCATACTCCATCTTACGAAAGTGACGGTAGTTGTTGACTTGTTCGATGAGGTTTGGGAAGAAACAGGGATGGCCGTATGATTCCAGTAAATCCTAACCATAGTTAATTATATCCTTTTAGTTGAAAAGCTCTTCCAAACTTTGTTCGTATTCAATGTCCGCCTCCTCGTTGATATTTGACCAATCAATGTTGTTTTAGATCTCTTGGGAACAAAAAAACTTTATTTCCAAATATGTTTGATACTTGAGTAGCGTCACCCAATCTTCTATTTACATACGATTCGTATAACTGGCGCAAGCTCTAGGTGCGTATTGTATCCAACTTCAACGTACCTTTTGAATAATTGCCTTCGAATACACCATATAAGCTACAATCAATTAAACGTTCATCGGCAGCGCTGTTATGCACATTTTCAATTGGGGAAGAACACTCGGTAGATGTAGCTGTTGTGGTAGAACTACCTCCATCATTACAACACCAATACGAACATGTGAAGTAGTTATTACAACTATTCTTGGTATTCATGTAGAATATTTTTAAATTCATTCGAGTGGACTCTTTAGAACTAACGAATTTCTAACCCTGAAGATTATTACATAGAGTTTTCCCCAGCCGCTTATAATGGCGGTAGTTCTTGGATTCTATTATGGTATACCTCAGCACTATGTTGCTTTTGCTGCACTGGTGATAAAATGCATTCCAACTGTTTTATTTTACGATGGAAACGTAATCTCTCCAGTATAAAACTTTTCCACTGCTCTCTTCTTCTCTTACGTTGAGCAAGAGACCACACTACCAAATAATGCACTAATTTTTTAGACTCACCAATAGCAACTCTCATCATAGCGAAATAAAAGACCTTTTGCAATAAATAGTTTTTTTATTTCCAAACAGGTATACATTATATTTTACAGAAATGTAGTAGTCTTCCCTACCGTTCCCGCGCTGGTGATTGATGTGCATATCTTCCTTGGCCAGAGACTGCTTAAACGTTTTCAATGCGATCTTCTTTTTTTTTGTATTCATAAAATCCTAAAGTTTTGATACAATGTTTCCCATACTCCGTATCGTTAGTATTGATATCAATCACTATATTTTGCACCCACCTCCAAGTCTTCCACGTTCATGAAGGATTTGCAGAATGTGCTGCTATTCAATGCAGATAGTTCCATCTTAAATTGATTCGAGAACACTGTTGAATGACTGCCGACATCAAAAATGGTCCTCATATATACTGCTGCATCACGGTGGAGGGGGACAGCAGTAGGTTAATCACATGATAATGAGGAGCCGCCACCAAGTGTTGTCCATTTTCTTATATCCTTACAAAATTCTTGCAATTGCGCAGCTTTTAGGTCTTCTGCAAGATATTTTTTACATATATTTTCAAATTTAAAAACCTTTCACATATTTGTTACTCCTGCTTCATATCTTCTTGCCACACCCATGCACTCTGCAGTATAATCTCCTCGTCCGTAAACCACCTCATGCACAGCATCAAATACTAATGCCAACAATTCTTGTTTCAAAGGGTTCCACAGTCGTTCTCAGATCGGCTGCTTTAGTCCAGTGTTCTTGGGCGTCTGACATCGACATGTTTTACACAATACTCACTACGCATTTACTATTTTATTATATTGTTACTCCCACTATGCTACATTAGTGCAGATATGAACCATCCATTTGGATACACACATATCTGGTTACGTGCAATTTTTAATAATGACACGCATCAGCTATGATGCTGTAACTATCATTTTAGCTAAGACGCGAATCGACTAGCGTGAACCCACTTTTTAGTGAGGACGTGAACCGGTTGTTTTTAGCTACGATGCAACCACCTTTTAGCCAAGACGCGCACAGTGTATTTTTAGCCATGACCCGCACTTAGCCACGACATCAACCATTTCTATCTATTTTTAGCTCTTATATACCCTTCACAATCTAGTGACTTGTCTAGTGACTTTTTCAAAATCTAGTTACTTTTCTAGTGACAAAGTGAATTATGATCGTTCTTATATTACTACTAATAGAATTCTAAAAATGGCAAGACTCGAAATTTTGGTCATTCAGACATAATGATCATAAGCTCAGATTGGGCAGAATCGAATTAATAACCGTCAGCATTTGGGTCATGTTCGGCGTTTTAAGGTAGTGTGTCGGTGTTTAGGTTTAAGATGACCATGGAATGAGCTTCCTTTCCGACAATATCTGGTAAGTGCATTTTACAATTATTTCTTGATAAGTTTTAATTGGCGCTTTGTATTCCCGAATGCAGATTTGTAGTAAAAGTACACAAACAGAACTTATAAGAAGCGTGCACAGTTTTAGATGTTGTACATGGACTAAAATATGTTACCTTCTTATTCATCAATTGTAAATACGAACTATTAAGATGCGGTATTATACCTATACTACAGTTAGGTAACTGTATAAGGTAATCATTATTTGAAGTACAGGCCTATATTAAATGTTATATTAATAAATTAATTTATTTAGGTTAGAGTAAAGTGACAGAGATTTTGATCTTTTCATGATAATAGGATTTAACTGCGTATTAATTTGTGTATTTTATAACCAATACTCTAATTTTACTGTAGTAAGCGGAAGGTTCTTCTTTTGCAGTTATTTCCCTTACCTGAAATAATCTCAGCACAACTACGTTGCAAAATACTTATAAAATTATATATTGTGTTTTTATGTGTTAACTTCATTTTATCCTCCCTTAGGTGTCCTGTAGCAAATCCTCATACACCGTAAGCGGTACTAACTATTTAGTCATTATAATTAAACTATCATTTGAAGTATGTAAATTTGCGTATTAACTCAGTTTCTGCATTCTAGTTGCACAGTCGTAAGCTGGCGTATTAACAGGATTTATGAAGGGCAATATACATACGTAAAGTTTACAATGAACTTGCCAAATATTAAAGGTCGCTAATTTTGGTTCGTTTAATGAATTGAACTTGAGAGATCACTACATTTTAGATATATCATTAACTTTTATATCACTTTCAAAGGCTTTTTTTGAATGTTACCATCTAGGTTATCGGCTATTGACTATTACTCTCACCTTATCGGATGGGTTGACCGTGCAAAAATGGACCGTCAGCAACTTATCGTCATTGGTTGGTCTGTAAGTACAAAAATTGAACAAATAAAATACGTATTGTCGTCAAAAAAGTATTTATTATAGCTCAACATCTAAAACTGTGCACGCTTCTTATAAGTTTTGTTTGTGTACTTTTACTACAAATCTGCATTCGGGAATACAAAGCGCCAATTAAAACTTATCAAGAAATAATTGTAAAATGCACTTACCAGATATTGTCGGAAAGGGAAGCTCATTCCATGGTCATCTTAAACCTAAACACCGACACACTACCTTAAAACGCCGAACATGACCCAAATGCTGACGGTTATTAATTCGATTCGGCCCAATCTGAGCTTATGATCATTATGTCTGCAATGACCAAAATTTCGAGTCTTGCCATTTTTTAGAATTCTATCAGTAGAAATATAAGACCGATCATAATTCACTTTGTCACTAGACAAGTCACTAGATTGTGAAAGGTATAAAAGAGCTAAAAAATAGATAGAAATGGTTGATGTCGTGGCTAAGTGCGGATCATGGCTAAAAATAGACTGTACGCGTCCTGGCTAAAAGGTGGCTGCATCGTAGCTAAAAACAACCGGTTCACGTCCTCACTAAAAAGTGGGTTCGCGCTAGTCGATTCGCGTCTTAGCTAAAAATGATAGTTACAGCATCATAGCGGATGCGTGTCATTATAAAAAATTGCACGTAACCAGATGTGTGTGGTATCCAAATGGATGGTTCATATCTGCACTAATGTAGCATAGTGGGGAGTAACAATATAATAAAATAGTAAATTCGTAGTGAGTATTGTGTAAGACATGTCGATGTCAGACGCCCAAGAACACTGGACCAACGCAGCCGATCTGAGAACGACTGTGGAACCCTTGAAACAAGAATTGTTGGCATTAGTATTTGATGCTGTGCATGAGGTGGTTTACGGACGTGGACATTATACTGCAGAGTGCATGGGTGTGGCAAATAGATATGAAGCAGGAGTAACAAATATGTGAAAGGTTTTTAAATTTGAAAAAGATATGTGAAAAATATCTTGCAGAAGACCTAAAAGCTGCGCAATTGCAAGAATTTTGTAAGGATATAAGAAAATGGACAACACTTGGTGGCGGCTCCTCATTATCATGTGATTAACCTACTGCTGTCCCCCTCCACCGTGATGCAGCAGTATATATGAGGACCATTTTTGATGTCGGCAGTCATTCAACAGTGTTCTCGAATCAATTTAAGATGGAACTATCTGCATTGAATAGCAGCACATTCTGCAAATCCTTCATGAACGTGGAAGACTTGGAGGTGGGTGCAAAATATAGTGATTGATATCAATACTAACGATACGGAGTATGGGAAACATTGTATCAAAACTTTAGGATTTTATGAATACAAAAAAAAAGAAGATCGCATTGAAAACGTTTAAGCAGTCTCTGGAAGGAAGATATGCACATCAATCTACCAGCGGGAACGGAAGGAAGACTACTACATTTCTGTAAAATATAATGTATACCTGTTTGGAAATAAAAAAACTATTTATTGCAAAAGGTCTTTTATTTCGCTATGATGAGAGTTGCTATTGGTGAGTCTAAAAAATTAGTGCATTATTTGGTAGTGTGGTCTCTTGCTCAACGTAAGGGAAGAAAAGAGCAGTGGAAAAGTTTTATACTGGAGAGATTACGTTTCCATCGTAAAATAAAACAGTTGGAATGCATTTTATCGCCAGTGCTGCAAAAGCAACATAGTGCTGAGGTATATCATAATAGAATCCAAGAACTACCGTCATCATAAGCGGCTGGGGAAAACTCTATGTAATCATCTTTCGCGACTTTGAAAATGCAGTTTGTATGATGGAGCTGTTGCATTATTAACCTAGCTATTGACTGTATCACATGTATGAATGAAAAAAATATTGGTAAAAGGTCTGTCTGTTCTTGATTGTTACCTATAAATATAGCAATTTCTTCCTCCATGTAAACAATATTAGTTGGAAATCGGGGAAGTGCACCTCCACGTGCACTTCTCCGATTTCTGGTTAACACTCTTATTAATAAGCTACCGATTAAGCTCCATATCCCCGGATATCAATAGAGATACGCCCTAGAAATGACGCTCTCTTAAATTTTTAAATTTGCCCCTAGCAAAATAAAATTTTTGAAAACGTAATTGCGTTTTACAAGCGGCACCTTATCTCTCAAATTTATTAATTTATCAAAATATGAAAAATGGTCCTAAAACTGACCTATTCAAATTTGAAACGATAAACTGCACTTAAAAATGCAACATTTTTTTTCGCTTTACTCACACTATTACACTCGTAACAAACACAACTTACTTAAGCATTCAAAAGTTTTAAATCGGTTAGAACCCAAATTTTCAAGTCTTAACGCGATGTAAAAATTATACGCGTATACTTCAATATAAATGTGCAACATAAATAAAATAATTTAGTTTCTACAGGAACGTTGGTGCACACGTCAGCGCTCCTATTTATAACTGTTATCAAGCGTGTGGTTTTCAATCGTATACTAACAGTGCACCAAACACTAATTTTTATAATTTAAAAACGTATTATATGCACGTCGCAGGTCTATTAATAATTGCTATTATTGTGAATGTTTTTTCAATCGTATATTAACTGTATACTAAAGAATAATTTTTTATAGTTTCCATCTCTGTGTTTAAATTAGTAATTATATTCCTTATAAATAGATGTGCCGACTAATTAGCATAACACCGTTGATTCATTAATTGAAAATGAAACTTTACTTATTAATTTTGTCAGCTTACTTAAAATGTATATAATTAAAAGCGTTTTTATTTAATTTTAAGTTTCTTAGTAGCATAGTACTACTACACGCATCAGCTAGTTTTAGCGATCATGCTGTCACTATCATTTAAGCTAAGAGGCGAACCGACTAGCCTGTCCACCTTTTAGTTAGAACGAGAACCTAGTATTTTTAGTTTTATATATATATATATATATATATGTTCTGCGTTAGTCGTTTAATCTACCGTTTCATTATTGTAGGTGGAACATTTTGTGACAATTACCTTGTGTTATATGCTACAGTTCGTTTATATTTCGTTTACTTGTACGTTGAACACAAATGGAAATGACCTTATCGTATATTTGTTTTCGAATTAAAAATGAAAAATCTCAAGCTACAGTTCGTTTAAGACAAGATTAAAATATTTATTTTGTACAAGTAAGCACTTATCCTTTTACTGCCGTTTAAGTAAATAACAAATCAGTTAGTGTTATTATGTTACGGTTAAAAAAAGGACCAGCCGAGTTCGGCTCCTAAAATAAAAACATTTGAGTTCATAACCTATCACATTTGTTGACATGGGTCAATACACGATTCATTATTGAATACAGTGTTGATCATATTGCATTTTAAATTTTAAGTAAACATAGATTATAACAAATGCTAATACTGATTACATCTACGGATAAATCTCTGCTTTCTTCACACCTAAAGATCAATGAGTTCTCAATTACAGTAAGTTTCATAAGTTTGTACCTCACTGAGCTAGACCGTGGTGCAATTTACCCTTTGTAATATAACAACAACAGACCCCCAATTTTTTATTTATTATAGGTGGCGGCATCCTGTTGAAACCACACTAGTTCCAAATTAATCTGTTGAAGTTTTGGTTCAAAACATTGTTGGACCATGTTTACATACCGCTTAGAATTGATCGTAACAGCATAATTGTTCTGCTCCTGAAATGTATAAGTGCGCCTCGTCACTAAAGAAACACGTACATCTAGATGCAAGGTTTGGATCAAAGTTTCACATGCCAGTACTCGATTTTGCCAATCCCGTTGTAATAATTCTGAGCGATGACCATCTTGTGCGGATGTGAAAGTCTTCGTAAAGGATTCGACGCAACGTACTGGTAGAAAGCACCAGGGATGCATGCTTGCAAGCGGAAAACTTACAAGGCGTCAAAATCGATCCTTTTACACGGTCAACGTTTTCTGGAGTTCGGATGGTTCCTTAGCCCCAACTCTGTTTTCCACAGCACTACCACATGCATAGAAGTTCTCCACCCATAACAAAACGACTGCTGTAAAACTACACTTAAGCTATATATTCAGTTTATGCAAAGCTCAACATAATACTAAGTCAATCATACACTTTTATGAACATATCGTCTGTGATAAAGTATAAAACAATCTATACATAAACCTACACTACATTTAGAACACATTGTTCGAATAATTGACTTACAGTTAGGCATGCCATATCACTTCTTATTTTTATCACCTGTGTTTTGTACAGAATGATCGAATCTATCAAATCTTACTTCATATGAAACCCTATCATCCAGTGATGGCGCTGGTGAAGAATATCGTCCCGGACCCTTTGGTGGATTTTGGCACCTCATTAGATATGTGTTCCCTACTTCCCTTTTGAATTCTAACTGTGACATTTTGTTATTATTTGCTTTGTTATAAATAATCCAGCTGTTTTGCATTGTCATATCCAACATCCACGTAATAAGCGGCCAGTATCCCTTTTTTTCTGTAATGTTAAATCGATAACATTTTAAATTCTGTACCATTTGATCGATACCTCCCATAAAATTGTTGTATTTTGAAATCATTTATGGCTGCAGTGTAACAAACAATATTGCTTTTTTGTTTACTAGTGTATCTTTTTGCGTTAGTTAACTTGTAAGTAGCACAGTTAGATGAAATCATTATGACCACTGAATTATCTATCCATCTTACATATAGTAGTCCATTATTCCTTTCAATAGCTGTTTCAAAATAGTCTCTTTCTATATTTAAAAATTTTTTCTTGGATAATGTTGGACAATCCTTGGGGATACGATTATCCCTTATAGTTCCGATATCTGCATATCCTAAAGATCCTAAATACAGAAACAATTCTGTTCTAGGAAAATAATTACCAATGTATAAATCATGGGGTTGGTTTCTTTTCTCTTGCAGAATCTCATCCAATAAAACTAATAGAGGACTTGCGGCCTTACCAAATAATTTCTCATAGTTGGCATTCGATTTAGGGTTTTGGGCCTGATCCAAAATTTACGAGATAACCATCCTTCCTACTTAGGCTCCAGAATTTATATCAGAATCTGATTGGTTTTCCCCTGATGAATTGCTTACAACTGTGCTTTCCATAATATTTTACCATACATTCGTTGTGTGCCAGTTCATCATAGGGCGTATCTTTCATGCTTTATTATTCTTATGCAGTTCGTCGGATGTAATTTAAAAACAATGCATATCGTCTTGTTTCTTCTACCATGTAGTCAATTATTTCTTGGTTTATGAAACACTCAAAAACACCCACTGCTGATATATTTATAAATGTATTATAATCGGGATCTAGAAATGGTATTATTTTCTCACAATCAAAATCGGCACCCTTTTTTTCGCCAAAAGATGTTTTGAAATCCACTTCTAGGCATATTTACCCAATGACGTGTCAGCTTCAACTGAACATGATGTTTCTTGTTGAGTTTGCAGTTCTGAATTGGTATTACTTATAGACTCATAATCCACACCGATTCTTACGTTATCAGCCAGGCAAATTTCTGCATTTGCCCGAAGCTGTCTTGTTGATAAATTATCCACCAGTCTGAAATTAGTACAATAATCATAGTAATAAAATATATTGGGTAAGAATTAATTTTGTTTACCTGCCAGTATCCTAATCTCCTGAATCTTCATCTGTATATATGTCAGGATTTGGAGGTTCTATGAAAATATCAGCGTCAATATGGTCACTTAAAGCTATATCCATTTCTTCTGGAAGCGAAAACCCTCTCCTAAAAGGAATGAAACGTTGTAAGTAAGTTTGCTACCAATTAACGTCTGGAGCAGTGTTGGGTAGGATCTAGATCAAAGTGATCTAGATCCAGGATCTAGATCCACTAAACGGATCTATGATCTGGATCTAGATACTTTGCTCTGCTAGGATCTAGTATCTAGATCTAGATCACATTTTAACAGATCTTTAGTACTTGAATCCAAAGATCCATTAGAATATTTTAAAATGTATTTTAAGGGTATTTTGTGAAATTTTTAACTGGCTTGAGGCAACAGAGCTTTATATTTAAAAATACATTATGCTCCGTTACGACCGTTACATCCGTACCCCACAGAGATACATACACATTTACACAATTACCTACTGCCTGAGGCATGTTAAATTCGAAATAACCAATAATAGAACTATTCATTTCCTTTGTTAATATTTCCGTCGGTTGTTTTGTTTCCCAAAGCTACAAAGGCAGGTAATGACAGCTAAGTGCTAATCTAATGACTTAATGAGTAATGACAATGGGGTCATCCATCCATTAAAGTAGGTACTTAAGTTAAATGAACTGGAATTCCCTGTTGCTAATTTAATCGAACAAAAGGAGGTATAGAAAACAACAATCTTGTCTTCAGTTCTTAAGAATACGACTTTAAGTAAAGCACATTTGTTAATTGTTAGTTAGATCAACAATGAGTGACGAAGCTGAATTAATGGAAGTTCCGCCAATCTTAAGCGGTAAATTTTATAAAATTTTATCAAAATGTGACAACAAGATAGTGACCCAGTGTCTAAATTGTCCCGCACAAATACAAGGTCATGTGACTTCAACAGGAAATTTTATTCGGCATATGAAGGTATGTATTAATATAGTTTTTGGCAGAATTTTAGTATCATTTATTGGATTCTTACGAAATACATCATCTGATATATCAAAACGTGATTTGTAGACTTAATTTTTCTTATTAAATTCTATATGAATTACGTAAAGTATTTTTTGTTGCAAAATACTTAGTTTCTCGTGTGTAAAAGAACGTTTACAAAAGGTTGAGATTTATTTCTTAAAGTCCCTAATGCATCAAAAACTTTTTAAATGTTTATGATACCTGTATTCATAAAAGATGGGATTCAGTCGCTTTCAAAATTGGTGTTATCTAAATTTTGACTGAAACTTGAAGTGACTTCAATCTGAATTTTATAAATTAACATACACTTTCTCCTTTTTTCTAGAGAAAGCATCCAGTAACATTTAGCAAATTCGATGCAGAAAAGACAACAAAAAAAAGTAAAACCGAAATTTTATCAATGAAGAATTTCAACAAGACTAACATTTTTCAACGATCTACCAGTTCTACCACAAAGAACTCGGTTAACAAACTCGTCTTAGATTACATAATTGAAGAGATGAGGCCTATTTGTACAGTCGAAAAACCCGCATTTATTAGGTTAGTAGAAGGACTTTCTGGCAAAAACCTTGTGACCGAAAAACGCTCAAGAGTAAATTAGAAGAAGAGAAATCAGCAGTTATTGGTGCTGTAATAGAAGAATTAAATAAAACCAAATACGTCTGTACAACTGCAGATGTTTGGAGCACCAATAACAAAAGTTATCTTGGTATGACTGCACACTTTATCGATAGTAATAGCTTCCAACGTAAATCTTTTGCATTAAGCTGTAGGCGATTTAAATTTGCACACATTTGACAGAATTGCGGAATTAATAAGTGAAATTCATAACGAATACAAATTAAATCTCGGTAAAATTTCAGGAACGGTAACAGATAACGCAAGCAACTTTAATAAAGCTTTTAACGTATTTACTGCTTCTATATGTAATAAGAGCAGCGATAGCGAATTAACAGAGTTGCAAAATCAAAATGATGTAGATGTTGAATCATTACCTGCTTTTGATACTGACAGTATTTACGTGCTTTTGCCCGAACATTTTAAGTGTTGTTCGCATACACTCAGCCTTGTAATTACGATAGATGCAGCTAAAGCATTTGAAAACATAAGGTATAAAAAAATGTACGATACTGTTTTTGGGAAAGCTTATTCTTTATGGAATTTAGTGAGTAGGTCAACTAAGGCGTCGGATCAGTTAGAAAATGTTTGCGGTGTCAAATTGAAAGTTCCTTGTCCTACTCGTTGGAATTCCATGTATGACGCATGTGTTAAACTAATTAATATTGAAGCAAAATTAAGTGATGTTTGTAAGTTATTAAAATTAGACGTGTTACAACTGTCAGTTTTTGTGTTTTTAAACGAATATATTTCTGTTATAAAACCTATAGCCGTTGCAATAGATATTTTACAAGATGAAAAAACTTGTCAGTTAGGTACTGTTTTGCCAACACTTTTCAAAATTAAAGCTAGCTTAGAAGCAATGACAAAACTGACATTTTGTTCTAAATTAAGAGAATGTTTATTGAACAGCTTTACAAGACGTTTCTCTAATGTAATGGATATTAAAAATTCTAGTAGTCGATCATACCCACAATTTCTAACCCAAAATTTAAATTATGGTGGCTAAAAATGACCCCCTTTAAAAATGAAACAGCATTCTGTCAAACGCAATTATTGTGTGAACTTAACAATTCCGGATTTCAAGAAAATCTTAATAATTCAGAATCAGAAATTCAGTTCACACTTAATGAAAAAAAATCCTCTGCCACGGACGAATTCTTTGATTTTTTAAAAATAAATACTCAATCGCAAACAACATTTGATTCAGAATGCACAAATTATTTTAAAGGCACAAGCACTAACTGTGAGCAATTAAATATGTACCCTGCTATAAAAGAAATCTTTTTAAAATATAATTCTATACTTCCTTCATCTGCCCCCGTTGAAAGGATATTTAGTATGGGTGGACTAATTTTAACTCCTCGTAGGAATAGATTAGGTGATGATATATTTGAGATGCTATTAATTTTAAAACAAAATAAAATAAAATTAGATAATAAAATGTAATTATGTAATGTATACTTATAATAATTTAGATACATGTCCTTATCCTTATAATTGTATAACTATGTGTTAAGTTAAATTAACAATTAACATTGCAACTTGCAAGTGTAAATGTGTACCTAATACTAATTTTGTAATTTGTAGTGCGTTAAATAATTAATGTCAGTTTTCAATAAAAACCTATAAAAAATTATATTTGTATATTATTTTTCTTAATAATTTAACCTTACGGACTAATATTTGTATTACATGAAAAATGATCATGGGAATGGGAGTACTACTCATCAGTAGCAATACTAGCAATTAAAGATAATATTAATAATTAGAAAAATCTCGAAACAATTTTAGGAATGTCGGATCTTTATAAAAGATCTAGATCCCATTTCAAGGATCTTTATCTAGATCCATTTTTACGTACGGATCTTGGATCTTTATCTAGATCAGTTTTTAAAAATGTGTTTGGATCTGTATCTAGATCCTAAATAAATGGATCTTACCCAACACTGGTCTGGAGATAGTGATTTCCAGCCATACTTCAATGCCAAACTATTATTCACATAAATGCGACACAATGCAAGATTCACTACTCTACACTTTTGAAACAGCACCTTCGGGCAACGACTGGCAAATGCACTACTCCTTCCAACGGTTGAAAATTTCAACCCGCAAAAGCATATAATGAATCCCGTTTCCATATGGCTAGACTGGGTGCTAATGGGTAGTATTGGCAATTCGTACATAAAAATATTTGGATTTTTATCAATTGTTTACATTTTTTTGGCAACTTGTACTCACTTTCAACTTTTTTTGAGATTTGCACATAAAATGTTAATGTTTGGTTAAATATTTTATCAATTGTTTAAAATTTGAATTAGTTTGTTCCTAAAAGTGTTTGCTTTTGTTTAAATTTTGTATTCATTGCCTAATTCATTATTTAAATTGTTTAATTTAAAATTTTTGTTTCCACAGAATAATTATTAACAACGCCGCATTGTAACTTACTCGACAACGAAGACAAATAAAGTTTTAATATACAAGTTCCTTGCGATAAATTTTAATTATTAAGTAATGGAATAAACGTTAACAAAAAACACAAGACAAAACTTTCTTAGTATCTGCACACATTACACGCGATGGTTGCTTTACTCAAGCTTTATTATTTCCAAACATGTAAAGAACTAGTGGTCAAAGGCTTCACTTATAAAAAATCATTAGATTCACAAACATCTATTTCAATAAAATTGTTTCTTTTTTATTTAAGGATGTCGTGTTGTTAAATCCGTTCTAAAATGTTTTATATAAAGTTTAATAATTGCGATTATAAGAGTAAAATATCAAGCTAATTTTCGTTTGTTAATAACGCAAACAAACGACTAACAAGTGTATATATATATATATATATATATATATATATATATATATATATATATATATATATATATATATATATATATATGTAACATGTGTGATTTATGCAAGACAAAAGTATCTCCATTTATGTTCATAAAGATCACAATGCATTATCAGGCGCCATTTTAACCAAGTAAAGTCCGTGCCATCACACCACGCCTTACAACGATACGGAAATTTACCAAAATCAAAGTTGTCTCTTAACATAACCGGTTTCCTTATTCCTACGTTTGTTCCTACTTTTGTTCGCTATTAAATATAATATAGCAAATGTAATTAGATGCCTTTATATACCTTATAAAAGGGAAGCAAAACTTAAAAAAGATAACGTCTGAACTGCTCGGCATAACAAACGGAATTGAGTTAAGTGTCAAAGCGTGCTTAGGTTGCTCACAAAACAAAGACCATAACAGACTATATACAGAGGTACTCATAATTATGTGGACTAATGTGAAAATATCGAGATATAAAAAATTTAATTATTGAAAGAAGAAAGAAATGCTTAATAATATTAATGTAATGTAAATATACTTATCAATAATAATGAAAATTTCTAAACTTAAATTAAGGTAACGATAGACAAGAATTGGTACGTTACACACGCCAAATGTTGCTAGAAACTCAATGCATGTTTCCTGGACACTTGACCTTGATCTCCCGCGCTTGTAGACTGTTACTCCGTGTGAGTACTTTTCATGAGGTTACTTCAAGAGTGAGGTGTTTAAACATGAACCCAGGACCCTAGAAGCCTTGAAGCATGTAACACGCCTTGAAGTTGGCTACATTCCGCTACAAATATTTCGCAGAGTTATGCAGAAAATCAAAAACCTACTACAGCAGTGCATTTACAGTGAAGGATATCCCTTGAATTATATGTTGTTTAAAATAAAGTAAAATTAACTTCTAGTTGTACCTTTCTAATGCCACAATAAAGCTTTCTTCTCAAGTGTTTTGTTATTTTTCAATTTACCTCGGATGTTGAGTATGGTACTCTTCCGAGTTTCTTCTTACGTTGTCTGTTCTGATTGCCTCTTAAAAGGACCATTGCCTCCATAACGATCTTTCAGCTGGATCGCATCGGACATCTGTAAATAATCCGTGCTGGATTTCTGGTGATTCGAACCGAATGTTATTTTACTTCCACTTCGATTACGGCCTCTTTCACTACTTTCTTGGTTTTCTCCTTTGATTTTTCGTTTCTAGTTGTTTGGGAGTTGTGTAGTATGATAATTGGTTTGTGCTTCATTAGAAGCGGCTTCCAAGTATTGGGTCACCTTTATACATCATCCCGTGTGTTCATTCTGGACGGTCTTTTATTTATTTCGATAACTTCCTGAAATATTCGGTGTATTTTATTTTGACCGTTGGCAAGCATCTTAACGTTATCGAAGTCTATTTTGTGTGCCATCCCTTGCACAGCTTGGACCATATCCTTTAGTACTATGTTACGATGTTCTTCTGTGCGTACGTTGGTGCCTTGAATGGTTTGTTTTATCTAGCGTTTTTCATGCCCTACATAATTTTGTTTTCGGCTTTTGGAGCATGTTGCGATCTTCTTGTTAGTGGTAAAGATAATCTGAATGTTAACCATCCTCAGGTGAGTACCTGTCTTGTCTGTCACGTCTTTCACATATAACAAACATGTCTTGGCTGTAGGCTACTCCTGTCTTGTTATGTCTTTGATGGTTTCTTTCTCCCTTTATGTCCTTACCGAGCTAGTTGTGGTAACACAATATGCTTAGCATTTGGAAGGTAATAGGTTTGATCCCCGTTATCGTCTACCTTGTATGAGGTTCTTCTCATACACATATAAAGGCATGGTGACTGCGTATACGCACGTCATGTGCGGTTATTTAGGGGAATGCTGGGGCAGCATCTTTCACTCATAACCATAACTCTATTTCTTCCAACCCTATTATGACGACATCCATCCTTAATTCCACCAAGCATACATATGTAGTGTATAAATGTATACTGGGAATACACCGCTGTGGCTCAAGGAGCAAACTGCTTTTGCTATATGTTTTGGTCTAAAAACACAAGAACGCTTTGGGACACACCGCGTACTGCATAAGTACACGTAGAAATCGTTACTCCAGGATAAAGCCTCATCACCATCCAGCTCAAGTACAATCTGTGGTAAAAACATTGATAACAAGACCGAAACGCCTGTCGAACAATAACGAATAACATCAAGACTGCATTTCCATACAATGGGAAAATGGGAATATAAAGACAGCTGGAGAACTATCGAAACAGCAGCTTATAGGCAAGACATGTTTGACGTACGTTGGTTGTTAGTAGGTCAGTCACAGAGCGTGTGAGGGTGCGTGAGTATATGTGATTGTGTTTTTGTGGGTGTGCGTATGCTGTATCAGTGTGTGTGCGTGTGCGTATTCGTGAGTGTTATGTGTGTGTGTGTGCGTGTGTGACCATATGTGTATGTATGTATGTAAATGTGCGTGTGCGTTTGTCTGTGCGTGCCTGTCTGTGTCCGTACGTTAGTGTGTGTGTGTTGGGGTGGGGGTTGTCTGTGGCTGTATGTGTGCGCGTGTGTGTACGTGTATTTGTTAGTGTTGGTGAGCGTGAGAGTATGTGTGTGTATATGTGTGTGTGTATGTGTGTGTAAGTGTGTGTGTGTGTGTGTGTGTGTGTGTGTGTGTGTGTGTGCGTGTGTGTTTGTGTGTGTGTGTTTGTGTGTGTGTGTGTGTGATTTGTGATTGTGTGTGTGTGTGTGTGTGTGCGCGTCTTTGTGTGTGTATGTGAGTTTGAAGATTTGGTTAAAGACGTTTTCCTTTTTTCAAAATGTCTAACAAAATCGAGAACTATAATAAATCGCATACCGTAACATGCGGAACCATGTACAATTCTCAATCCAAAATCACATATTGGAGTACAGGTCGGTCAGTTCCAGAGCGCGCGTGAGTACGTGCGAGTGGACACCTGTGTCTGTCAGTGTGAGTGAATGTGTATGCGTGTGTGTATGTGCGTGCGCGTGCGTGCGTTCTCGCGTACATGCGTGCGTGCTCGCGCCTATGCGCGTGTACGTCTATGCGTGTGCGCGTGTGTGCATGTGTGCGTGTGTACGTGTGTGCGTGTGTGTGCGTGTGTGCGTGTGCGTGTGTTCGTGTGTGTGTGTGTGTGTGCGTGCATGCGTGTGTGCGTGTGTGCGTGTGTACGTGTGTACGTGTATGCGTGTGTGCGTGTTTGCGTGTGTGCGTGTGTGCGTGTGTGCGTGTGTGCGTGTGTGCATGTGTGCGTGTGTGCGTGTGTGTGCGTGTGTGCGTCTATAAGTGTGTGCGTGTGTGCACGTGTGCGTGTGCTGTGCGTGTGCGTGTGTGCGTGTGCGATGTGTGCGTGTGCGCCTGTGTCGTGTGCGCGTGTGTGCGTGTGTGTCGTATGTGCGTGTGCGTTGCGTGTGTGCGTGTGTTTGCGTGTGCGTGTACGTGTGTGCGTGTTTGCGTGTGTGCGCGTGTGCGCGTATGCGTGTGTGCGTGTGTGCGTGTTTGCGTGTGTGCGCATGTGCGTGTGTGCACGTGTGCGTGTGTGCGTCTATAAGTGTGTGCGTGTGTGCACGTGTGCGTGTGTGCACGTGTGCGTGTGTGCGTGTGTGCGTGTGCGCGTGTGTGCGTGTGCGCCTGTGTGCGTGTGCGCGTGTGTGCGTGTGTGCGTGTGTGCGTGTGTGCGTGTGTGCGTCTGCGCGTGTGTGCGTGTACGCGTGTGTGCGTGTGTGCGTGTGTACGTGTGTGCGTGTGTACGTGTGTGCGTGTGTGCATGTGTGCGTGAGCGCGTGTGTGCGTGTTTGCGTGAGTGAGTTTGTGCGTGTATGCGTGTGTCCGATTGCGCGCGTGCGTGAGCGCGTCTGCGCCCCTGTTGAATTCATACTGTAGTAACCCAGACGTCCCCTATCTTGAAAACGTGTAATTTGTACTTGTTCGCACTAATGCAAATTCAAGAGACAAAACAATAGCTAAGGGATGCATCTTAATTTGACTGATAAGATGCTATTATTAATTGCTTAAATGGATGTCACTGGGAATAATGCTACACCGGCTAATGTTAGGCTTACTCCTATTAATAGCTTAAATCTCCCTTACTGGCCGTGATTAAATAATCAGAGTTGATTTACAAATCTGATCTAGAACTCGCAAAATTCTAACCTGATTAAAATAAAACCAGTGATCGTCTAGGGGGCAAATAACCTACGTTGTGTAATGTGCAGGAGATAGGGTCGGATAAGGTTAATTTGTTGCATAAGGTGGCAAGGTAATTAAATGAAACAAAACTACAATTGAGATAAACGAGTGGCGCTACCTGGTGATTCGCTCGTCATCCTATTTACATCGGGAAAAAAAGAATCACCAAGAAAACTCCCTTTATTCCGATAATAATCACACAAAGAAAAACAAAGATCAGATAACACAAGTAATCAAAGCAATCAAAGGATTAAATATGTATCAACACTACTCTATCGGTATTAAAGGCGTACAAAATCTATCACATTGCCTAAATCGACGTTTTGTCACAAATAAACATAAAATCAAGTCTATAAATGGTATTCAAATTAAAGCAAAAATAAACAAGTAATAAATAACAAACAGGGGATCCCTTTTGGAACCAATTCCTGTCTGCTTTTCGTTAAATAATTACATATAAAGCATTATACAGGGTGTGGGACTACCGGACATAAACAGAACACAAAAAACAAAGGACATCATTAAATCAAGTTAAAAAAGCGTACCTTACAACATTTAAATATCACCAAAATAAAATGCAAGGCAATTTAAATAACTACACATAAAGGCAATAAATATAAACAGTGTGATCGTATCCACAATAAAAGATCGTCAATCAATCTAAAAAAAAAGAAAAGGAAAAGTGTAATCCCGATCATGTGTCCCTTTTGTTTAACCAATCAGGACAGTTATTAACGACAAAATACATTAAGCACTCTAGTAATACATATTACAAATTCAACCTACATAAAAAAAATAACAACAGAAAATCAAACAGGTTACAGATTATTTAAGTAGACACAAATGAAAGAGGGCAAGTACGTTACACATACAAATTTGTGGATACGAGCACAACAAATGATACACATGTACAGTAACAATGAATGATATAATGGATTACACAGAAAAATCATTCAAAGTATAGCCTCTGACATAAAGTCCTGCAACACCGATTCACCCACATGATTAGTACGTATTATTACAAATGCAAGATAATGCTCTCAATTCTTCTTAGGCATAAAACAAAACACAAAAATTATAGACATATAGGCATATAACGGTAACAAGAGGAACATTTGGATAAATATATATATATATATATATATATATATATATATATATATATATATATATATATATATATATATATATATATATATTTGGACCATTAGGGTCAGGTTCTGACTTTATACCTATGATCGTTTGTGGTTTTATCATTATAAATACAGGTTGGAATTATCAATACACAAAAATAGAACACATAAAGAGAGAAAAGAGAGCGTACTTCGCTATGCTTGCGTAATTACAATGAACACAACAGTTTTGCAGGTCCGGGTTTCAGTTTGGCTTGAACAATTTAAATGAGTAGGTAGAATGACCTTTTCTGTGTAATTTCACAAACCATAAAATCTTTTCTTTTACTTACATTATCAATGTAGATTATCCTTTTAAGCTTTCACCAGCACAAATGTTTAAATACTCAGATTTATCGATTAACACAAAACAACGAAAAGAAGATCTCATTAAACAAACACCGAATCGATCTCCAAATCTACTACCGCACGCTTTGAAATTCTAATCAAACTCCCCCCTCTGAGCACAACAAAACCGTTTTTATTCCATCACCCCCCTATTTCCTATATCAACTAACAAAAGCAATAAAAATATTTCGTCGTGTGAACGCTTTTGACTTTAATTATACAAAGAAACCTTATTTCTAATTAACATGTGCAATCAACCGTAGAAATCCTGTATTTCAAATATCACATTTCAATCCCTGAACAACTTATGCTTTGACCGCGGTGTAATTTTTTGTATAATACTGACATTTTTATTTTCAAAACGCTTTTATAAACATATTTAGTGATTTGTCTTGCCCTTCGATAAAGGCAGTTTAGCCTCCACCTGCAACTTAAACATCTAGTTGGGGGCCGCCCTCAGTTAAAAACCTACACAAATTTCTTGCAAAAATAAAGAAACACAAACCATTCTCAAATAACCCTTATTATATAATAACCTTCAGTAATTAACTTTTGCTATCGCGACAACAATTTCAATCGGAATATTTTCAATGTATTCATCAAATTTTCGTAACGTGCTACCTACAATACTTAACACAAGTGGTTATCACGTGAATGTCTATACCGTAGTGGTTATTCGTGATGGCAGAGCTGTTGTGTAAGAAGTAAGAGAGGAGTATGATTTGCTTTTGTACGTGATTGCAAATAAGCTTAAATAGCGATTAAATTATATTGGACATAAGTATTTACCCCTTAAATGCCCAGATTTCAATGATTTTTCATTATCAGTGGTGGTGGTGGAGATCAGGAATAGAGAGAAGGGTGGACTTGACTTTTTTTTGTTTTCGAAATAACTGAAAATCTTGAAAAACCATTGTGTTTAATTTGATATAAATATATAATTAGAGTTGGCCGATCTAAAATTTTTTCTGAAAACTCCCAAATTTGCGAACCTTTAAAATTTAAGTTATAACGTAACATAAAATTGAGTACAAGATGTGCTTGCGTTCAAGGTGTTGTAGTGATATTAGCATACAAATAACAGTAAGTAAAAATTACACAAACATTAAGGACAAATGAGAAGCATTATGTAGTTGTAAGAGTAAACCATAATTTGTCTAAATACAATCATGAGGGTTAGTGTCAACGTATATATAACCGTAAGCGTTAAGTGCCCATCAACGCAAACGTTAGTTTAAACGTAAACAAAAACCACAAAACTTTAAACACCTACTTTGCGATGGAATGTTATCTTTAGCTGTGTTGATAGAAATGGCAGTTTTGTGTTGTTTTTCCTGAAGTTTACTTTAATTGATACTAAAACCTTTTGTTTTGTGCTTACATTCCTCGTTAAATTCTCATTTCGCAACACGCGTTTTCGTTAAATGAGAATATGATAGCAAATGATTTTATATTAAGCGTTACTTAATGAACAGAGCACATGAATTAATTTTCATTTATGCGATAATGACCTTTTTTATTATGTTTAAATGTTAACTGGTATATAATGTAGACAATTTATATTTGACCGTTTGCGTTTAATTGCATTATATACGATCGTCAATCAAATTAACGGTTTTATTTCGTTGCGTGCACGTAGTAATGTTTATGTTGGTGAATATAAATGGTGTTAATGTCTTGGGAATTCCTTTCACAAAACACAAAAATACGAAAAGTTCTCTTGGCTTGGCAAGTCAGATTCTTGTAATAAATCTGAGGTGTATAAATAGTCTATCTGCTGTGAAATAATTTTACACCTTTCAAGACTTAAACTTGGAATGACGTTTCCTAATAAAAACTTATGAAACAGAAACCAATCCAGCATCTCTTAGTAATTAACTACTTTTGTTTTCTTCTCGCGTTCCTACGTTTTTCGGATAATCCTAATTACTTTACAATCCCTTTCAAACCTTACCACAATCACCTTTTCTTACTAAGCTAAGGTAAAGAAAAAGCTGTAAAACATCTGGTGTGGAACAACATACGACCTTCCAACTTACAAAACGGAAATTAAAAGAAATGAAATAATTCTCATAACAATTTTTTTAGGATAATTATACAATCTCTTTTAGACTGTCGTCTTAAGACCACCACATCTGCAGTTTATACAATAATGAGTAAATCGATGTAAGAATTTAGCCACATTTGTGCACAAATTCTTACAAGGCTGCAAATGAAAACGATTTTACTTTATGTAAATGGATCTTCAAAAAATCTATGTTCTTTTTAAACACAGTTTCTCCTTATTTTTGCCTAATAACGTGATACTGGGAAAAAAAATTCCTTTTATGTTATAAAAGGCTGAGTAAAACCAGTTTCTATTAGTTAGGCTCATGCGGTGTTTTTTCTGAGAATAATTTCATAAATAATAACCAGTTAGTTCGAAATTATTGTCGCATATAAAAAGAACAATTAAACAACAGACATCAGTTTTTGATTATTTTATTAGAACTTCAATCAGAACTACAATAAGCAGGAAAAAAAATGAATTTATGAAAAATAATTAGGGACAACCGAACAATGAATGAACGAATAATATATTTAACTTAAGGGGTCTTTAAACTTATCGTAAGTTGCCTGCAAGAGTCAATAATTGCGAAAGGGAAGAGTGTTGACATTTTACTGAATTGCAGATCACAAAAATATGTTTCAACACTGCTGGTTTTTTTTCTTGCCATTTTTTTCTGACAATATAAAAAAAACAGTAAATGAACGAATAAACCCAAGAATGAACTCGCATTTATTAATTAACTTTTTATTGAAAAAACAATACAGTTTGATCTCACATGAAATTGGTTCAGGAATTATTTTCAAAACATCCTTCTTTTTGTACCAAATTCTGTCAACAAACTTGGGCCACTTCCAAAACTTTAGTTTGGTATTTTCCATCGCACTGATTTCGTATTCTTGTGTCACCAGGTCCATGTTTTCCATTAGATCTCCTAACTTTTTTTACTGAAATATTTTTTACGTTTAGTTTGACTCTAGGAACATAAGAAAAATAGTTAAAAAATTATATTTTTGACCAATTTTCTAAAATTGTGTAATGCTACATATTTTAGTTTCGTGCACCCCGTACTACCACCATAAAATGCGTCGCGTGGGTTAAGAGGTACGTATTTTATCAGTGAGTGGTGTTTTAAGTATAACAATTTTTGGTTTTAGTGGAGTTGATCGGCCTATTTCAACAGTTTATGCTTTTTGAGCGCGACGTTTCGGAAGCGGACTCTGCTTCCGTTATCAGGCTTAGTCCTGAGTAGGACTGTTTTCAGTGACTCGAATTCATAGGTTATATATATATATATATATATATATATATATATATATATATTAAATAAGACAATTTTTCTTTAAAACTTGTGTAAATAAACGTAAAAATTAATTCAACGTTTCGGGAACGTCCTTTGTTCCCTTTGTCAAGAATTTATTTGACAATTACAGAAATTGAAATAAGGTAACTATTTTAACAAGTACAAATATGAAACAAGGTAACTAATTTAATTTTAATCTGGACGAGTGTGTTTGACTTCGGGTAGTTGGTCTAGTATGTGATGTAGAAGGTGCAGAAGTGGGGACGCCTGGAATAGTTGCAGCATAAGTGTTTGAAATTGATGGAAGATTTGGAGTTGGTTGAAATGTAGAATCAACTTGTTTAATGATATTCTTCCAAATTTGTGGCATTCTAGAAGTGTCATCTCGTTTATTGAGGGCGTTTGGTCTTCTTTCAATTTCAACTGCTTCTCTAATAATTCTTGCTTGTAAGGTATATAGAGGTGCAATTAAACGGATATTGTTGGTATTAATTTGGTGTCCTGTATCTAAATGATGTGTAGCTAAAGACGATGAAGGATTGTGCTGTTTAATTGCTAGTTGGTGTTCATCGGCTCTCGCATATAATATTCTGTTAGTTTGTCCTATATAAGTTCTTCGACAGTTGTTGCACGGTATCTCATACACTCCTTGGCTTTCATTAGGAACTTTGTCTTTGGGGTTTCTTAAAAGTTGGGACAAAGTTGAATGTGGTTTGAATACCGGTCTGAAGTCGTTTTTGGGAAATTTCTTTGCTATTCTGTCTGTAATTCCTTTATATAAGGTAGAATAACAGGAATCTTTCGTTCATTGTTTGACAAGCTATTATTTCTTGGTCTTCTTATTTCGTTGGTAATTTTCAATATTTCTTGATCTTTGTATCCATTTTGAACTAGTATTTTATTAATAGTCTTCATCTCTTCCGTTCTAGAATTTTGGTCAGATAAGTGGTAAGAGCGGTATATCAAGGATTTCACAACGCTACGTAATTATTTCAATTTCTGTAATTGTCAAATAAATTCTTGACAAAGGGAACAAAGGACGTTCCCGAAACGTTGAATTAATTTTTACGTTTATTTACACAAGTTTTAAAGAAAAATTGTCTTATTTAAACATGAATACTTGTGGAAATCTAAATAGAAACATAATATTCCTATACGGAGAAGAAACTTTGAATACCATCAAGATTTACAGAAAGCTACGTATCAAAAAATGTGAAACACTTACTAATTTAACTTTTTTAAAGCGTTGTCGTGATAATAAAATAATACCCAAGGGATTTAAATTGAAACCAAGACCAGACATTAATGGTTCTTATAAGATTTTATTCAAAACAAGCCTTGCCCTTTTAAGAAAAGCGATTGCCAATGAAAGGGCTAAACTTGACTATCTCAACCGTACCCTTTATGACACATTCCAAACTTTACATGCTATCAAAATATACCCTTTCATATTCGATACGGTGGATCGTCTCATTCAAATTACTGTAGAATCGTCCTTGATGATAAAAACTAACCGACAGAAACAAAAATTTGAACGTCTGTCTCATACATCGCAGGCAAATAATGTAGAACCGTTAAGGACAGTACACAATTTAAGTGACAAAGAACTTGATAATAATATTCTAAATGTTTTAGGTAAAGGGTTTAATTTTGCCATCACTCCTAAACGGATTCCCGTAGAAAACATCATCACCAACGTAGAATACGCCTTAAAAGATACAGAATCTACGGTAGCTGACGAAATTAGACTCAACGTAGCACACATTCTTCAGAACTGCAAACTTCCCAAACAAAATATCACCAAACAAGACCTCCAAATGTTAAACCAAATGAAAAATGACGACCAAATATTAATACTACCTGCTGACAAAGGAAACGCTACTGTCATTGTCAACTCTCAAGACTATCACCATAAGATGTCTGAACTGCTAACTTCTTCAGAATATAAGAAAAATCAGTGCAATCCTACCACTTACATAGAAAAAACAACAAAATCTATCATTAATTCTACAAAATTAGACAAAGAAACAAAACAGAAACTAATTCCAAGAGAGAAGAGTTCAAGAATCCCCAAAATATACGGAGTCCCAAAATACATAAGGAAAACTGGCCATTACGCCCTATCGTCAGTGCATTCAATTCTCCAACTCATGACCTTGCTCGTTATCTAGCCAAAGTTATTCAACCGATTTGTGAAAATGCTGTATCCTACATCAAAAACTCTTATGATTTTCTACACAAACTCAAAATTGTACCCTTGGCTCCAAATGACATTTTAGTTAGCTTCGACATAACGTCACTTTTCACCAAAATACCTATTGAAGACACGATGAAAATTCTAGAAGAAAAACACTCAATAAACCAAGACATACTCAAATTGATAAACCACTGCATGCACTCAACCTATTTTACATACAAAGGACAATTCTACAAGCAAATTCAAGGAACACCTATGGGCTCGCCACCTCTCCAGCTTTTGCGAATGTATATATGGAACATTTTGAAACCATTGCTTTAAATTCTGCAGATTTAAAACCTAAATGTTGGTTTCGTTATGTTGACGACACATTTGTAGTTTGGCCCCATGGAAAAGGAAACTTGAACCATTTTCTAGGACATATTAACAACATTCACGACAACATTAAATTTACTATGGAAGTTGAAGAAAATAATTCACTCCTTTTTGGACACCCTAATAACAAGACTTCCTAATGGTAAATTTACACACAAAGTTTATCGAAAACCAACACATACGAATAGATACTTGAACTCTCTCGCATCACCATCCTGGTCAATTACGTAGCGTTATGAAATCCTTGATATACCGCTCTTACCACTTATCTGACCAAAATTCTAGAACGGAAGAGATGAAGACTATTAATAAAATACTAGTTCAAAATGGATACAAAGATCAAGAAATATTGAAAATTACCAACGAAATAAGAAGACCAAGAAATAATAGCTTGTCAAACAATGAACGAAAGATTCCTGTTATTCTACCTTATATAAAGGGAATTACAGACAGAATAGCAAAGAAATTTCCCAAAAACGACTTCAGACCGGTATTCAAACCACATTCAACTTTGTCCCAACTTTTAAGAAACCCCAAAGACAAAGTTATATAGGACAAACTAACAGAATATTATATGCGAGAGCCGATGAACACCAACTAGCAATTAAACAGCACAATCCTTCATCGTCTTTAGCTACACATCATTTAGATACAGGACACCAAATTAATACCAACAATATCCGTTTAATTGCACCTCTATATACCTTACAAGCAAGAATTATTAGAGAGCAGTTGAAATTGAAAGAAGACCAAACGCCCTCAATAAACGAGATGACACTTCTAGAATGCCACAAATTTGGAAGAATATCATTAAACAAGTTGATTCTACATTTCAACCAACTCCAAATCTTCCATCAATTTCAAACACTTATGCTGCAACTATTCCAGGCGTCCCCACTTCTGCACCTTCTACATCACATACTAGACCAACTACCCGAAGTCAAACACACTCGTCCAGATTAAAATTAAATTAGTTACCTTGTTTCATATTTTGTACTTGTTAAAAATAGTTACCTTATTTCAATTTCTGTAATTGTCAAATAAATTCTTGACAAAGGGAACAAAGGACGTTCCCGAAACGTTGAATTAATTTTTACGTTTATTTACACAAGTTTTAAAGAAAAATTGTCTTATTTAATATATATATATATATATATATATATATATATATATATATATATATATATATATATATATATATATATATACACAGTATGTCCCGGATCGACTTTACAAGAGGGAAAATTCTCTTATTTTTGATTTCTCAGAAAATTTCATTCTTGATGATCTGCCCTGCTTGTTTTCAAACCCCCGAAACACAAATTACTTTCTATTTTACTCGTACGGTTCTCGAGATAATATCATTTTTCTTGAAAAATTGGACTTAGAATGTTTTTCCTAATTTTTAGAAGTAACTTTAGTAGGCGTATTTCATTGAAAAACACCACTGACAGAAATTGTCAAATGTGATAATTCTGTTGAACTGAAAATTAATTCATGCTAATTTGAATTGTATGCTATAATGTTGACTTTACAACAAAGAATTTATCTAATTCAATGTTACGGAACTGGGGAAGAGTGCTACTGAGTTGTTATCAGAAAATTCAACCAAAAATACCCGGACGTTGCCATTTCGAATGCCGGAGCAAAAAACTTGGTAACTAAATTCCTTCAAACAGGCTCAGTTTTAAACCTAAACAAGCCAAAGAAGTTGTTCGATGAAGAAGATGCTGCTTCTGTTCTCGCCGTTCATTCCGCAACAGAAGTTCCAAGGCTGTCTTTAAGAAGAAGGGCACTACGAATTGGGATAGCTAAATCACATTTACAAAGAATCTTCAAGGAGAACAAAATTTTACCATTTAAGCCGCAATTTAGGCAAACTTTAGAGAACGGTGATGAAGCCAAACGTCTGGATTTTTGTTTGGAAATGGGCAATAGAGTTTTGGAAGATTCAAATTTTCATAAACGAATAATGTTCTCCGATGAATCGACCTTTTCAACTAACGGAGTCGTTTCGTCCCAACATTGCCGTTACTGGAGTAGGACGAATCCAAACTTCCGAATTGCTAGTTGCAGACAATGTTTGAAAAAAGTTAATGTGTGGTGTGCGGTTTCGTATCATGGAATTATTGGCCCATATTTTTTTGATCAAAATTTAAACCGTTATTCATATTTGGAAATGTTGCAAAAATTTTTAACTGATAAACTGGATGAATTGCCATTGAACTACCAAATTGAAATGTTCTTCCAGCACGAAGGGTGCCCTGCTCATTATGCCGGTACTGTTCGCCAGTGGCTCAATACAGACTTCCATGATAACTGGATAGGAGAGATGGTCCCATTTTATGGCCGCCGAGAAGTCCTGATCTCACAATAATGGACTCTTATCTGTGGGGTCGTTTAAAACAAATTGTGTATAGTGAGCCATTAGACAATGATGAAGAGCAATTGAAAAATAGGATACGGAGTGCTGTCCAGTCCCTTTCAATCGAAGAAATAAGGCGCAGTTTCAGAGCTCGCGTTGAAATCTGTGCGGAAAAAGGAGGAGCATTATTCGAATAGAAAATTAATAGTTCAGTTATATTTGAGAATTTCATTTCATTTTACCATCAGTTGTTAAATTTATTAATTAAAACTTGTGAGACCAATTTGATTTTTCCTTTGAAACAAATCAATTTACTTCAAAAAATTACGAAAAGCTCGAATTTTTCAAGAAAAATGATATTATCTCGAGAACCGTTTGAGTTAAATAGCAGTAATTTGTGTTTCAGGGGTTTGAAAACAAGCAGGGCAAATCAGCAAGAATAAAATTTTCTGAGAAATCAAAAATAAGAGAATTTTCCTTCTTTTAAAGTCGATCCGAGGACATACTGTATGTATATATATATATATATATATATATATATATATATATATATATATATATATATATATATATATATATATATATTTATATATATATATATATATATATATATATATATATATATATATATATATATATACACAGGGTGGAGCATTAGTGTGACAAAGTCCCATATCTCCTTTATTTAAAGAGATACAAAAAATTAAATACAAAAGTTGTTGGATATGTTCTGGTGCATATTCCAAAAATATTTTTAATTATACAGGTAGATCATAAAAGCTTAGAAGTAATTTTAGTTTTTTAAATAGAAAACCCTTTATATTATTACATATTTAGATTCTACATACAATTTTAGACACATTTTATGTATAATGTCTATTACCTAAGTCTAACCGTTTTGACAAATTTCAAATTTTTGTCAAAATGACGTTGCAGGCCAAAACATAGGTGGAAATCTTTTCTAAACGAAGCCTTTATCAATTAGTTATGGTTGGTTTCTTGGAAATGGGCACCTACTCTAATGGGCTGTATTGATATTTTTGTAATACATTCATACAGGGTGATCAAAAATGGACAATAAAAAGTAGATTCAAAAAAACCTATAAAGTCATTTTTTTTTAATGGAAACCCCCTATTTTTTTAATTCTATCTTATTTAGCATAAATAAAAATAAGGGTGACTTTGTATAAGAGTGTATATTCCAAAAAAATGTAGTTTTTGAAATAATGAAAATTTAACATTTTTTTATTGTGAAAAGGCTATACGGCTTTCAAGTTTTGTTTTTAGTTGGCCGTGACGGCGAGGCGTGGCATATAAAAATAATAGAGATCTTCAGAAACGTTATTTCTTATTGTCAGTTGATAATTTGTGTGATGCATTAGTGTATTTTATAGCAAATTGATTTAAAACTTGAATTAAAATTCTAAATAATGAATTTTTCGCAAGTCGAGACAGTTGATATGATTTTTGTTTTGGGAGCTAGTGATAAGAATACGCTCTTAGCACGAAGACTGAATCAGCAACGATTTCCAGAGAGATGGCAACCTGAAAGAAGGGCATTTGAAAAGCTTTTGGAGCGTTTTGAAAGAACTGGCAATGTGTTATATGAAAAAAATACTAGGGAAAAACGTGCACAGACTGAGGAAAATCAATTAAATATACTATTAACAGTTACCGAAAATCCATATATTGGACAACGACCCATTTCTCAGCAGGTTGGTGTTGAACGACGTACTGTACAGCGGATATTGAAGTCTCAAAAAATGCACCCCTATCACATTCAACTACTTCAAGAGTTGGTACCTGAAGATTATCAAAGACGACTGGAATTTTGTTAATAGGCTCAAAACAAAATAAACCAACAAAGAAATTTTGTTCATTTGATTTTATTTACAGATGAGGCCACATTTCACAGAAACGGAAGTATAAACAGACACAATTTTCATTACTATTCTACCGAAAATCCACATTTTGTAAGATATACTTCTCAAACTAGATGGTCTTTAAATGTTTGGGGAGGTGTTGTCGGTAATCATGTAATTGGACCATATTTTTTTGATCAATGAGTAACAGGGGAAGTATACTTAGACTTTCTGCAAAACCATCTACTTAATTTGTTGCGTCAAGTGTCGCAGGATACACAACAAGAAATGTGGTTTCTTCATGATGGGGCTCCAGTACATCATACAGGTCCGATAATAACTTTTTTAAATGCTAGATATCCAGAATGTTGGATTGGAAGGGGGCCTGTTGCTTGGCCTGCTAGATCCCCAGATCTTACTGAAAAGGACTTTAGCATATGGGGTACGTCAAAGAGCAGGTTTATAAAATACCGCCTACAACAAAGGAAGACATGAGTGTTGAAATGTGCAGAAATTTAAGCAGCGAATTTGAGAGACGTATTTCACAATAAAAAAATGTTAAATTTTCATTATTTCAAAAACTACATTTTTTTGGAATATACACTCTTATACAAAGTCACCCTTATTTTTATTTATGCTAAATAAGATAGAATTAAAAAAATAGGGGGTTTCCATTAAAAAAAAATGACTTTATAGGTTTTTTTGAATCTACTTTTTATTGTCCATTTTTGATCACCCTGTATGAATGTATTACAAAAATATCAATACAGCCCATTAGAGTAGGTGCCCATTTCCAAGAAAACCAACCATAACTAATTGATAAAGGCTTCGTTTAGAAAAGATTTCCACCTACGTTTTGGCCTGCAAACGTCATTTTTGACAAAAAATTTGAAATTTGTCAAAAACGGTTAGACTTGGGTAATAGACATTATACATAAAATGTGTCTAAAATTGTATGTAGAATCTAAATATGTAATAATATAAAGGGTTTTCTATTTAAAAAAAAACTAAAATTACTTCTAAGCTTTTATGATCTACCCTGTATAATTAAAACTATTTTTGGAATATGCACCAGAACATATCCTACAACTTTTGTATTTAATTTTTTTGTATCTCTTTAAATAAAGGAGATATGGGACTTTTGTCACACTAATGCTCACCTGTAATATATATATATATATATATATATATATATATATATATATATATATATATATATATATATATATATAGTGTAATGCTACATATTTTAGTTTCGTGCACGTTCTACCACCATAAAATGCGTCGCGTGGGTTAAGAGGTACGTATCTTATCAGTGAGTGGTGTTTTAAGTATAACAATTTTTGGTTTTAGTGGAGTTGAGCGGCCTATTTCCACAGTTTATGTTTTTTGAGCGCGACGTTTCGGAAGCGGACTCTGCTTCCGTCATCAGGCTTAGTCCTGAGTAGGACTGTTTGGCACTTGAGCGAATTCATAGGTTATGTATATATATATATATATATATATATATATATATATATATATATGTATGTATATAGTGCTGGCTAAAATGATCAATTAAATAAAAATATAAATATTAATATAAATATGCGCCGGACTAACTCAATCATCTCAACGGGGATAGAGTTCAAATGCTTTTAAGCATATTGTTGGTAAATGAAATCAATAATAACTTTTAACCTTTTATATCTTGATAATTGCATTATATAATGAACGGGAAATCATAAAAAATTTTATTTCACACATGGAAATGTTTACGTCAAATAAAGTGTAATTTATAATAAGTGGTTTCTGTGTGAAACAGACTTTAGTTGAATCTGCACAATAACGCATGCGTTGCGTCCTAACTGAACTAAATTAAATGCAGCCTGTCAATAATTTCAGTAAATGACCTAAAATGTGTGAGTACAATTATGTTTTTGTTTAAAATAAAATTAAAATGTTGATAATTACACCGGTTCATTTACTTTACATAAAATATTGGACGTAGACTTCTTCCAATGTGACGACGATACTGCTTTGCTGTTCACAATGGTGCTGCTTAATTTTCCATAATTCATCCAAATCCAATTTACTGCTGAACGACCGTTTCTCGTGGTAAATATGATGTAACGTAATATTGCTCATATATTTTTAAATAAGCACTTTATTTTAAATTGTATCTTTAAATGTTGGTTTAAATATTTACAAAATTTTTCGGATTTAAATTTATATTTTATTTTCATATAAATTTTAATGAATTACACTTTTATTTCAGATGCGTTATGGAATTTAGTTTATTTAGTACTCTGCGTCACTTCCAAGAAAAATAAACATAAACTCCAAAATAATTGTGTAATTTTATTAACATAAAAAAAACACATCATCCGATGTTTGAACACGAATTCAAATCGAAACAATTATAATGTAATCGACACATAATCGGTAACATAATTTTAATTTTTGTTATAGGTTAAAACTAATGTTTCTGAGATCTCGACTTTACGTCGATCGCGTTTCAAAACCGATAATGTAAACGAAACTGGTAACTTACACATTAACACCAACACTATTAACACTTTGACTTACTAGTCATAAAAAATTTCAAATGCAAGAGAGTGAGAAATCAGGAGCAATTCCTTTTATACATTTCTCTTGCATACCAAATTTTAAACTTTTTTTCTACATTACACACAAAAGATCCAAGCATCTAATTGGCCTGTTAAATTAACTAAAATAAAAATTATGCTATAACCTTTTTAAAACAAGTCGGATTTACTTTTTGAATACAGATTTGGAATCAGGGCAACTTTCCGCATAAAAAGACACCTCACAAGTCCTATTTCGCTTCGAAGCTTTGCATTTTGACAATTTAAAATCTAAATTTACTTATATCTAAGAAATTCTATACTTTACACCTAAACTAATTACATATTCGGAATCTACATGAAAAACTGTATCAGAATACATTTATTTCAAACCATTTAATTTAACTTTAACAGAAATTCCATTTTCATATTTAAATTTTAGGTAGTTAACCTAACTTTTCTAATTTTATGTTCATATTACATGTATATTGTAAATTTCTTTATGAAAATGAGGGAAACCTCCAATTATGTGCTTTTATAATTTATTCTAAACTTAACTTATCCAAAAAAACTATAAATTTGCAAAATTCTTAAATATAGTACTTAACCTAACTTAATATAATTTTTACTCATAACTTGCGTTTAAAACGTTTACATCACTTAAAATGTTAATTTATCATGTTCTTATAACTATCTTTAACACAAATACTGTTTACTTTTACTCCATAGTCTATAACTTTGTCATATCAGAAATCCATATGTTTAACACATTTATGTGAATTTTGTACACAAAATGTAATTTTATATTAAATATCACATTGTAGAAATGTTATTCATGTTCTTATCAATGTTTCTAACTCACTATCACTTCTCATGCACTTTTTATACACTTTGTCTGTGGAATATTAATATACAGTGTTCGTATCATAACCCTTTTTTAAAGTTTATATAGTTCCTGCATTGTACCTAAATCTATACATGTTCTACATATTAGAATTAACCTACTTCATGTCATTAATATCTGTAAAGTTTTTAAACTGCTGAAATAATTTGATTAAACTGTAATATTACTGAAATATGTTCACCGAAACTAATCGTACCGACAAATATCAATCGTTCTGACCTTCCTCACACGCTACTGGTATAGCTCATTGCTTTTATGAATAAAAAAACATTGTGCAAACTCCACAAAGCCTGTTTTGTTATGTCAAAACCATGTTTACCCTCTCGTATACTAATTTTCTTATTAAAACGAACCATATACATTTTCAAATCTATTTAAATTTGCACACTATAAAGAAAATAAGCTTGATAACTCTAGCCCCTGTATTAATCTTATTTCTAACCATCTCGATATATATATATATATATATATATATATATATATATATATAGTAGTATATATATATATATATATATATATATATATATATATATATATATATATATATATAACTTTTTCGTGGTTGCGCAAAGGATTATTGCGCATGTTGCACAGTAACTTCTTGCGCAGGTGTATTGCGCTTAAGCTCTTCGCGCATTATTGGAATCCATATGGATTTCATTTCTACACTAGCTTGGTTTATTAATTAAAAATAATTTTTAATTAAAAATTTACTTTTGAACGTATTCCTTCATAACAAAACTTGTTGGCGGTGATACACAGCCAAATGTCACTTCGGACGCTTTACGAAAACTGATCCACCCCCGTAGTTTAAATTTAAAATTTTCTGCGTGAAAGGTTACTCCCACTTTATCGTCGGGGTTAACCGGTGACATAATGTATGTAATAACTTGATTAACCACTGTTCTTATCCAGTCTAACACATCTAGTTTTCCGGTGTTGTTTTTTAGTTCAAACAAAATTTTTCGCTTCTTCTTTATGCGCATATAACGCTTACTGACAATTTCAAAATTAGCCATGTGCACTCGTGATGAGACCGATTTGAACGGTAGCAGCAGAAAAGTAAACTAAGTCACTTGGTACCTGGTGAACATATTTATACACTACTCACCCCCAGACTGATGATATTCTCATACCCGTTGATCTGATTGATAACTGTTTGTCTGGTTAGATGGGGTTAGTAGGACACACCAAAATGCATGACCACTTTTGAAATAAACATAGTTCAACCAGCATGTCTTTCTTTCTCACCGCTGTTTTGACTCTCTCACTACAGAGTGCAGACGTGTATATTTTATAATAACTGTCCACAAAGGTCCCCAACGCACGTCTTTTTTTCTCACCGCTGCTCTCTCTCTCTCACACACGCACACACACACACACGCACGCACACACGCACGCACGCACGCACGCACCCACCCACACGCGCACACGCACGCACGCACGCACACACACACACACACACACACACACACACTACAGGGTGTAGAATCTATATTTTATAATAACTGTCACACAAAGACTCCTCAACGTATGTCATTCTTTCTTATGCTGCTTTCTCTCTTTCTGTCTCTCTCTCTCTCTCTCATACACTATAGAGTGCAGACGTGTATATTTTATGACTGTCCACAAAGGTCTCCAACGCACGTCTTTCTTTCTCACCGCTGCTCTCTCTCTCTCTCTCTCATACACACACTACAGAGTGCAGACTTGTATATTTTATAATAACTGTCCACAAAAGTCCCCAACGCATGTTTTTTTTCTCACCATTGCTTTTCTCTCTATCTCTATCTAAGCTCATATTTGGAACTGTGTTTGTAGGAAAATTATTTTACGGTGATCTAAGCTATAGATATACTGTTTAGGTTTATACTGTAAACGGGCTGGTGGCGCAGCTGTTCAGGTCCTCGTTTGTTACTTCAGAGGTCCACAGTTCGAATCTCACAGACTTACTTTTTTTATAACATAAATTTCTCACTATACATTTCCCCCTTGCTATAATATAACTCCCACGTGGGGGATTTGGGTTCAGACGGTTGCGCACGCAACTGTATACCTACAGGAAATGCTCCTTCGGAATACGAGTTGCGACAGTTTATTTTATTTGTTTTTTATACAAAATGCAATAATTTTGAATTACAGCATCAATATTCCATGAGAACAAAGGCCACCACCATTTCTTATTTCTTATACCGATACTGTAAGTATCGTAGGTACTGTTCCTCCCATGTTTCTGTTGTACCTATAAATCAAACGAGCCATTTGTACAATAATGTTTTTTTTCTCTTCAGGTGAGTACCGTTGCATTGTATGGTTGGTTTTATTCCGAATAGAATTGAACCAACACCGTTATCTTTCCATTGGGCAAAAAGTATTCAGTCATTTCGTTCAATCGCACTAGCCACTGCTCCTCGGTTTTTACCTTGAAAATCTGATTTGCTGAAAAACTTTATTCTTTGGGAAACACAAAGAGGTTCTGACATCGTTTTTGTTCGCACATTACTATTCTTATTTTTTTTTACATTCTGTGGTTTTTTTTTTCTTTACATTTCGTTTTAGGCACCCTGTTTTCTCTAAATCTCTCTGTTGCAGAATATCCTTTTTCTCTTAAAAAACAGAATAAGCTTGGAGAAGTTATCCAGAAAAATATTGTAAGAAATCGTACATTACCAGGAAGTTCATCTAATAATGTCTGTAGTGGAGCAGATGCTTTTCCAAGAAGATTAGCATTAACTGGGTCTATCTTTTGGGTTTTACTTTGGTATAGATCGAAGTTAACGATGAATTTATGCGCCACATTTTAAATCCGAATGTTATTGGTTTCTCCTTTATATAAACTGCTTCATCGAGTGTCTACCGAAATACTTAACCAAACTTTCATCCTAATTCAAGTCAGCAGTAGGAATAAAATGTTTTATGCATCTTTCTTTTATCGAATTCATAAATTTCCGTAATTTCCATCCCTTGTCATTTTTGTCAAAATCAGCGTTGTTCTCAGCACAGTGTAGATACTTTAGGACAGTCTGAAATCTGTTTCATCTCATCGCATTACTGACTAATACGTTATGCATATCTGGCTTATGATCCCAGTAATGGTGGTTTGCTGGTACAATATTGTATCCACTGGGAATTAGTATTCCCACAAAACATTTCAATTCCTCAGTTATGATTTGTTGACACCCAGCATCATTTTTTAATTTCATGTATTTGTTCGTTTCTTCACTCAAGAGTTCCCATACAGTATTATCAAAAAACAAATTTTAAAAACATTTACTGGAGACAGGAATAGTAGTTTATAAGGGCACCAGATGATTCCATACGGCATCGTAACTAATGGGTTAAACCTGGGAATTTCTTATTTTGATAATCCATAACTACAAAGTCTCCAACTGTAAAAGCTGTAAAACAACGTTATTGACATTTATATTATTTTTATTATTCCTGGTTACCTTTGCTGTCTCCACGATTGCTTAGTTTAGTCATTCCTCCCTCAGCTATTTCATTTTCCGCTTTATCGTACCATGCTGGTATTTGACATTCGGTAACTGTTTCATTCTTCTTACCTGAAAACATATTATATTATATTTCTAGTCTAGTTTTCCGCAATTATTGCTAGCCTTACGTTTCTTCCAGAACTGTTTCCTTCAATCGCCTGTTTTACATCTGCTTGGTAAAGAGTCAGCCGCCTTTACCAATTTTTTTCAAATTAATTCCTTGCTAATTACCCTGTTTAATTAAAATGTTACAGAAATTATCAAATAATCGAATTTTATATCCCCCTGACGTTAATTTCAGAAAGATAAACGTTTTCTACGTCAGAGCTCCCCCCCCTGTTCAACAACCAATCGCAGTTCGTGTTGAACCACCAGAAGCCATCATCGCCTTTCGCGGATTCGCAATAAAAAACCGCGACGCTCCACCGAAGAAAGAGGATCCAGACCGCGCATCTGCCGCGCTTAGTCGCGTTACTTCGTTCCGCCGGCCTGTCGATCTTGGTGTTTGTCATAATATACCTCTTTTACCGTTGTGCATGATTTGTCGAAATACCTCGACAACGCCACCTGAGAATCATCTCTATATAACCGGGCTGCTGGTTAATGTAATCTGAGGTTAAAGGCACGTAAGTTTTTATTGCACAATATTCATAATACGCAGATTGAACGATGTCACCCCGGGCTGAACGCATGTAGTCATATTTTATTACACTCCGTTGGGAAGAAAGATTTTCGCCTTAATTGTACCAACTCCCGGAGGTCTCATTTATGCAGCGTAACGGGTTAGTCTCAGATTCTTGTAAATGATCCTTCACCCAACATCTATTACACTATCTAACACCAATACGCCACCCACAAGGCAATATAAGTAAAAATCAGCAGTGTCAGAGACCCGCAGATAACATAAATACCAGACGCCGCTTGTAGATTACATCGTGTTCCCACCAGACGTATAAAGCCGCTCTTTGTTTACGTCCGGGAGTTTTATATTTAAACTCTCAAAACGTGAGAAACCGCTTCTAGTTAGTTTTCTAACAACACTTCTCAATATAAGTCCCGTAACCAGTTTTAATACCCGCTCGTCCAGGGCGAGACACCAACGAGATAACCCAGGATTGAGAGAAAAACCCTTGAAATCTGTAAAGTAAATTGTTCCGGAAGGTTTAAACACCTTATAAGTGTCATTATTGAACACAGCCCTGACCTAGCGCCACCCTGGTAGTTCCTGACACAATCGAATCCAGAAGCGCAAGAACTTAGTAATCGTGCTCATCGCCCGCATCAAGAATGTAATACGAAACTATTTATTTCATTCTGAAGAGTTTAATAACTCGCAAACATCACCATTTCTGTTTTTAATACAAATCAGTTTCTTTAAATCTTCGTTTGTAAATAATATATCATAAAAGTTATATTTTATGAAAGGAAATATAAAAGTCCATTTCATAAAAACTAGACGTAGAAAATTGCCTTTATTCTGTATACAAGCAGACCAACATCATCAATTCCATTCGATTGTAAAGTCGCATGCTCATAAACTCTACTTCAAAGTGTTGATTTTCTGATTGACCTTCTAGCGAGTAAGTGCGAGCATTACTCCCATTTTCGGGTTACATGACCTTGCGATATTGTTAAGTAACTGTATGTATACACCCGGGCCGCTTCTGTTTACAGGGCCGTCATTAAAATATTTTAATAATTTTACAAAGTCATTTTAGTTAGTATTTTTAGGTTAATTGAAGGCAGTATTAATTATATTTTTACAAAAACGTCCCAGGAACAAGTAACCAGAGGACTGGAGCGCAGAGCCAGACTCAGACCAGGCGTCCCTCTGAAAATTTCTTTTATTTATTATTGTACATGGTTATTGAGTATTGTAGAATTGTTTTCGTAGGTTAAGTGTTGAATTTTTATCCTGTAAAAAGGAATAGGTAATATAAATATAAAACCCTTATATGACTATAATTCAGTGCGTACTCTGATCAACCCCAGCAGAAGCAAACGAACCCTGCCCCTTCTTTGATTAATTTAAAATCCAATTCAGCTAGTCTGAGGTAAATTAAGATAACTTAAACCAAATCCTTTTCATTTAAAAAAAGGGGGTTACAGCCTCTTTATCTTCTCCGTTTCTTTCTACATCAAATTTCGTCAACTTGGTTCTACTTTCCTCTCCAGTTAAAGCTCAATTATAACGGGCTTAAGTTTTCTTTTCTTTTATTTTGTTTTTATTATCATCCTCCTCTTGTTTTTTACTCTCTTGCTCACTATACTACTGCACCCATTTATCCAATGTGACTGCATAGGGCATCTGCACAGATTGGTTTCGCTTTTTTGGTATACCATCGTTTCGGCAAATGCAGATGCTTAACCCATACCTTATCTGCATGATTGTATTTGCCCTTACGTATTATAATATCGTTTAACACTTTAATCTTTCGTTCAGTAACAGGCACAGTTTTACTTGGAATGGTCCCATTTTGAAATACGAGGACTCTCTTGTCCACAATATCACACGCTTTCTCAAAACATGTGTTGAGAACTTCTAGATAGTATGACTTGTTTTCTACCTCAGTATTCATAATATCGAGTGCAAATACACCCACAGCAACTTCCTCTACAGGCAAATTATTACTAAATACAGCTACATTAGGGGCAGTTTCTGGGATATTATCATCTATAGGATTGCACAAAATTCAGTCAATTTCCAAAGGTAAGTCATTTATGAATGATTCGGAAAACAGCTCGGTATGTCCAGTATCCGTTTCAATTGAAGAAGCCAGTAGATCGTCAGTCTCATCAAAAGTATTATTTTCTTCACGAATGTTATGCTCGCAAAATTTTCGAAATGAATCTATGTCATCAGTAGTTCTATTCGTAAGCTTGTTTGTATTTAAATAATGCTTCAATACTTGTAGAAATTTATAATCACCTATTGATAAATCAGAGATGTATCTATTTTCAAAGATTTCATTTCGACGAGTAGATGGAAAAATCAACTGCATCCGGATTTAACGGGTAAAGTCCACAAATTCTGAATCCATTTATTATTGTACTTGGTCTTTTTTTTTTATGATTGTGGACCTGAACAGGCTAAATAAGGCTTATCGTGCTAAAACACTCAGGAACACTTAGGAGGATGGATAGAGGGATAATGAATTTCCAATAGATGCCTATGAACAGCTACCTTAAATTTTCTCATATCATAAGTGAGGATATGACTGTATCTTCAAATCTCTCATGGGTTGACCATCTTCTGTCAGCTAGCAAAACAGCTGCTCGTAAAATAGGCTTTTTGTACAGATCTAAGCAGTACTTTACCTCTCGACAACTCCTTCTGCTGTATAGGCCCAAATTGGCCTCATCTGAATATATTCACCTTTGGTTAGTGCTCAATACGCTCTCGATATCGTTGATCGTATTCAAAGAGAGCGATTAGGCTTATAAATGACCCGTCCTTAACTTCTCACATACAGTCCCTTGAGCATAGAAGGATGGTTTCAGTTCTTTCTTTGTATTATCGTTATTACAACGGCTATTGTGCTGGTGAATTACATTCTTTGATACCATCTCCGGCTATCTTTGCAGAAACACTGTTGCTCATTCACATCATCAGTATGCAGTACAAATCTCCACTTGTCGTACCAAACGGGCGCAATCCACATTTTTCTACACGGCTTCTAAACTCTAGAATGATCTCCCTAGTTCCTGTTTTCATACCCAACAGAGTAATAGAGTCGGAAAACTTAAGAACTGAGCCATTCATACTTACAACAGGAAATGATCGATCTTTTTTGGCGGACATAAGGCAACACTGAGTTTTGTTAGCATTAAATTTAACTAGATTATTGCTTCCCCATTCGAGAATACGTTGAATGTCTTTGTTGATTGAATTTGCCATTTCAGCTTTAATTTCTTGATTTGACATAGAAGGTGGATTATCACTATGAGTAGACTGAGATGAACTACAGTGAAGACGGATCCCTGTGGTACGCCCGCGTTTATGCTAACTTCTTTTGAAAAAAGCCATCAACTACGACACGTATTCGTCTTTTATCAAGGAAACTAGAAACCCAGTTGATGAGCATATCATTTAACCCAAACGAGGTGAGTTTGGCAAGTAAACACTTATGCCAAATTTGGTCAAATGCCTTTGAGATATCTAAAGCGACTACAACTGTTTCACCGGACTGCTCTACTGTATTGTTCCAAACTTGGGTCACATATGAAAGAAGATCGCCTGTTGAACGACTTTGCCTAAACCCATATTGGTGGTCACTAAGGAGTTTGTTAGTTTCAAGGAACGTGAGCAGTTGCTGATTGATGGCTTTTTCCATGATTTTAGACAAAATGGAAGTGATGGCAATTGGTCTGTAATTTGAGGGATCGGTCTTATCACCTTTTTGGGAATAGGTTGAACATTTGCTAACTTCCATGATGAAGGGAATTCCCAGAAGATATAGAGATCGTATAGAGCTTAGATAGGACTGGTACTAGTTCGGGGAACATTTCTTTAAGACAATAGCTGGGATACCGTCTGGGCCAGTCGCCTTATTGAGATCAAGCCTACTGATGATCGATTCCAAGAGCTTGTACCGAAAATGAATTGGTTTCATAACGTATGAAGAAGAGTTGACTAGGGCACATCTTTTCCAGAATCATTGAGACACGAGTTTGATGCAAACAAATCCACAAAAACGTTGGCTTTGTCTACAGAATCAGCAACTACCGATCCGTCAATAGATGTCAGGGGGAAATGAAGATGTTCGAAAGTTTTACTAATGGCTTTTGCTAAAGACCAAAATTTACGACTGCCTAAAGGAGATGTAGCTAGTTCATTGCATTTTCGTTGTTCGAACAACTTTTTAGTTTTAGTGATGACACCTTTTCAGATATTTCTAGCACCAACGTATTCTACATGACTGTCAACCGATTTATTAGATTTCCATTTAATGTAACATTTATTTTTTAAAGATATTGCATCAGAACAAGCCTTATTGAACCAGGGTTGGGAACGTGAATGACCTACACGGTACTGTTTCTTCGGAATGTACAACTCCATTCCCATGAGGATGACTTCAGATACTGAAAGAGCGATGTCCGAAGACGCCATGGAAAGGTTGCAAAGAAATCCCGTAAATCACTCCATCGAGCTGACTTAAAACACCACAAGGTTCTATCGGTTTTGCGAACAACAGTGAAATTAGGTACGGTAGAAATGATTTTTATTAGACAATGGTCGGAAAGACCTAAAGGCGAAAGAACGGAAGTTTTATAAACAAGAGGGTTTGATGTAAGAAAGAGATCTAGAAGATGTGGAGTATGGTTAGGGTTATCAGGGATTCTTGTGGTTTCAGAAATCATTTGTGTGAGATCACATGAAATAGCAAATGTTTCTGCACTATGACCAGCGGGATTTGTAGTAGATGAAAATTGAAGCCAATTAGAGTTATGAACATTGAAATCGCCTACAATTGAGATATCGCAAGATGGAAACTGAGACAGGAGATAGTCAACTTTCATACTAAGGTAATCGAAGAAGTCTTGAAAGTTGCTGTCATTAGGAGACCTATAAATGCAACAGTAGAATTTCACAAAATTAGGACCAGAATGTTTAAACCAAATCACGTCAAAATTTTTATTTTCTAAGGAAGAAACCCTCTTGCAAGCAATTCTGTTCTTGATGTACGCACATACGCCTCCTTTATATCGAAAGTTAGAGTGAAGATGGTATTGAGGAAATTGCAAGTCGGGTGACTCGGAGCTTTCAGAGGAGACTTGTGTTTCAGATAGAAACAATATATCAGGTTGTAATTGTTCAAGATGTTGGTGAATAGCATTAAGATTAGACCTGATACCGCGGATGTTGCAGTAGTGAATCAGAAAGTTGATACTTTCGATGACCGAGGTCGCTTGAGCCCTGCCCTCCCGGACATCCGAGTGGAGCAGGATTTTACGTCCGGAATTTTATAACCCTAGAAACCATAGCCATCTTATTTTTTAATTTGGGACTTTTAATCCGATAGGAAGACAGTGAGGGCGAGAAGGAAGAATAAGGATGAGAATAGATTAAGGATTAAGAATGATGGAAAAGGTAACCGGCAGCCCTTACCGAGCTCAGAAAATCGGAGACCCAATATTAAGGAGCCCATGGTAAGGGTGGTGGTACCTCCCCGGCTGGCATGGAGTATACATGCCTACCACCTATAGTTTAGAAGCTTTGTCGAATGCTTCTATAAAGAGCATACTAAAGTTGTGGCGAGTACTAGTCCTTTACTGGTGAACTCAACGTACTGCTTTCCATTCGACCTTCAAGGGTCTAAAATACTTACGTCGCAAGTTTGTAATATGTGAGTGGCGTTAGGGTATAGACAATACATTAGAATTTTATGTTTGACACAAAACTCATACTGTTCTAGATTATAATGTGATTTATGTCCATCAATAAAAAGCATGACTGCCAACGTGATACCATTATCTAGGAGCCACGGATAAGACACATTTGATACATATTCAAAAAAAGGTTGCATTGGTCATCCACCCAGAATCAGACCTTCTAATGGCCCATCCTGTTGGCACAGGAGAGCTAATTCTTTAGATATGGGTGTTCCGTCCTTTCACGGACGCATTTCACAGCTGCTGTCATCCACTCAAGACTTAAGCCTTGATGTAACAGCGAGCGGCTGAAAAGGAAGAAAAATCTGCGGAAAAAATGGGGCTATCCTAAAGGGTGCAGGTTACGGTCCTGCGTAGGGGTCTAGTGCAGTAAATTTCCGGCAGTAAAACATGAAAGGGGCATGTTTGGTAGTCGCTTACAACGAGTCAACGGGTACTGTTCTGTAGGGCGCAAGGTGGATTCTTAGGAACAGGGACCGAAGTGAGGCCAGTTTTCTGACCACCTTAGAATGTCTGAGTCTTTCATACCAGATATCTAAGCCGTAAGTTAGTATGGGAAGCACTACACAGTTAAAAATCAATTGTAAGGACTTTTTGGGCAGATTCCATTTGAGGCGCGAGCAGTAGTAGTAGTAGATGAAGTAAAGTTTACCTTTTTCGAGTATGTGTGAGCAATGCTTGACGAACGATAGCTTGCCATATATGTATAGCCCGAGATACTTAAACTCGAAAACTCTTTGGACTAACCCGGTTGTATAAATGCAAAGTTGTATGTCGAGATACTTTTCCAAAAATCATATACTTTGTCTTGTCTACTGGGACGCACAGTTTACTGGATCACGCCTATTGTCTGCGGTGGCAGCGTAGACCATGTCATTCGAATAGATAAAACAGTTCATGAAGTCCGGGAGTTCTTGTCCGAGGAGAGAATCCACATCTAAATTTCATAAACACGATCCTATGACCGATTCTTGTGAGCAACCCTTTGAACAGAGTTTCGTAACGGAAAACTTCGATGCCTTCGAAGTGTAGCGGATCGAGCGATTCTCCAGATAACTACAAATGACGCGCGTAACGTCGGCAGACACTCATTTAACGACGAGAACATTTACGATTGATAGCCACTATACGTTATTAAATGCCACGGAAATAACGACCAATATTGTTAACGTGTACCTGCGGGTATTCCTTTTAATATTTGTAATTAGTTGGTAGTCTTACGTCTGGGGAAAAACCGTACTAGTTAGGATGGAAGAGAGGTTCAGAACTGACAGGAAAAAATCCAAGTTTTATGCAAGAATGAAATAATTCGACGAGTGTACCAAAAGGGATCTCTAGCAATGTGTTAAGTATGTTACCATGAATTTCGTCTAGTCTAGGAGCTTTGTTCTTAGGGATCTTTGACGCTAAGGCAAGCTGGTCTTCACGTGTGACCACCCAGTCTTGTTTGTGATCCAAATTAACAAGACGGGAACGCATTTCGGGAAAAAGGATGTTTAACAAAACATTTATGATCTCATGTTCGGAAACAGTATCTGTCACCGTCGCGCACATTGGAGTAGGGACCAAAGGGAACTTGTTTCTACGAGGATTCTGTAAACCGTACCCCACGGGTTTGCCGCCCGGTTGGTCTCAACGGAACGTTGCCATAAGCCAAATTTTGCTTTCGGCAGTGCCAGTGTATAACTTTTTAATGCCATTGAGTTTTTAGCTATACAGGGGCTCTTTGGTAAGGTCGCCGCGTGGTGCGGACTGCCTTCTTCAATCTGATTAACTTATCACACCACCAGCTATTGCTGGCGAAGGCACCGGCTCTATCCGTAAGGATAATTCTTTTTAGGGCCACTCAGCCCGTACGCCGTCTACAGAATGTGGATCGTGGCACGTCGCCCCACGGGGAAGGTAAACGGGAATATATACGGCTATATCAAAGCGTATCAGTCGGAGGTCACTCTCAATTTCATCCACCACTATCTGCCAGTCAGTAACCTTGCGCGCCAAAGGAAATGTAATAGAGGCCACATCGATGTTCATCGCGCCGAGATTGGTCGAATACGTATGTGGTTGATCAGGTAAGTTTACAACACAACGACGTTTTCTACAAGGATCCCCGTGCATAGAAATCACCTGAAATTAGGACCTTACAATCCTTCAACTCGTCCAAGACGTGGTCGAGATGTACATGAATACGAACATCCTAACTTGGTGGCCAATAAACTCCGATGATTTCCTGACGGTAACTGTAGATACAGCTGTGCAGTTGTTAGTCAAGTGACACAGTAACGACTCCCATGGGTTTCAATCTATTGTAAACAATAGCCCATAGAAACCGTATTGTAGAACATGTGAAATCTTGTAAGGTGCCGAGGTGCTCAAAACCGTATATCCGTCAGATGAACACTGCACCCGTAGGACGTCAATGTCGTTGTCACAGGAGAAGCTCAGTGCCTCACTGGTCGAAACACGAGAATTTCTAAGATTCACTTGCGCGAACCCAAAAGTCATAGGTGAGTCCTCACTATCCATAATTGGTATTAGCGATCTTAGGCTCAACACGCTTAGCATAGTCCGTACAGTTAGAGCGGAGGATTTATGATTAATAACATCGCCCTTGTGACCAAAGCTCAAGCAATTTGCGCAAGAGGGATCTTTATGGAAGTTAGTGCACCGCTTAGTTTCAGGGCTAGCTGCGCAATGGCCGCATTGAAGCTTACTGCGACAGTGGGAGGCATTGACCGAAACGTTGCGACTTATAGCACCGGAGTATGGTTTTGTAACGTCAGGCGTTCCACCCGACCTATACTCGTCCTCCTTTCAAAAGAAACTTTCGCACGACTACTTCGTACTCCAGGATCATTTGATATGCCCTGCGGTCCTGCGCTCCAAACCGGAACATCACTTTCAAGGAATTCCGCGCTACGGTGGTTTCAGGAGTAGAATCGAAATTCTGGGAAAAGATGGCCTCTTTAACTTGCTTCGAGGAAAGGTCAGCAGATGCATCCATGATGGATGCTCTGGGCAAGGCTTTTTCCTGGGATTTAGCAGTGAGACCGGATTTTTCAAGAAGGTCCTTGGGAATTTTGGAGAGATCGCTATTCTCCGATTCAATCTTAAGGGCGTTCTTTCTGATTTTAGTTACCCTACCAACGCGGATGCCCAGTCTTTGGTTTCTACGGTCTTTGTGTTGTCCATCCACAACGATAGTGGACCGTGGGACAAGGGCTACAGACTTTCCAGATGGGATTTTGACAAGGTCAGGGGACATACGCTGACCTGGGGAATAACTGAAGGACCCTTAGACATCAACGCGTCTGAGGTGGATTTAAGGGAAACCATCGAATCACTTAATTCGGTTTGTTGCTGAGCGAGTTTGGAATTGGTGACCGTTTCCCGTAAGATGGTCCCCATTTTCGGTATAGCCTCGAGTATGTCGACGCGTTAGGAGAGGGGAACCTTCGACGTAGTGATCAGATTCTTAAGGCGGAGGGCTTCGGCATCGAATGCAACTTTGGAGAGGTCTGATAGATGTCGATCCTCGGAAGCGAGCTTATCCCGAGGGCGTTGGGAGGTTCCCACCTCTGCCTCCATGGGGACAGAGAGGGGGCAAAAAAAGTGGAAGAGACACAGTGTATCAATAGACTGAACGGCTTGGATACTCAAGGGAGACTCAGACACTGAGGTTAACCCCTTTAGCCGTACGTAGGATCTTATTGCCCGAAGGGCGTATAGCCTCCTCGTAGAGGTAGGGTCTATAGCTTGCGTGGAGGGGAGGCTCTGCGGTTTGATATATTACAATCACTGTACTGTATAATATATTCCTATGCTACACTATCCTCGCTTATATAATGTCAACTCGCTTTCTGTACCACACGTAACTGTATGAGAGACGAAAGATTTATTCGCTAACTGACGCAAAACCGGAGTTAAAATAAATAATAAATAAATGGTTCTTAGTGATGATATAAATCTTGCAAGAAACAATTATTAATAATAGTGCAATGTCGTAAACGTCTTCAAAGACACAATCCAGATTTAAAACTATAAATTCTGTTTTGTTTTGTTCTTTTAAGAGCATTGTTAATAGTTCTCTTTTTTCATTGTATACAAATATGTGCAGTTCATACCAACTCAATGATATTGATGTACCTCCGAATTGGCACAAAAATTCATCAGTAGGTCTTGATTGGATGAGATTATTAAAAAGAAACCCGACTTTGTCTATAAGACAACCTGAAAAACGTTCTTTATCACGCTACACATCTTTCAATCCCCGCACTGTGAAGACATTTTATGACAATCATGAGGCAGCGCTCGGAAAATTTTGCAGATGGTTCCAGAATATGGAATCTTGACGAGACGGTTACTTTTACTGTGGTCAACAAGACTGTTAGGATTATCGCAGAAAAGGGGTGTCAAAGAGTGGCTACTGTAGCAGCTAAAGAAAAAGTCATTCTGGTAACAACTTGATGTTTCGTGAGTGCTACGGGAAACACCATACCACAGCTTTAGTTTTACTCGAGTAAAGTTTCGGGCTTATATGTTGACAAATGGTCCCCCAGGATCTCTCGGACGAAAAGCGGCTGGATGACTGCAGAAATTTTTTCCCAAGTCATCAAACTTATCATCAAGCACACCTTGGTATCCAAATAAAATCCGACATTACTGGTAATGGATAATCGCCAGAGCCATATATGTATTGAAGTGATCAACTTGGCTAGAGCGCCACATTCCAGTGGAAAATTACAACCATTGGATGTATCCTGCTACGCTCCCTTCAAAACCTATTACGCTTCTGTTGTGGATTCGTGGCGGAAGCTGAATCCCGGAAAGGTTCTTTCTGTGTACAATGTTACTCGTTGCGTAAATGAAGCCCATCAGAAGGCCATGATTTGGGCGACAATCATCAATGGTTTCAGAAAGATCGGAATATTTCCTTTTGGTCGCAATTCATTCACCGAAGCAGAATTTTTAGGGATACAGAGGCAAGAGAACCTGAAACAGCTCCAACGTCAACATCAACCGGTCAGTCAACGTCGTTAATTATTCAGTCAATTCGGTCCTCTGCTGAAAAATCACCAACGATTCAACTGAATTCATCTCTAACCATATTAAACAGCGGAAACGATTCGAGCTGCTGAAAACAGGCAACTAGAAACATATTTTTCAAACTTCCTTCTGACCATGAAGAGTCCGACAAAAATGACATTCTGTAACAGTAGTCTGACACTTCACCGGAGGATGTTTCATGGATATCTTATTCAGATCATGAAGAATATGTAGAAGGATTCAATACGGCAATTGATTCTAATGTAGTAAATCAGTTTGTGTTACTCGAGTTTCTCGACAAAAAGAAAAGTTTAATATGCGGGTAAAATTATAAAAAAAAGATGCTCAAGATGATGTTGAAAGAACATTCTTGAAGAGACTACAAAATCAAATTGTTCTTCTTATTATACGCAAATTGAGGATGTTGCTTCAGTCCCTATTCTAAGCCTCAAATCGATCTTACCCCTACCTGATCAGCAGGACGGTACAGATAGGCTGCAAAAGTTCCTTAAGTTTGTAGTTTCGTTCTTAAATCTGGATGTACGCTAATTTTTGTGTGGGGTAAAGTGAAATAAAATACTTCCTGATCAAAATGATATAATATCTTAGGTTCTGTGAATGTCTTAACGTCAGTATTCAACGACTTCATGCAGAACACTCGTGGAAAGTTATTCATACCGCAAACAGATTCGAAATTTGAAAGTTAACATATTTACTATAAAAACATTTTCTTTGTTTCACTCTACTTCACCCTACCCTAGGTTATTTATTTCCATATCTTCGAGTTTCCGACTGATTCATGGGGTGAAACAATTTTTTGGGTGTGTTTTTTTCTTGCGTTTGTATTGGGAATTCAGTTAGTGTTTATTTTGTTAGGTGTGATGTTCATTGGTAATTATTATTCGTATTTAAATATGAACCTCATAACGGAAATTTGTATCCTTAAAAGTTAAGGTACGCCACCGGAAAGGGCTTGAAAATGAATTTAGATTTTATGAAAGATAACCAACCATCATTGATTGAACCTTCATCCCTCTTAGTTCTGAGGAGCCACTTATCGGCAGTGTTTATACTAAATTCAACAAAAATTGTTAAAAAATAAAACAAATTGAACAGCGTTTGAAAGATCATGTTTTGGTCAATCAGAATTGTAAATTAACTTTACACATAACTGGTACCTACTATGTTATTTTTGAAAGAATATATTCAATGGAGACTTTTTAAGATTCAATAGAATTTGATACAAAGTCAATTAAAAAATAATGTATTTTGATCGGGTAAATTACCTAGTTCATTTATATTAGGATATTTAGATCACATAAAAATTATTAGAATGGAATTTCACAGTAGTCAATTATTTAAAATTTCATGTGGTGTTACACTTAAAATAAGACCACAAGTATAGAAAAGTGACCATGACCTTTTGGAAAATTACTTTTTTGAATTTTCATTGGTGATATTGCCACACCTGTAATGGTGAAAATCAATAAATAGAACTAAGGAACGAAAGGGAAACAGCCTGCATTTTGCATCAATGCGCAGATGTCGAAACCGTAAATCTTCAGCCATTTTTAATTTTGTAAATTGAAATTGTAAAAAATTTCAAATATTAAAATTGAAAGTTTTTTGCCGGCAATAATTTAAACATAAGATTGCTGACATCTATTTGTGATTATAAACTAGACTTAAAGGACACTAAGTGTTAAATTATGAGATTTGATAAAAATATAAATGTTGTGTTGTGTATTTAAATTAAACTAGTGTATATTCAACAAAGGAGTACTCCATACTCACATTCCTTTAACGGAACTAACAAATAAAATAATTCATATTTATATTTATAAATAAAAGTAAATGGTGAATTTATATGATCCACAGTTACTTTGTTATAATTGAAAGGCCAAAGGATTTGTTAAACCGTATTTAAGTTTGGAACATAACAAATAGGAAGATGAATGTTAAACGTTTCAAATAATTGCATCTTAAATTGGGACAGTATTTCAAAATAAATAGTGTAGTTCAAATATACCTTAACGTATCTTACACATGTAAGCGAAACGGTTGATTTGTAGTTCAATGTGATTGAAATATTTCTTAGTACTATACAACAGCATTAACTCAATTGTGTTATTGTATACTATTGAAGTAAGTCATGATGTGCAGAAAGTAGATTAGACCTAGAGATTCATTAAAATTATTGATCAGATATTGTATAGAATCAACAATTGAACCTGTATGTTATATACATAGCTTAAGTAGTAGGATGCAGTGCTGATAGGGTTTCAAAGAGGTTTAACGTTTATGTTCATTATATTTGCATAATTTGTTCATTATTATTAACGTTTATTGATGGAGATCATTTTTTACCTTTGGAGTTCATTATTCCAGTTTAATGCAAATTAGAGGACCACAATATTAAGTTGGAAGAAAGAGTTTGGACTAACTTAATTCGTAGTAGAGAATAAAGCTTTCAATAGTACTTAGATTGATTGTGGCATGGAAATTCTCTATTTTTGACAGTAAATTTAAAAGGGGTAAATGTAAATTTTTTAATACCTCAATTATTTTAGTTTTGAAGTGATCAAAAGACGTAGTTTATCTGTGATTGTTCTTAAGTAAAGGAAGCGTGTAACACCAGTTGTATATTATTAGTTCAGTGAATAAATAATTCGAATGTAAATTATGACTAAAGTTTATTTAAATTGAACCAACTGAGCCTGATACTATTATTACATTTAGAACTAAATTCAATACTAACTTCAGCTACAGTTACGTTTTATTGATGCATTGATTCTTCAATAACATTACTAAATATTAATAAAGCTCGATTTGCAGTTCAAACTGAGATACTTTACCAGAGCTGGTCATGATTAGTTTCGAATAGATATTAGCATATAATATTATCCATACTCGATACCGGAGATTTTGTGCTCGCTGAATATAAAATTCAGGATTATTCAATTATTGTTATTTGTCGAAGCTTAACAATTTATGTTGGATATTAATTGTTACATGACGTGCATATGCTAAAGGGCCTGGGTAAATAATAATAATAATTTTTATCTTCCTAAATCATTATACAATTGCATATAAAACAACAATTTGGCACTCAAAGTGATGGCGAAAAGTTAAGACACACTTTAATCCATACTTTCCAAGACGAATTATTACAGTTTGTCCTCATCGTATGGGACACGGATATCCAGTGTTAAATTATGATTTGTCGCCCAACACGTGGGGCTTGTGTTGCTATAAAAGGTGAACTTCCGAGAACTTTCCGTGTTGGAAACCTTTCTTTACGTACATAATTTTTTTTGCGCTTTTATTTAAATTGAAGCAACTCCAGAGGCGTACCTAACCAATTTGACTTGGAAAAAAAGTTCTTCTATAATTTATTTCATTATTTTTGAGTTGCTCACTGATTCGCTGTGTACTTTGTGTACCATAGCGTTATTTATTCATAGAAATAAGGTAGAGTTCTTTTCTCTACCGACTATAACTTACGTATTCATGACGTTTTATAATATACCAACTGCAAAACTAAGTTTTGCATCGATGCTCGTTCCCACTAAGCTACGGGCGTATTTCCTTATCTGTTAAGTGAATTATACACCATTTTCACTTATCACTGTAAACGTATTATATCCACTATGTAATGCAGTTGATTATAATGCATATGTACAAATGCTGATAAACCTTATTCATAAATGTATACATTCAAAAACCTATGCACTTTGCGATAAAACCCATGCGTGGGTGGGCTTTTGCAACTATGTACTTTCAACCGAAATCTAATTAAGCATTTATAAAGGTTGTACACTAAAGTTAATGAATTCGTACTACTATGCAATTATTTACATATCACTTATTCAGTCAATTCAATGTGCTTAACCATCGAGATTCTGGTGCGTTCATACGCTTATCATATTATGCCGTTATGCAGATATACCTTATGTTCTTGAAAGCTTATCCATACAGATTAATTAACTAATGTATTTGTGCACTTGTGCACTTAACACTAATGCGTTTATACATACATACGCTTGTACATTGCATATCACTTATGCACTATAACACTGCATGTCACTTATGAACTTATCATAACTACATGTGCACTTAATCCAAATCGTGAGCACGTTTTCACCTATGATAACAACCAAACTTTATACTTTCCATACATTTACCTGTTTGCAGAAATTAATGTTTGACTCTTATGATTATCAACATATTCACTTATGTAATCAAACTCATGTGTTGTACTATTCGTATAATAATGCGCGTACGAATTTCTGTTTTTATTCGATTATGCACATATTGTCCTACATTTATTCACTAATATGCACTCAGATTTATTAATTTATATCACTATGCGCTTGTGAACTCATACTTATGCTCTTGCGCTTTAAATCATGCATTGCTCTTCTGTACACAGTGCACTTTGCACTTACACTTTTACCCTCAAACACTGATGTGCTTAAGCACTTATACTTTTACATTACTAAACACGCCCGGTAATCCGGCGATATGAGGGTGGGGGTTATGACGTAAATTACAATGCCTTCAGGTAGCGAACTGTGTTTTGAGGTTCATAATATGTACGCGTTGTTTGAAATGCTGTTTTACATACTGTAATCTCTTTAATAATTTTTACAGTTTCAACATTGTTTTGTAATATTACACATCATTGTTGTGTACTCACCTAGTACACAATTTTTTATTACATAATTTTTATTTTATTTTTTTTTTTTGGAGACGCTCCATTAATCCGGCGATTTCACTAATCTGACACAAATTTTCCCATATAGTGCAGGATTATTGAGAGTCTACTGAACGTACTTTTGCACTAAATCCCATGCGTATGTTCAGTACGTATTCATTCATGACCAAAGCATATATAAGATTAAAAATTATTATTAATTTTATTAAATACCTAAACAAAAAGTTTACCTCGAGTAGGATTTGAACCTAAGACCTGTACTTTGCTAGACTACCGCGCTAACCAACTGCGCTATCGAGATGCAAGCCCCAATCGATGTAAATTTTGTTTTTATATATGTAGAACTGATATAAATTCTAAATATAATGAGATTATAATCAAATTACTTATATTAATGGAATATGAGCCCGCAATATCGCAAGGATTCGTACGTACCAAAACACCTTGACTAATATTAAATTATTTTTAATTACATATTTACTTTTGAACTTATTTGTTCATAACAAAACCTATAATAATTGACGAATCTATCGTCTATTCTTGCGATCCAGGGGTCTGGCTATTAAGACCAAATACAATCGTCTTAACGCCTTAACGCCGAAGACTACTGCACCAAGGCCACCTCCCAGTTAGATTATGGCAACAGTTCGACAGACTGACCAGAAGAAAAGTTAACCCTAAATCTCACATAACCGGCCTTAAGGGCAACCTAATCTCCGATCAAGGAAAGGCCGATTTCTTTGGTCACCACCTCCAATCCATTTTTCGATCCCCAGATGATCCCCATCCCCCATTCTATAATCGGTTCAAGGCACTCCTTGAGGGCTGCCTTGAACTACTTCGCAACCTTAACCTTCCTGAAATCCAACTCCATAACGAGAATCCCTTTTATGCCCCCATCACGCCCGACCACGTCCACACTTATTTCAAAAAAAGAAAAAAATCTGCCCCAGGTCATGACGGCCTAAATCGCAAAAGCCTCCGTCACTTACCCAACCCAGTCCTTCTATTACTCTCTAATATATACAACCAATGCCTAATCGTATCCCATTTCCTGACGGATTGGAAAACAGCCTCCACCGTGATGATACTGAAACCCCACGCCAACCTAACCTCGCCTTCCTCCTATAGACCAATCTCCCTCCTGAGTTGGCTCGGAAAATGCTTTGAGCAGATTCTAACCAGGCGACTCAGGGACCACCTGAAATTCAAGGACCTCCTTCCTAATAACCAATTCGGCATCCGTCCCAACCGAACGTGTTACGATCCCTTGCTGAAGCTGCTTACAGAGAACACCAGAGCACTCATTCACAAGCAATGTAATCTGGCTGTGTTTCTGGACATTAAGCAAGCATTCGACTCTGGCACGCTGGTGTCCTGCACAAGATCTGAAACCTCAACATTCCCGACCCCTTCTCTAAACTCCTACTCTCGTACCTGACCAATCGGTCAGTTCGGGTAAAAATAGAGAGAACTTTCTCCGATCCTTTTCAATATATAGGCCTACCGCAAGGTGCTGCCTTAGCCCCTACCCTTTACACCATCTTTGCATCAGACATTCCCGAAGTTACACCAAGATGAAGTCACCTACCTAGAAATCCTCTTCACTAGAACCCTCAATTGGATGTGAAAAGAACACTCAGTAGGGTTAGAAATCGCGTAAACCTACTGCCCCGTTGAACCAATACACATCAATATAAACCCCAATCACCTTTCCCTATCGCCCCTGTGAACGCCGAATTTTAGACGCATACACAGGTTGCCCTCAGTGACCCGAGTGACCTCACAACACAACTCGCAAACATACCACCAATCACGCAGAATCTAAACACTTCGCATAAAAGAATTTTCGGCGATACTATTCCAACCAAAGAAATTCCCGTCTATTCGATCACGACCTAGCTTGATATCGGACAACGAATCGGATTAACCCCACTAAGCACACACCCACTAAACAACACGCACATTATTCAATATTCAAATAAACCTAAATCTTTTCTTTATTTTATACCAAAATAACCACGCCTCATGATTGTACACTATACAATAACACAAAACATCGCAACACAAACAGAATTGATTGATCAGTCTGAAGAGGACAAGGCCTCCTGAACAGTCTCGCCAAGGATATATATATATATATATATATATATATATATATATAATCTGATAATAAGTAAAATACTAACCATAAGTATAAGCTACAAACGCATAGTATAGCTTCTTTTACACCTAAACACTGTTCGGTCACCTGCTGAACAACCATCTGATCAACAGCAATTTCACGTAATCTATCAATTAGTACTCTTACAAATAATTTACCATGTATACGGAGCAAACTTATTCCTCTAGGTTATTGCAATCACTCTTGCTCTCCTTACCCTTATACAGTGGTACAATGATCGCGTTCTTCCTATCACTCGGCACTTTTCCAGCCTTAAGACGTGCGTTGAATGATTCACACAATTTTTGTGTAAGCTTTGCACGTCCGTATTTTACCATTTCACCAGTGATTTCATCCACGCCTGCTCCTCAACATTACCATCGTTTTATCTATCTCATTTAACCTAATATCCTAATCAATTTCTTTTACTATTTCTTCTACATTCCCTTTATTAACCTCTTCAGTCTTATTTTCCTCACTGCTGTACAGTTTTTTGAAATCTTCTTGCCATAATTTCCTCACTTCACAATCGTGCATACTATTTTGTTGCTCCTATTCATCACTCCTTCAGCGTTCTGTTTTGGGCCAGTTTTGTATTTTGACCCATTTCCAGAAGAGTTTTATGTTTCGCTCAAAAACATTCTGCGTTTTCTCTTCCACGACCGTCACTTCCTCTTTACCTATTCTCAGTGCCTCCTCCGATTATATTTTCTTAATCTGTACACCACATACAATCGCTTTTTCTCAGCCTCATATTTATTGAAGAAGTTATTGCCATGTATGCATCTTTTTTCTTACATATTGCACGGAACAATTGGCAACACAGTATTTTAAGCTTATGCATGTACTTTTAACGCCATTGTCTTTTATTTGTTCGTTCTACACCGCTTTCTTCATATTCAACTCTTTACTCAGCATATGCATATTTCATTCTAGCACCAGTATCTACTAGTTTATCTTAAGTACACTATAATCCAAAAGTGGTCCGATGCACATTCTGATCCGCGCGTTACCTTTGCATACATCACAGGTTTCTAGGTCGTTCATCATACACTATCAAGTCAATCATACTTTTAGATTCACGTATTAGATATAAACGAGTTTCCTTCCACACAGATGTTCACCAGGCGCTCACCATTCTCATTGACTCTTTGGTATTCGGACTTTGCTACGACGCGTTCAGTATGTTCTCTCTATACGCCCACCCATCCATTCATATCTCCCAATATCACGATTCTTTCGTTTGGTTTACATACGTTCAACGCGTTTTCAATGTCATTCCAGAAGTTCCCACACCCTTGGTCTCTTTCTCCATTCACCGGTGCAAAGCATGCAATGAGATAATCGAAATTCCACTTTCATTATAACCCACATTATCCGTGGGATATCAATTCGTACTGTTTAACATATCTCTTTGCTCACAATCACTACAACTCCTTTAGCGCATATATTTCAGTCTCAACTCCTGACCATAGTGTTAGACTGCCATTGTCCATCTCCACAGTATCATTTCCTTCGTGATTTGTCTCCGATACACACAGAATGTCAGCAGGGCAGACCGGTTACTAGCCAAATCGTATCCCGGGCGATGAAGCATTCCCTATTAACGGTATCGTCCTATTACCGGTAGTCTTCATACTTTTACAGTCTTATATTTGTATATACTTACTCATGCTCATATTTTACAAATAATGGACATATACACTTACATTTAAACATGTATGCACAGTTTCACTGAAACTTATCTATGGGTGAGGGTCAAATTGAAGTTAATATTAACAGAACGGGTGTTTCAAGTTATTCGTTAGACAAAATTTTAACGACAGTTAGTTAATTTAAAATACTAATTCTTTCTTATGGTACTGGTCTTTTGTACTTAAACTAGACTAAACCTAAACTCTCACTGTAATACACTGGTTCACAGAAACACTGTCACTCTTATACCTTTGTGTGCATATACTGTTGTTCACCTATAAACGTGTATACTTGTGCGCACGTGAAATTACATGTTAACATTTATACACTGTCGCATTGTGTTCTTATGCACTTACTTTAATGTAAGGTTACGCTTCTGTCCTTACTTATGCGCTTACGCACCCAAACACCTATGCGCTCATATGCTGATTCTCATATACCCATATGCGCTTATGCATATGTTATTGTGTTGCACATATTTGCTTTTGAAGTCATTAAATCTTTCAGATTCATAATGTAAAGTAGTGTGGATATAAAAACGTATATGACAGACGGCGACCCACGTTAGTGTAGAGATGTCATAAATTGGAACAAGGGTTGTACCTTTACTTTTGCTTAAAATCAATGCAAATTTATCTTAATAAGAATTAGAATATAAACCGATCCTCAACTTCTAAATTAAATTCAAAATCGTATTTTTTGCTTATACACTTGCACCCGTACGAATATGCGTAATATGCATATGATTCTTTTACATACGTTGTAACTTGCATTGCTTGATTAGTTTTAATTCTAACGCAATGAAAATTTTAACTGTATAAATTTTGTTTTAATACAGTGAATATTGTAACTACAAAACTATATATGTTATACTTTTTTCAGATTTCTGGATAGCGGAAAGGGTAAGTTTATTATATTTTTTTACGGTTTATAATAATATCTAGAAAACTTAACCCAACACAGTATACTGGACGTGCCTTAAGGCCGCCTGACACTATACTAAATTTAGTACAAAATTTACATAATAAATTATGTTACAAAATTTAGCACAATGTCATACGTATTTTTTGACTAAATTTCTTACAAAATTTATATTCACTAAATTACTTAGAACATGTTCTAAAAACTACTCAATTTTGTACTAAAGGTGTACGCGCAGGTCTGTAGAACGTTATTTATGATCATTAACTCATAAACTCACATAATGTATGTTGGTTGTGAACAAACGTGCACGTGTTTCTTTCTTCAAAAGCGTGTGTATGGTCGGGACGGCGAGAGGTGTCTTATGACTCATGTTTTATGGTGGTAGGCATGTATACTCCATGCCAGCCGGGAGGTACCACCACCCTTACCATGGGCTCCTTAATATTGGGTCTCCGATTTTCTGAGCTCGGTAAGGGCTGCCGGTTACCTTTTCCATCATCCTTAATATATTCTCATCCTTATTCTTCCTTCTTGCCCTCACTGTCTTCCTATCGGATTAAAAGTCCCAAATTAAAAAATAAGATGGTTGTGGTTTCTAGGTTATAAATTCCGGACGTAAAATTCTGCCCCATTCGGATGTCCGGGAGGGCAGGGCCCAAGCGACCTCGGTCATCGAAAGTATCAACTTTCTGATTCACTACTGCAACATCCGCGGTATCAGGTCTAATCTTAATGCTATTCACCAACATCTTGAACAATTACAACCTGATATTTTGTTTCTATCTGAAACACAAGTCTCCTCTGAAAGCTCCGAGTCACCGACTTGCAATTTCCTCAATACCATCTTCACTCTAACTTTCGATATAAAGGAGGCGTATGTGCGTACATCAAGGACAGAATTGCTTGCAAGAGGGCCTTGTCTCAGTTTCCATCATGCGATATCTCATTTGTAGCCATTTCAATGTTCATAACTCTAAGTTGGCTTCAATTTTCATCTACTACAAATCCGCTGGTCATAGTGCAGAAACATTTGCTATTTCATGTGATCTCACACAAATGATTTCTGAACCCACAAGAATCCTGATAACCCTAACCATACTCCACATCTTCTAGATCTCTTTCTTACATCAAACCCTCTTGTTTATAAAACTTCCGTTCTTTCGCCTTTAGGTCTTTCCGACCATTGTCTAATAAAAATCATTTCTACTGTACCTAATTCCACTGTTGTTCGCAAAACCGATAGAACCTTGTGGTGTTTTAAGTCAGCTCGATGGAGTGATTTCACGGATTTTTTGCAACCTTTCCATGGCGTGAATATTGTTTTAAGTCGTCCTCTTCTTCGGACATCGCTCTTTCAGTATCTGAAGTCATCCTCATGGGAATGGAGTTATACATTCCGAAAAACAGTACCGTGTAGGTCATTCACGTTCCCAACCCTGGTTCAATAAGGCTTGTTCTGATGCAATATCTTTAAAAATAAATGTTACATTAAATGGAAATCTAATAAATCGGTTGACAGTCATGTAGAATACATTGGTGCTAGAAATATCTGCAAAAGTGTCATCACTAAAACTAAAAAGTTGTTCGAACAACGAAAATGCACATCTCCTTTAGGCAGTCGTAAATTTTGGTCTTTAGCAAAAGCCATTAGTAAAAACTTTCGAACATCTTCATTTCCTGACATCTATTGACGGATCGGTAGTTGCTGATTCTGTAGACAAAGCCAACGTTTTTGTGGATTTGTTTGCATCAAACTCGTGTCTCAATGATTCTGGAAAGATGTGCCCCTAGTCAACTCTTCATACGTTATGAAACCAATTCATTTTCGGTACAAGCTCTTGGAATCGATCATCAGTAGGCTTGATCTCAATAAGACGACTGGCCCAGACGGTATCCCAGCTATTGTCTTAAAGAAATGTTCCCCGAACTAGTACCAGTCCTATCTAAGCTCTATACGATCTCCATATCTTCTGGGAATTCCCTTCATCATGGAAGTTAGCAAATGTTCAACCTATTCCCAAAAAGGTGATAAGACCGATCCCTCAAATTACAGACCAATTGCCATCACTTCCATTTTGTCTAAAATCATGGAAAAAGCCATCAATCAGCAACTGCTCACGTTCCTTGAAACTAACAAACTCCTTAGTGACCACCAATATGGGTTTAGGCAAAGTCGTTCAACAGGCGATCTTCTTTCATATGTGACCCAAGTTTGGAACAATACAGTAGAGCAGTCCGGTGAAACAGTTGTAGTCGCTTTAGATATCTCAAAGGCATTTGACCAAGTTTGGCATAAGTGTTTACTTGCCAAACTCACCTCGTTTGGGTTAAATGATACGCTCATCAACTGGGTTTCTAGTTTCCTTGATAAAAGACGAATACGTGTCGTAGTTGATGGCTTTTTCAAAAGAAGTTAGCATTAACGCGGGCGTACCACAGGGATCCGTTATAGCGCCTACACTTTTCTGCTGTACATAAACGACCTTATTTCTTCAACAACTAACCCCATCCATTGCTTTGCTGACGATAGCACTCTACACTGTAGATCATCTCAGTCTACTCATAGTGATAATCCACCTTCTATGTCAAAACAAGAAATTAAAGCTGAAATGGCAAATTCAATCAACAAAGACATTCAACGTATTCTCGAATGGGAAGCAATAATCTAGTTAAATTTAATGCTAACAAAACTCAGTGTTGCCTTATGTCCGCCTAAAAAGATCGATCATTTCCTGTTGTAAGTATGAATGGCTCAGTTCTTAAGTTTTCAGACTCTATTACTCTGTTGGGTATGACTGTATCTTCAAATCTCTCATGGGTTGACCTTCTTCTGTCAGCTACCAAAAAGCTGCTCGTAAAATAGGCTTTTTGTACAGATCTAAGCAGTACTTTACGTCTCGACAACTCCTTCTGCTGTATAAGGCCCAAGTTCGGCCTCATCTGGAATATAATTCTCACCTTTGGGTTAGTGCTCCCCAATACGCTCTCGATATCATTGATCGTATTCAAAAGAGAGCGATTAGGCTTATAAATGACCCGTCCTTAACTTTTCACATACAGTCCCTTGAGCATAGAAGGATGGTTTCAGTTCTTTCTTTGTATTATCGTTATTACAACGGCTATTGTACTGGTGAATTACATTCTTTGATACCATCTCCGGCTATCTTTGCGAGAAACACTCGGTTCGCTCATTCACATCATCAGTATGCAGTACAAATCTCCACTTGTATCCAAACGGGCGCAATCCACATTTTTTACACGGCTTCTAAACTCTGGAATGATCTCCCTAGTTCCTGTTTTCCTCTCACTTATGATATGAGAAAATTTAAGGTTGCTGTTCATAGGCATCTATTGGCAATTCATTATCCTCTATCCATCCTCCTAAGTGTTCCTGAGTGCTTTAGCAGGATAGGCCTTATTTAGTTCAGGTCCACAATCATAAAAAAGCATGGTTTAAGATTTTAAAACGTATGTCGTTATTGGTTCATATAGTTAGTAGTTTGAATACCAACAAAACATCGTCAATGTTTCTGGGTGATTTTCAAATTTAACGCTGTCAAATTTAAATAGTAATAGCGTACCTGGATAATGGTAGTTAAAAGTAAACTTGCCTCATCGCGTTCCATCTCGAAATAATGCAGTATATTCATTAACATTACTTGAGTTTGGCTTTTCAAAGATTTACCTTTTAATGACGCCATTATTTGCTGCAAAATAAATAAATGCATTCAATCAATTGGAAATACATTTGCATTATAAACTTACGTCGTAATAGTGAATATTAATAATAGTTTTGAAAAACTGTTTTTACAAATACAACGGAAACTAATAAATTACGAAGCAAAGATAAATTATTATAACTACAAAACACGATTCGATTATACGAAACGAAATACGAAGAATAATTTGAGGTTAAATAGCTAAGAAGACAATGACAGCGTCATCCGCTTTGACTTTAGAATCGACCTACGTTTTAAGTCCTGCATTTAAAATATACCGTGTGGCGCAAGAGCTTTGATTAAAAGTAATGGCGGATACAGTTATGTTAAAAATCTGAAATTACGAAGATGACGCTGAGTTCAAATATATTGTTGTCCTGAATATGGCACTTCCGGTTATCCATGAAGTAGACGTCAACTTTGTTATTTTAAATAGAACCTAATATTTTTTATTTTCATTTGAATTTACATGAAATTCTAGATAAAATTTTTGCACAATGTCCTTTACCAAAAAAGTATTTTCGAGATATATCGATTTTTTTAAATTTTGAAAAATCCTAGTCCACATTGAATAACGATATCCATTAATAACGAAGCTAGTGACGAAATTGTAACCAATAAACAATAAGTGCTTGCGTTAACTCCATATATCCATCTCATTGATATTTCACACAGGTGTTTTAAACTTAGCCAAATGACAATTTAAATCATTTATAGTTGCTTACTTTAAATAGAACATGTATTTTATTACATTTTCCTCTGTATTTTTAAGCTAATTCGTTTGGTATCAGTATTCCCTATACCTAAATCCAACCACTTTTGAGATATTTCATTATCTTAGTTAAAACATAACAACACTTAATTATTTCAACATCAGTGAAGGGTAGGCTATGATTTCCATTATTTAAGTGATATTTCATACCTACGCCGGTGGTTGTCACTTTCGTTAAACAGTGTGTAAACATGTGAAAATAAGAAGGCGCTTCCGAAGAAAGGTATTGTACACCTATAGTTTCAAACTCATTTAACAACCGAGGGCAAGTAGATTTAATAGACCTACAATCAACACCAGATAGAGAATATAAACGGATACTTCATTACTAATGTTACACGTCCAAACCGCACTAGCCGTCACGTATGCTTACCGAAATAAGCGGGTTGCCAAGACAGCTGCAGTGGAAATAGGCGTGGTCGATATAAGGAGTAAAATGATTGAAAAGTAGTTTCGAACACCTTACACTTGCCATCAATCTATAACTCACAAATCTCAGTCCGGGAAAAATGGTCTCTAGGCGCTACCACAATCTTAAATTTTGCTAAAATGAATAGTCTTATGCTGGATGTTAAATTAATCCTATCTGACTGTGGAAGATAGGATTGCAGCCTACTCAGTAAAACCACTAACCATTCAAATTCAATCACACTTCAAAATAAATTGATCGAAAAGCTGGTAAACTTATTAAACGCACCCTGTACAAACTAAAAGTCCCAGAGCGTTAATTTGAATACTTTTTAAGTGTCCCTCGTATACCTGTAAATTTATACTTCTAACTGTTATAAAACTTTGAATTAAATAAATATTCCCAATTTAGAAAATTCTAAATAAAATAAACGAAATCGGTTTAATAATAAATTATTATCTCAACAAAATTTTTGTTGATTGCTGAATAATTCAAACATATAGCGGTTAGTACTTATATCACAAATAATATCTTTATTTTTTATTACTACTTTATCTTTAAAATCGTATTTAGACAGTCATTAATAGCTGTAAACTTTAATACTTCAAAACTGTAATTTATGCTGAATAAAAAAAATAATAAGTACTTTGCTAGCAGTGTTCTGCATTAATATTTCAAAGCTAAACTGAAATTTTGTGATCGATCCTTAAATTCGAAAATATGCAAAGACTAATTTCACTTATCAAAACGTGTAACCAGTTGCGCACACAATTGACACAAATAAACGACGAAATAAATTAAACAGTGGACATACGGAGTGACCCAAAATTTCTGAGACACAGATCTACTACGTGTAGTAAAGGTCAAAATAAGTCGATTGGACCTAATTTATTTATGTACCAAAATGTACCGTTTGCCCGTGAGAAGAGTTCAAAGTTTACATAAAAAAACACATTTTTGTACGCTGTTCAGAAATGATTGAAACAAATTGAATGAAATTTGACAAAAGTGCATTTTAGAGGATCACTCTCCTTTCCGTAATCAAAGAAATCCAAAAGAAATTGTAGAAGGGTTAAAATCACCCTCATCCCCTGATATTCTTTTCAGAATTTTGTTAGGGGTGGTAATACGGTTCTCAATTTTTTTAGCGAGAAGACTGATTAATTATCTTTATTTTGTTACTCTTGTAAAAATTTCGTATTCAGCATAGTTTCCAAGGAAAAAAATGATTTATTAAATACTGCTAACATATATTCCTAGTAAAAGTTTAATAAAATTATAATACAAAATTTAGTTGGCAATGGAAATAAAGTCAAAACGTTTTTTATAATAAATATTCAATATGACGACCACCTTTATCAATACAAAGGTCACTTCGACGTAAAAAATTGAAATCCACCGTTCTTAAGACATCACCGTTTTCTCGTAGTGCGTATACGGCATTTTGGATTCTGTTCCACATCTGTTTGGAAGTATTAATTTGAACCTCGTACACTTTTGTTTTTAACGCTCCCCAGATAAGAAGTCGCACGGATTTAAATCTGGAGACCCCAGAGGCCATTGAATAGGTGCTTCTTGTCCCTTACCAATTCATCTATCAGTAAATTGTTCATTTAGATATTCTCTTACTGCACGTGCAAAATGACGTGGTGTACCGTCGTGCATGAAGAACATGTTTCGCTGAATATTAAGGGACAAGTCGTCTAATAAATGTGGCGAAGGTAACTGGCACCATTTAGACCATCTGACAATCGGATCGGCCCAACCAAAAAGGTCATTATAGTCCTGAAGGTCATTGCCCTCAGTCTCAACAAGTCTATGCATGTTTCAAGGCCACTATTCTTAGAAATCAAGAACAAAGGGGTCCATTGTTTAAAGTCTATGCTTTCAAGGCCACATGAGAGAACAAAGACGATCTATTGTTTTGGCTGAGTCATAGCTTTTGAAATTCTAGGAAATCAGTAGGTATACTAGGCCGACTCTGGACCAGTTCAAGGTCACCCATGTAAATCTTATGGGGATTTATTTCAAGGTCAAGTGAGTTTTCTCGTTATGCCAGAACGCGCTCCACGTCTCAAGGACGTTTGAAGCATGCTTTTGGCAATTTAAATTTTGAGTCATTCGCCCTCTGGTGTTGAAATCGGAAGCTTTTGGAGCTCTTTCAAGGTCAAACTTTAAGCGGAGATTTAAAATTTTGAGCTGGTCAAGGTCAAAGCTAAAATAGAAGTTGCAAGGTAATCATAAATCAAAAATAGTTTTTAAGGTGACTTACGGTGGTGTCATATTACATTTCTTAGAAATAGAAGGTCAAGGTGAAAAGCTAAAAAAATAGAAAATCTAAGAATATAATTTTCAGAGTCAAACCTTTTGGTGTGAAATATAAATTTTTGTAGCAGATCAAGGTCAATCTAAAAATAGAAGTTGCAAGGTAATCATTCTTATAAATCTAAAATTTTTTTTGAGTAAGTTAGCAGTTTTGAAAGGATGCATGTTGAATAAGTCCTAGAAAAATGCGCTCTTAAAAATTTAAATTTTTCACCTAATTCTGAGAAAAAAAAATTTTTTTTCAGCGCAGTTGTGTTTTAGAAGTGACAATCTATCATTTCATGTATAAATTTTTTCAAAATATGAAAAATTACTTAAATTAGCCAATTCCATTTTGAAACAACAAAAAGCACTTAAAACACACCTTTTTGTACTTACGTAAGCTCAGAAGAAACATATGCATGCAATTTATCCATTTAATGTATCTAAATGCTCTTTAAATTACCAAATTCAATTTTAAAACAACACTTAAAACATGACTTGTAATTTGTGCAGCGTGGATACATAAATAATATGTAGGATAATGAACGCAGTTATTTTGCTGTGAAAGCATTTATAAACATTCTATTTTATATGTCATCAGTTTACATTACAACTTTGAAACGGATTTGAAAATGTATCAATGCAATTGAGTCATTTGTTATAAATACATGGTACAGTTTTCAGATTTACATGCATTTGAGAACTGTTTTGACTTTTATTTAACAGGCTTTCCTTTCTCTTTAACTGTATTATATTTTCACACTTTCTTTATATGCATGATATTTTGCAATAACCTTCTTAGTGTATTTTTAAGTTATCATTTCCGATAATTACAAAATTATTTCAAATTAACATTTTGTATTCAACACTTACTTAAGTTCAATTATTTCCTTAACTTATTATAAGTTAAAATTTGTAACGCAGCATGCAATTAAAATTTGCAAAAGGACTGCTTTACTTTGATGTAGAAATTTATGCATGAGTAAGTCAGACTTCCAGATGTTTTTAATTTTTTTCCTTAACGTAGATCATTTCACTTTTCTAGCGCAACTTGGACTATCACTACATTTTTAGCTGTAGTAAAATTTTTGGGTAATGAATAATTCAGAAAAATAATAAAAAATAAAAACAATTTACATTTATTTTGTACAATGAAAAGATACAATAAATTCCACAAAAACATACACATCCATTTCCAACTTAAGCAATATATTTTCAGTCTTATTTTAACTATAAATAAAATAAATGTAGAATGATATGCAAAAGTGCAAGTTGTGTTGCATAAGTAATTGGCTGCATCTTTTATTAAAAAATTTGAATGTCCGCACTATTTACACAAAAATTGAGATATATAAAATCATATGTATATTTCCAATGATATACTGCAATTGAATATCTTATTTTATGCATTAAATTCATATTTTAGAGGTTATGTTTCAAATGAAAATTTTAACACTTCATCTTCTGTTCACTTATAACATGCTTAACTTTCTTTATATATATATATGTGTTAATGAAAATAATAAAGTATAAAAAATTTTTATTGAAAAAAAATCAACACTACTTAGTACCTAATTATAAACTAACTTAAATGTCTAAACTATCCAATATTCTTAACGCATTTTGTGTATTTTTAATGTTCTGTCGTGCAACTTGTAAGCTGTTGTTCGCTGCAGAACTCATTATTTAATCGCTCCACTTTGCCACTTCCGATTTTTCAGAACTAATGTATGTTGATAAAATGTTCTACAACCACCTAACACTTTTATTTTAAATTGCTGCAAGTCTGTAGGATCCTGAGATATTTTGTGATGGTGGTGGTGAACACACTGGTCGTATTAATTCTAAATTTTTTCCTCCATATTGGAGGAGTGTAGGCTGCAGTGGTGGTTGCGGGCGTGATGCTAGAAAATAATTGGTTTGGTTAATAATATATTTATTAAGGAAATCACCACATAAAAACAATACATTAAGCAAGGAAACTTACTTTTCAAAAACTTGAAAATCATCGTCCCTACATCACTGTCGCGTATAGAGATGATTGGTATCTCATTTTCACTTACAAGTGGCTCAACAACTTGTTTTGCACACTAATACATCTTGCAGTATGTTGGCTTTCTTCTTTGTAGTGACAGTTTTGAGCGTTTGCCATTTTGTCTGTATAGTATGTATGTAACTACTGAATATTGAAATAAAATTATTATGATTATATACATGTAAATTTGTTAACGTGTACAAAAAAAATGAAGTGGTTACTATTGAGCTGTGCAAGAAAGGTGATGAATGCATCATAATCTAGACATGAAAAGGTATTTCATGCCATGTCAGCAATGTTAGGTTATTAGATATTACCAGTAAACGTCCACTAAAGATAATACTAAAGAAAGTGCAATATCTGCATCTTTCTGAACTGAAGCTCTTGGGAATACGCAATCTAAAGGCAATGAACTAAAGAGTGTGAAAGTATCAAATTTCATTTTCATATAAGTCGAGTTTTGTATGCTGCATAAGGTCAAATACAAGTTATAACAAGTTTGTGATATTTAACCTTGAATTGGGGAATTGAAGCGTTTTTTAGTCATCTTAATAATGACGGAATCAATTATGTTAGTTTTGCACATGCGGTTAATGTTTGGAACAAATTTCATATTAGATCGTTAAGTACTCAGATTTGTATTTAAAATGGACGTTCTACTTTTAGCTGATATTTTCGAAAATTTTCGGCAAACTTGTTTAAGTACTTACAAACTTGATCCTCTGCACTATTGTACAGCCCCGTGTAGCATTCGATGCTATGCTTAAAATTACGCAAGTAAAGTTAGAACTATTTACGGATATTGATATGCTAATGTTTATTGAAAGAGGAATTAGTGGTGGCTCAATGTTCTAATCGGTATGCTAAAGCTAACAAATCAAAGGGTTCTACCATGCAAGCATCAAACAGATCACGATAAATGATTATAAACATATTTTGTTTGATGGTAACGTAATAAGGCGATATCAATATTTGATAAGGTCAAAGAGACATGATGTGTTTACAATAAAACAGAATAAAGTAATACTTAGTCCTTACGATGATAAACGATTGGTAAATTTCAATTTCATGATACTAGACCTTGGGATTTAACTTTACTTTAACTTCTGTTTCAGAAAAACAATAATTATGAGCAGTCTGGAAAATAAACTGCATGATGAACTATGGTACAGTAGTGATCAAATCTACAGAAAGTACCTGAAGCGTTCTTTGATGGGAAGTGTTCCTCTGAAAGCTTTGTATTGCATATACTACAACATATTATTATTCCTGATGAGTGTTTTAACTGGTGTGCTATAAATTCAAAGTGTGCAAATGAAGTTATTATTAAGACATTATTTGATAAAAAATTAAATTGACAATAGCATTAAAAGTTTTACAAATTGTGCATTAATAAAGGTTACAATTCATTAACTTTTAATTAAGTTGATAAAATCTTAGATGATATGAATTTACTTGGTAACTACCGCATAAAATGTATGTATACAATTTATTATGGGGTGTGATGATGATTCAAGAAATGTTAAATCTAGCTTAGAGAATATTAATTCTGCTTATAAAGACACTTATTTATTATAACTGAATGTATTGAGAAAGCAGCATATTATGCTAATTACAGATGCCTCGATATTTTGATTGAAATATTATTAGAACAAAACATTACTATAAGTTTCAATCATGGGAAAACGAGGAACATCACAAAATTTATTACTGGATACTAGACAACATCAATAAAGGTTTAGGTTCACTTTATAAGATAATGAAATTTTAAAATAAATGTAATATTTAAAAATAAAATACTATTATTTTTGTGTGTTTTATTTCATCTAAGAGCTACATCCTTTTTACAATATATATATATATATATATATATATATATATATATTGTGTGTATATAACTATATAAGTAATTTGTTTCAAAGTACAGGTTAAATGTTATAAAACAATATCATCCTTATTGATCCATGATCTTTCATCCAATCCCCACCATTTTACGAATAACTTATTATTCTTGAAGCGAAGCACTTTTTCTACTAGATATACATCGGATACTTTGTTTTTGTAATTCATGTTCATAAAACCCTCCCAGTACAAGATTTCCTTCATGTCTTCCAGCATGTATGTAGTGGGGTTAGTAATGCGAACTTTCACAATCTTAAATAGTTCACTAGACCAATTGGGTGTGTATCCTTTGGCGAAAATAATTTTAATTTTACTGATTCGTACTATGTCACCCACTAAATATCGATTCCTATCAAATGTTTTCATATGAGTGTAAGTTTCCAGGTTTGTATGATTACCAACATCTTTGGGCTTCATTCTAATAGTTCTATGCTTACGATTGTTATAATCCATCGTTATGGTATCAATTGTATCAATCCATTTGTATTTACCTTGCAGGCTAAATGACTTATATAGAGCACCTTTAATGGTTCTGATAACACGTTCAGCAATTGCAGCCTTCTTTGTGCTATAGGTGGAGTATTGATTGACTCCATAACGCTGTATTACTTTAGTAAAATGCTCATTGTAGAATTATTTTCCTGCATCTGTCTGCAAATTGGTGAGTTTTCGGCCTTTTTTGAAGATTGCTTGCATGGCCTTAGTAACTTCTTGACCTGGTTCCGTATTTAATCCTTTAGTTCACAGGTATTTCGAAAAACAGTCGATAACCACTAATATATACTTATAACCCTTATTTTGTTTGGCATATGTGTTAAATTCAGCTAAATCTGTTTGCCAAAGATCATCAAAACCTCTAATTATTGTTCGCCTTCGTTTAAAATTTTTTCGTGCAGGTTTGTGCAATTCGTTGACGAGTTGTAATTTGGACATGATGCTAATTTATTCACAATTTCTTTAAGTTGATGTAGTTTTTCCTCCAGCGCTAGATAAGCGTTGGCGTTTCCTTTGAAAGTGCTGAACTACTTGTAAACAGAAATCAAGGTATCCTTTACTTATAGCATCACCATCTTCTTCAGGGTCAGCCAACTGTGTCAAACGATTTCCATCCAAATCGAACCTTGTTGATAAATAGTATTGCTTAGTGATGACATCTTGAGGATCTATGGGATGGCCACATTGCTGAGTCTCTTATTCTCAATATCAAATTGATTAGCATCAATCAGTTTAAACTGAGGGTTAGTTTCTTAATTGATACTGGACATATGAACGTCCAAATTTGTCAAGGGCATTTTAGTTGTGACATGTCGACATCAATGCATTCTCATTTATATTGTTTAAAACCGGTTGTTCGGTTTTCAATGTATCCATCTTCATATAGTTCTTCTGACAATTGATATTATGTCATTTATAACACCTGTGTTTCCCGCCAATTTTTCTGCCCACAATACTCCAGATCACGAATTAGTTCATGTATATCATTCCAATATTTATATTCAATAGGTCTGTATGTTAATTCCTTAAAACTAGCTCCACCTCCTTCCTTGGTTGTGGTGGGTGATGATAATGATGATGATGACAGCAAGGGTTTGATTATTTGTGTATACTTTTGCTGCGGCTTCCTCGAATCTGTGCACTTACATCATAATCTCGCCTAACTACATTCGTAGCCTCTAAAATAGTTCTATATTTTTTGTATCTGTTGACTTTACTAGACTTAAGTCGGGTTCATTCATAATAAGCAGATCATATAATCCTGGAGTCCCTTTATACGTGACGCCTTTAATAATTATATCGTCTCCTTTAATATATATATACGCAATTCATTGTACTGCTCGAGAAATTCTTCCGAGATGGGTTCATTATGGAATCATCTGCGATACTAGACAGTTCTTCTTCTTCCTCCTCAGTATTAATCTCTCCCACGACGGATGTATCTAAGAAAGATGGAAGACTTGGGGAGGATTTCTTTGAAAAACTGAAGCTGAGCTAGGGGCTAGTAGCACCCTTACTTCAATCACCTAATGGAATGAGGCCTGGGGTCCGTTGAACTTGAGCTAGCGGACTAGTGGGGATAGTAGCGTGCTTTCTTGGAAATATCAATACGGGTGGTTTTTGGGTTTAACATCAATGACCTCCTCCTTTTGGTGTTTTTATCGATTTTATTTACTATTTCAGTTAGAGGTTCTATTAAAGGCTTATAAGTACTTTCGAATGTTCTTTCATTATCAATGCGAGCAGTCTTAATACTGTTATACTTCTGCTGTATTATTTTACGAGCCTGAATAATTTTTTCTTTAATATCCTCTCCTTGTTGTCCATTGCGACAAACAGGTACCGGTTCACCTTGAACAGGTAGCTGTTTACACTAAACAGATAGCTGTTAATACCTAAACAGATCAGTTACTACTAAACTGCAGAATGCGGTTTAAGGTATTATATATTCGCCTTATATGCCAAAACAGATTTAATGAACAGGTACCGTTTACCATGAACAGATAGCTGTTTGTACTAAACAGATAGCTGTTAATACCTAAATAGATCAGTTACTACTGAAAGCAGTTTAAGGTATTATATATTCATCAAATCCTTTCCTATAGCCACCATTATTAACTTCAGCATCCTTGTTTATGACCATGAAACCAAACGGATCTACCCAGCACTTTGAACACATGTCCGAAACAATTTCATGCTTATGGTGGGACTTATATGATCCTCATACGCATGTTTTAAGTTTAATTCATCTTGCTCAAATAATATAATTAGATTCGCATTATCAGGAATTAATTGCTTTGGAATTTTACTGTAAGTTTGACTCAATAGAAACAGTCAATATCGTTATGCCTACCCATAGAAAAATATGCCCTTATATTATTTTGCTTTTCACAAGCGATATCATCGAAGATAAAAATAGAGTTTGATTTTGCATAATTAGGCTCAATCACATCTTGATTGTCGCTGAAGGTAAAGTAACCTATGTCCTTCATTGGAAGTAAGATTTCCTGTAAAAGTTTGTACTTGTTTTGATTCAATGACTTAGAGTATACGTATACATGTTTAAATTTCAAACCATTTTTTCCGTAAGCAGGCTGATCATTGCGTTTGTTTTACCGCAATTGAGGGCCCATATAATACCACGTATACTATAGGAAGTAAATCACCATGTTTTGAAGTAATAGACTTTTCATCAAAGTCATGATTTTGAATTGAGAGTTTTGTTTCTGAGCAACTACTTTCATCTTTGATGGATGAAATAAAACTAAACGAATAATTACAACATCTTTATTTATATATTAGACTATATTACAATAATAATTATAATTTTTCACTTCTCCGGTGAGTGGACTGTACTGTACAATAGCATCATGGAGAATAAGACCATATACAACATTCCATTATCGAAAGGTATTAGAGATTCCATTTCCAATTTGATGTCCACTGTTGAGTTTTTAAGGATTCATTTTGTTTAGAGCAGTCCATTACAAATACTGGACATGATTTGAATTCGGAATAGTTGAATAATGCATCTTTATCATCTTCACCATAGTAATCACATCGAAATTTCAAAAATTGCGATAGGCAGGTACATATTGGTTAGCACTGAAGTTCAAATGCATTGCTTCATATGGATAATACTCAGAATTCAGATGTACTTTAAGATTTCTGATGTTAATGTGATCAAAATTTCCGGCCCTTGCTGACCTTGTATACCTTTTACCTTGTTGGAATGCAACAATTATCCAACGTGGTTTTTCCAGTTGCGTTGATGTTTTATTGGCCATATGTCTGAGGTTGCTTGTTTTAAAGCAGGCAATTCATACAACTCCATTGTCGAAATGGAACAGTAATAATAGAATTTTTATTGATTCCTTGAAACAAGTTAAGTTTCGCAGCATCACTAAGTGTTAAGTGCGGTACTTTCCATTGAATTTTATTTAAGGTTATTGCGGCATCAACTTCACCATAGTAACAGTTTGTATCCTTCTAGATCGAATTAAAACCAACTCTTGGCGCATATTCACGATTACCTGACGATAATCCTCCATTATTCCAAATATGTGGTTCAATGGTATGCATACTGTTAAAGATTTTTCTCCATTTTGCTCATCGAATTCTACTTGTAATGGTTCTTCATTCTTTGGTGACCATCCTAAATGACTTAGTGCTTTGCTTTTGCTTGCCGTATAAGAAATATATCCCTTAAGCGTAGATGTTATTCCTGGATTTCTACAAACATCCACTCTGACCACCTAACTCATAACGAATTTCTTCGAAAAGAAAGTTCGGGAAATTGTTGGTTAAACTGCATGCTTTTCTTTCATCTTCTTTTTGAGCTCAATTTTAACCTCTATGTACAGAAAACTATCATAGGTAGCCATAATTAGATCTTGACTTTGAATTAAGATTCGTATTTCTTCGGAAGGTCTATATTTAGAAGATCCATATGGAAGATAAGTGTGAATATTTGATTTAATTATAGTATCATCAAAATGTACGTTTTGAAAGACGTTTAACGATTTTGCCATTGTGGTTGAGAACTTTTAAACCAATTGACGTTAAAAAGTATTTCTCTGCAGATGTTAACCGCAATGAAGGTTGATGACTAATTAATGACTTACTGTAGGGATGATGTCTTTTATATGAGTTTTTGAAAGATGGAATTGGTCCTGGATTAATTCTCAGACCCATGTTCTTTTAGTTCTAAGCGTACAGTGAATGGTTCACTTTCACCAAAGTCTATTAATTCATCCTTTTGATTAGTGAAATTAATTGTTATATTACTAATAATGGCAGTGTTTACTTCTAAATATTGAGTATTGCTTGAGTTTTATCTAGACGATAACCTGGAGGAACTGAAACATCAATCTCATATAATCCTTTAGCAGGTTTCCCGTTTCGATAAGATCCCTTTATAATGTTGCACTCTACGCGTAGATTAGTGTGTTTAAGTATTTCGATATCTAACGCAGATGTATGTAAAATGTTTGGTTCTAACCCTAGTATGCGCTCAATACAATTTTCTTTAGTAAAATTGATCTCAAATGAACTGTTTATTTCACATTTAAGTGTATTGTTGTTTGCTCTAATGATAAAATTTGCTGTGGGTATTTTAGATTTTAAATAATCGCTAATTTCATCTAACTCATATCCACCGTGTGGAATATAACTTGCAAATGAGATGGATTTGTTTTAAATAAAATCTATCGTTGCCTGTATAAATGTTTCTAATGCTGTTGCAGCCGTAAAATCCAACCAACCCAATAACGTATTTCTTCCCCAAATCTAGCTCTGTCGGTGGATAGAAGTTGTAGCTAGCTGTGTTACCAACACTTTCTAAACTGAATGTTATTGACATAACTGAGAAAATTTGATGTTGTGCTGATTACTTATATAAAAATTGTAGGCATAGGTGTCCGCAAATAATTGTATTAAACTCTTGATCTTGGTTGTAATTATAATATATTTTACACCCCGAAAGTAGTTAATCACTTCGTTTGGTGGTCGAATATTACCGAAACTATCGTAATACCATACCTTTTACCACGCTTTTGTAGCAAACCCAATGGGCACCTGGTCCTCTTTGGCTATCTAAGTTAATAATTCCAGATTCATTTTTCCGTGGCAATTTAGGCATGCTATCTCTCATAAAATATCCCTAAAGTACGGTACGTTTTTGGTGTATTTCTTTAAATCAGTATCCGTTAACGGTCTTTCGGGTAATCTATTCAGTTTTTGGAAACGGTTTTAAGTATAATGCACCACCACCACCAGATTTGTTTGGTTTTAGATATAGTGCACCGCCTTTCTTATTCATCGAGCCTATAGCGACCGATTACATCATGCGATTATGGCGCGATGTCTCTTCCTGCAATTTTTAGCATTTTAGCATCATTGACTGCTTTAGCAATTCCTGATGCACCGCCAGCTAAAGCACCGATTGCTGATAATCCTGCGAATAACGGGATAAGAAATGGTAAAAACCCTCCTTGTTTAGGTAGGGAATTACTCTAGGAACTTTAATGTTTTCTTTCCTCCTAAATTTTTTACCACACGTTTTGCCGTTGAAAGCGCTTACTTTATTGTGTCTGTGAAATTTCCGTTAGGTTTAATTTTTTTAGCTATTGTCTTTCGTAAATGCAATAAATTTCCACCATTGCATTTCTTCTTCTTCATATTAGATCGACGTTTACACCCCATTCCCAATTTTCTCTTTGCTTTCATGATGGTACTGACTGCTAAAGCTGCAGTTCGTTCACCTAGCGTTGCGTCTAATGATTTAAAGCGCTCCCAAGCTTTTTTTGCAAAATTTTATCTGCTTTATGTCTACTTTCTAAATCTCGGTAATCTCTGTAACTGATATCATGAAGTTTGCACTGAGCATCTAATTGATTAATACCGAGGTCACCGCGTGCGAGTCGTTTTTCCAACTTTGTACCAGGACCGCAATACTGGTAACCAGGTAAATGCAATTCAAACGGAAGCTTATTGATTAGACTATTCACCAAACCACCACCACCTACACTCTTTCACTTCTTAACTAGCATTGTTTACATGGATGGATAGAAGGGGTATTTATACCTAAATTGAGAAAAACAAGTAGTTATTTCTTTATTCAGTAAATGCTATACATTAGATAAGCAGGGCGATAATACAAAGTTTCCATTAAACATACAGTGTTATGTGAATTAATATTATACTTAGCATTTATAACATCATCAATATCTTTATAAATGTCATCATCACCACCACTGAATTCTTTCTCACGAAAACGACGGTAGTCAACAACTTGTTGTATGAACTTTTCATAAAACACACCAGATTGTAAGATTCAAGAAATTCCAATCTATAGCTTACTATATCCTTTAAATTGAATAGTTCTTCTATACTATGTGAGTTGAATGTGCAAGAACAGCACTTGTAGTTTTCTATCATAACAGTTTTCAAAATTCTGTCATATCCTTTAATTAATTCCCAATTGTAATAAATACCAAGATTACTAGATAGAGATTCATAATGTTGATCATAGATTATATCTTCTTCTTCATTTACATTTGACCAATCAATTTCATTTTCAATTTCTTGAGATCGGAAAAATTGTAATTCTACATAGAATGCCATCTTAGAAGCTCATTCCATTCCTTCATATCCAACACTACATTATTGCTTTGTTCACAATTACCACCAATACGCACCACTGGTGCAAGGTTGAGGTGTACTGTATCCAATTTCCAGATGTTTTGCATGATGAGTATCGTTCGATAGTTTATAATAAGTACAATCGATTAAGTATTCCTTAGCTGCTTGTTTATACACTTCATCCTTATATTGAAATGATGATGATGATGTCCAGTCAGTCTTAGCAGAAGAATAACCTTCATTGTGTTTCCTTCATTTTTACTACTACTACTACCATCACTATTTTGACAGCACTAACAACAAAATGTTAAATTATTATTCAGATTGTTACTGCAATGATGTGGGGTATCCATATATAACGGTGAACTTCTGAGTTTCGATGGTTCCAGAAATGATTTTATTGCTACTTGCATGACTTTACTTGCTCACAATTTCACTATGACTAAACGCTGTTTAAGAAAATAATTCTAGTATTTCAATTTTACATATGGTAGGGTGCTACTATTAAAAAGAAAATGTTATGTTTGTTGTTTTGCCAGCTGCACCCAAACTACTTATAAACACATCCTTCGTGTTTAGGAGTGTTTTAAATTCTTCAATTCGTGTTTCTTCTTTTTTGAAATACACATAAAAGCGTTCCGGCAATACACATTTAAAATCACCCGTTTCTATCACTATACGTTCACAATACTTGGTATTAATTATATCTATATTCGTTACTTTATACTTTCTCGATATATCGAGCTCGCACGCATTTTTAAAGGGTTTGCAATAGGTGCTTTGGTTTAACCCTGTTAATTCCATATTTAACAATTACGTGTTGCAGACTGATCTCAACATACAGCCGATGCAATTTATATAAGAAATATGTGTCCTTGACTACATATTACAACATGCTTAAACTTGTTAAATACCTACTTTTGACCTTGACTAGAAATATAATATGATGATGGTGATGACTTCAAAAATTTATATTTCCGCTAAAAGTTTGACCTTGAAAATTATATTCTTAGATTTATGATTACCTTGCAATTTCTATTTTTAGCTTTTCACCTTGACCTTTTATATTTCTAAGAAATATGACACCACCGTAGGTCAATAACCTTTGACCTTGAAAACTATTTTTAGATTTATGATTACCTTGCAACTTCTATTTTAGCTTTTCACCTTGACCTTTTATATTTCTAAGAAATGTAATAGACACCACCGTAAGTCAATAACCTTTGACCTTCAAAACTATTTTTGATTTATGATTACCTTGCAACTTCTATTTTAGCTTTGACCTTGACCAGCTCCAAAATTTTAAATCTCCCTTAAAGTTTGACCTTGAAAGAGCTCCAAAAGCTTTCGATTTCACCATCAGAGGGCGAGTGACTCCAAAATTTAAATTCCCCCAAAAGCATGCTTCAAACGTCCTTGAGACGTGGAGCGCGTTCTGGCATAACGAGAAAACTCACGTGACCTTGAAATAAATCTCCATAAGATTTACATGGGTGACCTTGAACTGGTCTAGAATCGGCCTAGTATACCTACTGATTTCCTAGAATTTCAGAAGCTATGACTCAGCCAAAACAATAGATCGTCTTTGTTCTCTCATGTGGCCTTGAAAGCATAGACTTTAAACAATGGACCCCTTTGTTCTTGTTTTCTCAGAATAGGGCGTGGCCTTGAAACATGCATAGACTTGCTTGAGACTGAGGGCAATGACCTTCAGGACTATAATGACCTTGAAAGGGGACCTCGAAGAGGCAGGCTTACCAACCACATAACCTTGAAGAGAGGTACACCTGTGGTCTTCAGCTACCCTTGAAATAGGCAATGTTACCGACCTTGAAATCTAGTAACTTTTCTGGTGACTTTTCCTAGAGCTGGTGACAAATCTAGTGGCAAAAGTGGATCAGGATCGCATAGCTATACTACTCACCTCAATTTCTTTCTTTTTTTGTTAGTATATATATATATATATATATATATATATATATATATATATATATATATATATATATATTAAATGCGTTAATTGGCTTAAGTTTGTTTGTTTAGTGGGTGTAGCGTGCTTAGTGTGATTATAGATTCATCGCCCGGTTTCTTGCTAGGTCGTCATCGAATAGACGGGGGATGCGGCGTATAGGATGTTGTCTAGATTCTTCTTCTCCTCGTGGAGGTCACCAAGGAGTTGTGTAAGGATATCGGGGATGCTTGAATTTTATTTTAGGTTTTTCGTGAATTAAAACAGTAGTTGTAGGGTGTAAGGGTCTCTTTGGTAGGAATAGTGTCGCCGAAGATTCGTTTATGTGCAAAGTTTTCTGTAGTGTTTGAGTCTGTGTGTGATGGTTGGTATGTTTGCGTCTTGTGTTTAGTGGGGTGTAGCGTGCTTAGTGTGATTATTAGATTCATCGCCCGGTTTCTTGCTAGGTCGTCATCGAATAGACGGGATGCGGAGGGCTATAGGATGTTGTCTAGGATTCTTCTTTCCTCGTGGAGGTCACCAAGGAGTTGTGTAAGGATATCGGGGATGCTTGAATTTTATTTTAGGTTTTTCGTGGAATTGGGAAAACAGTAGTTGTAGGGTGTGGTAAGGATGTCTTTGGTAGGAATAGTGTCGCCGAAGATTCGTTTATGTGCAAAGCTTTTCTGTAGTGTTTGGGTTCTGTGTGTGATGGTTGGTATGTTTGCGTCTTGTGTTGTGAGGTCGCTAACATACCTGAGAGGTAACCTGTGTGTGTGTCTGAGCATTCGGCGTTCACAGGAAGCAATATAGGAAAGGTGATTGGGGTTTATGTTGGTGTATATGGGTGCTCGAAAATCCATAACACGGCGAACATATGTTTTGTAACTGTGTTGTAGTGTTCTGGAGTGGCAACCCTTGATTCTACCGCGAAGGGCGCGCAGTGGGTTTGCACGGTTTCTTATCCTGTTAAGTGTTCTTTGTACATCGGGGAGCCAATTGAGGGTTCTAGTAAAGAGGATTCATAGGTAGTTGACTTCTTGTTGGAGTGGGAGCCCTTCTTGGTTCAGGGTAAGGGAAGCGTTTCTGGAGGCACAGTTTGGGAACTTATCTTCGGTGTAATTAGGATGTCGGAAGAGGATTGTTTGGCTTTTGGTGGGATTGACGAAAACGACTACTCTGGGTTGTGTGACTTCGGGAATGTCGGATGCGAAGATAATATAGAGAATCGGAGCTAAGACAGAACCTTGCGGTACGCCTGCTGTAGGTTGGAAAGGATCTGAGAAGGTTTTCCATACTTCGACGAACTGACTGACCGATTGGTCAGATACGATGGTAGAGTCGGAATGTTGAGGTTACGGATCTTGTGCAGAAGACCGGCGTGCCAGGCCCTGCCAAATGCTTGGTTAATGTCCAGAAACACAGCCAGATTGCATTGCTTGTGGTTGAATGCTCTGGTGGTCGCTGTAAGTAGCTTCAACAAGGGATCGTGACACGTTCGGTTAGGACGGAAGCCGAATTGGCTGTTGGGGAGGATGTCGCTAATTCGAGGTGGTCCCTGGGTCGCCTGGCTAGAATCTGCTCAAAGCATTTTCCGAGGCAACTCAGGAGGGAGATTGGTCTATAGGAGGAGGGTGAGCTTAGGTAGGCGTGGGGTTTGGGTATCATGGCGGTGGAGGTATATTTCCAGTCCGTTGGGAAGTGTGTTAGGATTAGGCATTGGTTGTAAATGTTGGAGAGTAATCAGGAGCTGGGTCGGGTAAATTACGGAGGATTGTTCGATTTAGGCCGTCATTACCTGGAGCAGAATTTTTCCCTTTTTTGAAATATGTGTGCACCTAGTCGGGCGATTCACGTTATCGAGTTGGATTTCAGGAAGGTTAAGGTTGAGGAATTCTTCAAGGCGACCCTCGAGTAGTGCCTTGAATGGGTTATCGAATTGGGGATCATCGGGGGATTGGAAAATGGATTGGAGGTGATGACCAAAGAAATCGGCCTTTCCTTGGTCGGAGGAGATTAGGTTGGCCAGTAGGTCGGTTAGGTGGGATTTAGGGTTGACTTTCCTTCTGGTAATTCTATCGAACTGTTGCTAGAAGAGTTTACCATTTCTGTAATCTAGCTGGGAGGTGGCTTTGGTCCAGGAGTCTTCGGCGTGTTTGTTGGCTTCTCGCCTGATTAAGGAGTTAATTCGGTCTTGAGAGCCGGGTCCCTGGATCGCAAGAACTGACTATAGATTCGTCTTTTCTCTTTGATCCAGTTCACAATGTGTTGTGGAAGCGATTTGCGGGAAGTGCCGATGTTTTTAGTGGTACAAAGATATCGACCGCTTCCGTAATTATTAAAGTTAGGTCTCTAATGGCTCTCTCGAGATCTTGGGTCGTTTGAAGATTGGGTGTAGGAGCGTTGTTGGAGATGTGTTCGGAGAACACATTCCAGCATGCTTTTGAAAAATCTTTAATGACTGCGTATTGAGGAGGAGTAGGGGGAGCTGGACAAAATGAAGGTTTCACCAGTAGGGGTATATGATCTGATGTGATCGTGGTGCCTAGAAAGCACCCACGATAGAAATAGTGAGCTATGGGTTCGGAAACTATGATATGATCTACTATTGAGGCACCTAAATGTTCGAAATATGTTTGCTGTGTGTTGTCGATTCGCAAGAGCGACAACTGCAACAGAGCAGCCGAGGATAGCCTGTTACCGTTGCAATAGTTGCGGTGTCACCGAATTGGATGTGGCGGGCATTGAAATCACCTAGGATGACTGTATTAGTGAGGTTAGAGGCGTAAATTAAAAGGTCGTCGGATAGGGTGTTGTGGCCGGGTGGCTTTAGTATGAAATAAAGTGGGAAAGTGGACCGTCGCAGCAACGCATTTGAGATGCTGTAGGTACGCAGGAAGTTGAAATGTAGTGGATGGGAAGCAATCTTTAATTAAGAGGGCGGTTCCGTGTTGACTATTGTCTACATAGGTGTGAAATGTGTTGAAGTTAAGTGAGCATATGGGTGTGAGTTTTGTTTCCGTGATGGAAAGGATGTGTATATTGTGTGTTCGTAAAAAGTATTGAAGTAAGAGACGTTTTAGACGAACGCCTCTAGCATTAACTGTCTCTGCTAGGATATCCATTGTGGAAGGAATTAAGGATTGGGTTGGAGGATTACGACGACCTTCATCCTCCGTTGGAAGAAGTTTCATTATAGCGAGTCTAGCGTGCGAACAACCCTATCTCGCCGGTCGGTGAACATCTGGAAGAGGGAGTGGGTGAGGATTTGAAGGAAGTCTTTAATAGATAGGGGATTTGGTGTCGGGAGAGGGTTGAAGGTGGGCTGTGTTGTCCCGAGTCGGACTCTTCGGAAGACAGGATAGGTTTGAGGGAAGCCATCCTCGACGGGGAACTGGGAGGTTCCCGCCGCTTCCGGCACTTGAAGGAGAAGGTAGGGTGAGCTTTCCTGCAGTTGTTACACCTCTATAGGAGACAGGTTGTTGTTATGGTTAAGCGTTAAGTTTAACCAGGAAAGGTTTAGGGATGTGAATAAGGATTTTTGTGTGGATATGGATTTCGGGATATTGCGGATGCAATACCTGGAGGATTGAGAGCGAGTGGGATTAAGATTAGGGGAAGCGGGTGTAGAAATCACGTTAGGTACGGGTGGCTGGGAAGATATGGGTAAGAGGGGGGGTTTGTGTGTGTGCGAATTTGTGTGGTTTTGTGGAGGCGGAGGAGCGTGTTGAGATGTAGGAGTGTGTGGATGAGGTAAAAATGGACGATGCGTTTGATTGGTAGCGTGTACGTGAGGATGGTGGTGGCGGGACGAGGGTGTGTGTCTATGTGTGTGTTGTGAGTGTAGGTGTCAAAATTCACCTATCCCAATTGAGTATTTCTTGCGTTTCTTTGCCGCGTCGAAGGTTCCAACATGGAAGAAGACGCTAACGATGCGAAATAAACGTAGCCAAGTTGAATTACTCTGTAAATTCACTGACGACTTTCCGAAGAAATTATCAGTTGCAATTACATTCACTCTGTAGATTAACCAGATTGTCCTTCAACTTTCTATGCAAATCTCGCATGTGTGCGAATTCTATTTCCGCACAATGTATCGAATTCCCTCACATTCTATCAACTTAATTCTTGAACATGCGTTAAATTTTCGTATTGCACCATATTAAAAAAATTTCTACACATAAAAATATGCATACATATCCTTACTATACCTTAATAAAATATCAATATACTCATACGTCCACAACCATTTCTTTAGTTCAAATTCCTCCATACACAGTAGTAAAAAGTCCAGTAGTTTTACCAGTGCCGTATCAATCAAAATTTACCCACAACATTATTTCTCAATCAAATTTAACGCTTTCAACACGAAAATCTTTCTAAGGCATTCAAATATTACTTCAGCGTAATAACGGCCCAGAATTCACAGCGTTTATTGTAAAGAAATTGGTCGAAATGTGGCCAAGTTGTAAAATAATTAACGGAAGGCCTAGACATCCAGCTAGTCAGGGATCTATGGAGCGAGCAAACTAAGATGTAGAGAACATGTTACAGGCTTGGCTAAATGATAATAATTCTACTAATTGGTCGATTGGATTACGCTTTGTACACTACCAAAAAAACTGCTCTTTTCATTGAACTATAAAAAGAACACCATATAAAGCTCTTTTTGGTTTGTTGTCCCAGTTGCGTGCTGATTTGCTTAGTAAATTAAGAACTGAAGAAGGTCTCGAGAAGATATTAAGTCAGCAACCATCTTGCTTATCGGCAGCACTTGCAGATAATGACGAATTGACTGTTGAGTCTGTTAGCTTGCAGTAACCATGGAGTTGCAGCGCCTGCAGAACTTAGCAATTTGCAATTTGAAGAACAAATTTTAATTTTATGTGTAGTTTGCGGTAATGAATGTACAGGAGCGCATTCATGCTACTCGTGTACACGAAATGTTCGTATAATTTGTGGAATAACGTCATGTGACGAAGTTTACGGATCGTAGCTGTTATGCAATTTATACAACAGCGAAAAAAAGCTGCTCAGAAAATGAAAACACTCTCGTCAAACAAATTTCCTGACATTGACGTTGGATCTTCAGTTCTGATAGAGATACCAAAGCTAGATCGTGGACCTTTGGATCAAAAAAATATATTAGGAAAAGTTTTAGAAAAGCGAAATGAACGTCATAAAATTGGAACTTCTGTTGGTATCTTGTAATGCAATACAACTAACAAACATAACTTTGAATGATCCTATACCAAATAAGGAGTTGTCGCTGATAGAATATGCAAAATTATCAGCTTTGAGCCAAGGTTATTTAAAATGTTCCTGTAAAAGCCGAAGACACAGTGTTCTACTAAATGGTGCGCCTGTAAGAAGTATTGAGTGGTATGTAATTCTAGATGTCATAATTCCGCGTCTTGTCAGAACAAAAACAAAAAAAAACTGAGAAATATGGGATTAAGGAAGATTGTCTCAAAACTGTTGATTAGTAGTAAGTACTTTACAAGGTACCAATTTTTTTCATAATTAATAACCTTTCGCAATTGTATTGTTGTTTAAATACAAAATACGATCGTTTTTCTGAATGTTGATTACTTTAATACGTATTTTTGCTAAAGAGTATTGTAACTTATTGAAGGTTACCATAAGTTATTCTGTAATAAAAATAAAAACCAATATATTGTTTTATTTGATTGTTTGGTAGATTTATAACTATTTAACCAGATTAGTTTAGTTAGATAAACATATTATATCTGTTCTACATACACAAAGACAAAATTTACATCAATTGGAGCTTGAATCTCGATAGCGCAGTTGGTTAGCGCGGTACTCTAGAAAAGTACTGGTCATAGGTTCAAATCCTACTGGAGGTAAACTTTTTATTTATGCATTTAAAAATATTAACTAAAAAAATATTAAACATATTACTTGATTGCGACCGTATTATATTTATATTCCTAGTAAGATAGTAATGAATCGCTTTCATATAACTAGGTTACGGTATATAGTTATATCCCTAGGGATATAACTATATTACGGCTTTATCTATCTTACCGGGACACATACACTTATAAACATATGCATTCATCCTTTAATGTACTTAAACTTGCCGACTTACGGTAACTATGAACATATTCTTGTTATGGGAAACACTATTACAATGCTATACTTTCATTGTCTACAAGAATAATGCATTTGTACACACAAATATTCACGATTCTATTATAAAAATGGATCATTTATGTTCAGGTAAACGTTCACTCACTAAAGAAAATATTACTAAAGTTCCTTTAGCAACCAGATTTATCAGTACACTACACAAATGATCAATAACATTATAAAGAGCCGTCCTGGTGTAACGAATTCGATTAATTACATAAATAATAATAAACCAAATTATTTAATCACAGCACTCAAAATAAAAGCAACAAACGCACTGTCTTTTGCGCGCATGGCACTACCCTCTGTTGCGAACGCATAGCGAGTTGATCCGATTGTATTCGCTCATGGTACCATACCAACCACTTCGTTAAAAGTATTTAACCTGACAAAATCCTGTTTATTAAGAATTACATAAGTTAATTTATCTTTAAAGGAAACAAAACTGTAAGTAAAGGTCACCTTGGTAGGAAGTTCGAGTGTACTACGGACACGATTGTTCCAATAAATGAGGCTTAAGACCACATATGAAACGCCTCACTTTAGAACGCAGAGAAAAGTTTAATAGAGAGTAGTTTCTAATCTGGAGAGGTAGCTGGTGCTTTTTAGACACTGAGGTTGATAATTCGACTTGGAAGTAACGATGATCAGCAAAAAGCTCGAATACATTTAAGCCTGTTTAACGTATTCTATTCGGCATTGAAAACCATTTCCTGTTTCCCTATTTTAAAGAAAAACCGGTTTTCTTATAAATCGTTTTAACCAGTCAAATTTATTTAATTAAAAAGGAAAATCCCTCAATAAAATTTATTCACGTTCAGAAAAGGAAGTTTAATGATAAAACTAAGCTTTATGACTTCAATAACTAAATTCCTGGGTATCGTTTAATATAGAAAATAGTTTCAGGACGATAAAATCTAAAATTTACATTCGGATCTTGATTACATAAATGCCTTTTCTCACTTACGGTGATCGCGATTTTATTTGGTAAACGTTAATACGCGGTAAGTATTGTACTTTATACTCAAGCTAGTAATGATAAGGGGTCGGTTCTGAACCAGTTCGAGGTCACTCGCCCTGTGATGTTGAGCTCTTCAAGGTTAAACTTTTAGCGGGAAATTTAAATTCTTGGAGAAGTTCAAAATTTCAAAGTAAAATCTAAAAATATAAATTCAAGGTCATCATCAACTTACAATTCTTAGAAATCTAAAATATAGTTTTCAAGGTCAAAGGTTATTCACCTGCAGGGGTATCACATTACATTCCTTAGAAACATAAAAATAGAATCAGTTCATGGAAACAAGGAGAATGACAGGTTGTTGTCTATGCTAAAAGGTAGGCCAAGGTCAAATGGTACTTATCTTGACTAAATTGAGTCATGGTCAAATAGTTTTCTAAAATAAAAGTAGGTCAAGGTGGGGTACTTCACAAGTTTAATCATGTCGTGATAGGTACTCAAGTCAAGGACACGTAATGCTTATATAAACTGCAGCGAGGTGTGTGTTGAGATTAGTCAGTTAACAACTTGTAATTGTTAAACATGGAATTAGCAGGGTTAAACCAAAACACCTATTGCAAACCCTTTAAAGAAGTGTGACCTCGACATATCGAAAAAGTATAAAGTGATCAATGTGGCAGTAATTAATACCAAGTATGGTGAACGTATTATTTTAAGGCTTTTATGAGTATTTCAAAGAAGAAACTCGAATTGAAGAATTTAAAACGCTGCTAACCACGAAGGATGTGTTCATAAGTAGTTTGGGTGCAGCAGGGAAAACAACAAACATAACATTTTGTTTTTAATAGTAGTGTTACAAACCCACCATATGTAAATTACGCATTCTTTAACTAGAATCATTTCTTAAGCAGTGTTTAGTGGTAGTGCAATTCCGAGCAAGTAAAGTCGTTATAATGTAAGCAGCAATAAAATCATTTCTGGAACGATCCAATTTCAGAAGCTCACCGTTATATATGGATACCCCACATCGTTGCATAGGTGGTAGGCATGTATACCCATGCCAGCCGGGAGGTACCACCACCCTTACCATGGGCTCCTTAATATTGGGTCTCGATTTTCTGAGCTCGGTAAGTGCTGCCGGTTACCTTTTCCTTCATCCTTAATCTATTCTCATCCTTATTCTTTCTTCTCGCCCTCACTGTCTTCCTATCGGATTAAAAGTCCCAAATTAAAAAAAAGATGGCTGTGGTTTCTAGGGTAATAAATTCCGGACGTAAAATCCTGTCCCATTCAGATGTACTGGAGGGCAGGGCCCAAGCGACCTCGGTCATCGAAAGTATCAACTATATGATTCCACTACTACAACATCCGCGGTATCAGGTCTAATCTTAATGCTATTCACCAACATCTTGAACAATTACAACCTGATATTTTGTTTCTATCTGAAACACAAGTCTCCTCTGAAAGCTCCGAGCCACCCGACTTGCAATTTCCTCAATACCACCTTCACTCTAACTCTCGATATAAAGGAGGCGTATGTGCCTACATCAAGGACAGAATTGCTTGCAAGAGGGTTTCTTTCTTAGAAAATAATAATTTTGACGTGATTTGGTTTATACATTCTGGTCCTAATTTTGTGAAATTCTACTGTTGCATTTATAGGTCTCCTAATGACAGTAACTTTCAAGACTTCTTCGATTACCTTATGTAAGAACGTTGACTATCTCCTGTCTCAGTTTCCATATTGCGATATCTCAATTGTAGGTGATTTCAATGTTCATAATTGGCTTCAGTTTTCATCTATAAAACTTCCGTTCTTTCGCCATTAGGTCTTTCTGACCATTGTCTAATAGAAATCATTTCTACTGTACCTAATTCCACTGTTGTTTGCAAAACCGATAGAATCTTGTGGTGTCTTAAGTCAGCTCGATGGAGTGATTTACGGGATTTCTTTGCAACCTTTCCATGGCGTGAATATTGTTTTAAGTCGTCCTCTTCTTCGGACATCGCTCTTTCAGGATCCTCATGGAATGGAGTTATACATTCCCAAAAAACAGTACCGTATAGGTCATTAACGTTCCCAACCCTGGTTCAATAAGGCTTGTGGTGATGGAATATCTTTAAAAATAAATATTACATTAAATGGAAATCTAATAAATCGGTCGACAGTCATGTAGAATACGTTGGTGCTAGAAATATCTGCAAAAGTGAAATCACTAAAACTAAAAAGTTGTTCGAACAACGAAAATGCAATGAACTAGCTACATCTCCTTTAGGCAGTCGTAAATTTTGGTGTTTAGCTAAAGCCATTAGTAAAAACTTTGAACATCTTCATTTCCCTCTATTGACGGATCGGTAGTTGCTGATTCTGTAGACAAAGCCAATGTTTTTGTGGATTTGTTTGCATCAAACTCGTGTCTCAATGATTCTGGAAAAGATGTGCCCTAGTCAACTCTGCTTTATACGCTATGAAACCAATTCATTTTCGGTACAAGCTCTCATCAGTAGGCTTGATCTCAATAATAAGGTGACTGGCCCAGACGGTATCCCAGCTATTGTTTTAAAGAAATGTTCCCCGAACTAGTACTAGTCCTATCTAAGCTCTATACGATCTCTATATCTTCTGGGGAATTCCCTTCATCATGGAAGTTAGCAAATGTTCAACCTATTCCCAAAAAAGGCGATAAGACCGATCCCTCAAACTACCACCAATTGCCATCACTTCCATTTTGTCTAAAATCATGGAAAAAGCCATCAATCAGCAACTGCTGACGTTCCTTGAAACTAACAAACTCCTTAGTGACCACCAATATGGGTTTAGGCAAAGTCGTTCAACAGGTGATCTTCTTTCATATGTGACCCAAGTTTGGAACAATACAGTAGAGTCAGTCCGGTGAAACAGTTGTAGTCGCTTTAGATATCTCAAAGGCATTTGACCAAGTTTGGCATAGTGTTTACTTGCCAAACTCACTCGTTTGGGTTAAATGATACGCTCATCAACTGGGTTTCTAGTTTCCTTGATAAAAGACGAATACGTGTCGTAGTTGATGGCTTTTTCAAAAGAAGTTAGCATTAACGCGGGCGTACCACAGGATCCGTTATAGCGCCTACACTTTTTCTGCTGTACATAAATGACCTTATTTCTTCAACAACTAACCCCATCCATTGCTTTGCTGACGATAGCACTCTTCACTGTAGTTCATCTCAGTCTACTCATAGTGAGATAATCCACCTTCTATGTCAAATCAAAAATTAAAGCTGAAATGGCAAATTCAATCAACAAAGACATTCAACGTATTCTCGAATGGGGAAGCAATAATCTAGTTAAATTTAATGCTAACAAAACTCAGTGTTGCCTTGTGTCCGCCAAAAAAGATCGATCATTTCCTGTTGTAAGTATGAATGGCTCAGTTCTTAAGTTCAGACTCTCTATTCTCTGTTGGGTATGACTGTATCTTCAAATCTCTCATGGTTGACCATCTTCTGTCAGCTACCAAAACAGCTGGTCGTAAAATAGGCTTTTTGTACAGATCTAAGCAGTACTTTACCTCTTGACAACTCCTTCTGCTGTATAAGGCCCAAAATCGGCCTCATCTGGAATATAATTCTCACCTCTGGGTTAGTGCTCCCCCATACGCTCTCGATATCGTTGATCGTATTCAAAAGTCCCTTGAGCATAGAAGGATGGTTTCAGTTCTTTCTTTGTATTATCGTTATTACAACGGCTATTGTGCTACTGAATTATATTCTTTGATACCATCTCAGGCTATCTTTGCGAGAAACACTGGTTCGCTCATTCACATCATCAGTATGCAGTACAAATCTCCACTTGTCGTACCAAACGGGCGCAATCCAAATTTTTCTACACGGCTTCTAAACTCTGGAATGATCTCCCTAGTTCCTGTTTTCCTCTCACTTATAATATGAGAAAATTTAAGGTAGCTGTTCATAGGCATCTATTGGCAATTCATTATCCCTCTATCCATCCTCCTAAGTGTTACTGGGTGTTTTAGTACGATAGGCCAAATTTAGCCTGTTCAGGTCCACAATCATAAAAAAAAAGTAACAATGTGAATAATAATTTAACATTTTGTTGTTGGTGTTGTCAAAATAGTGGTATATTAGATGGTAGTAGTAGTAGTAGTAAAAACAAAATGAAGAGGAACAAGATGAAGGTTATTCTTCTCCTAATAGTTACTGGTCATCATCATCATTTCAACATTAAGGATGAAGTGGATAAACAAGCAGCTAATGAATACTTAATCAATTGTACTTATTATAATCTATCAAACGATGCTCATCATGTAAGACATATTGAATTGGATACAGCATACACCTCAGCCTTGCACCAGTAGTGCGTATCGGATTGGCAACTGTGATCAAAATAATGGTATTCATATGTAGAACAATTTTTCCGATCCCAAGAATTGAAAACAAAATTGATTGGTCAAATGTAAACGAAGAAGATATAGTCTATGATCCATTATGAATCTGTATCTAGCACTATTTGCTACAATTGGGAATTGATTAAAGGATATGAATTTGAAAACTGTTATGATAGAAAACTACAACTGCTGTTCTTGCACATTTAATGTTCATAATGTAGAGAAATATTCAGTTTCAAGAACGTAATAAGCTATAGATCGGAATTTCTTGAATCTTACAATTTGGCGTGTTTCTATAAAAGTTCATACAAGTTGTTGCTATCGTCGTTTTCGTTAGAAACAATTCAATGATAGTGACGATGAAATTTATAAAGACATTAAGGATGTTATAAATGCTAAATATAATATTATATTGTATTATCATCCTGCTTATCTAATGTATAGCATTTACTAAAATAAAGAAACATTAATAACTATGATTTGTTTTGTGATCTCGATTTAGGTATAAATACCCTGCTTTATCCATCTACGTAAACAATGTTAGGTAAGAAGCGAAAGAGTGTAGGTGGTGGTGGTTCATTGAGTACTCTAATCAATAAACTTCCGTTGAATTGCATTTACGGTCCCAGTATTGCTGACCTGATATTAATCAATTAGATGCCCAGTGCAAGCTTCATATTAGTTACAGAGATTACCAAGATTTAGAAAGTGGACATAAACAGATAAAATTTTAGAAAAAAAACTTGGAAACGCTTTAAATCATCAGACGCAACATTTGTTGAACGAACTGCAGCTTTAGCAGTCAGTACCACCATGAAAGCAAAAGAAAATTAGGAATGTGGTGGAAACGTCGATCAATCAGAAGAAGAAGAAGAAATCGTCATGCAAAGGTCGAAATTTATTGAATTTATGAAAAACAATATTAAAATTAAACCTAACGGAAATTTTACAGACCAATAAAGTCAGCTCTTTCAACGGCAAAACGTGTGGTAAAAAGTTTAGGAGGAAAGAAAAACATTAAAGTTCCTAGAGTAATTACCTAACCTAAACAGGAGGGTTTTATCATTTCTTATTCCGTTATTCGCAGGTTTATCTGCAATAGGTGCTTTAGCTGGAGCGCATCGGGAATAGCTAAAACAGTCAATGAGCTAAAAATGCAAAAAATTGCAGAAGAGACATAGCACCTTAATCGCATGATGGAATCGATCGCTAAAGGCTCCGTGAATAAGAAAGGTGGCTCACTTAATCTAAGTGGTGGTGGTATTATACTTAAAACCGTTTCCAAAAACTGAATAGATTACCCTAAAGACCGTTAACAGATATTGATTTAAGAAATACACCAAAATGTACCCTACTTTAGGGATATTTTGTGAGAGATAGTATGCCTAAATTACCATGGAAAAATGAATCTGGCATTGTTAACTTAGATAGCCAAATCCGGCTAGGTACGCATTGGGTTTGCTATAAAACGCATGGTTACCAGGTATGGTATTACGATAGCTTCGATAATCTTCGACCACCAATCGAAGTTGATTAACTACTTTCGGGGATGTAAAATTTAGCATAATTACAATCAGGATCGAGAATTTAATACATTATATGCGGACCCTACGCCTCAATTTTTATATAAATAATGATACAACCTCAAATTTTCTCAGTTATGTCCATAACATTCAGTTTAGAAGGTGTTGGTAACACAGCCAACTACTACTTCTATCCACCGATAGAGCTAGATTTGGGGAAGAAATACATTATCGGATTGGTAGAATTTTACGGTTGGAACAACATTAGAAACATTTACACAGGCAACGATAGACTTTATTTGCAAGTGATTCATATTTCACACGGTGCATATGAGTTAGATGAAATTAGCGATTATCCAAAATCTAAGATACCCACAGAAAATTTATCATTAGGCAACAACAATACACTTAAATATGAAATAAACAGTTCATTTGAGGTTGATTTTACTAAAGAAAATAGCATTGGTCGCTGCTAGGGTTTGAGTCTAAACATTAGAACCAAACATTTTACATACATCTGCGTTAGACATCCAAATACTTAAACACTAATTTACATGTAGAGTGCAACATTATAAAGGATCTTATCGAAACGGGAAACCTGAAAAGTATTATATAAGATTGATGTTTCAGTTCCACCAGGTTATCGCCTAGATAAAACTCCAATCAGTGCAAAAATTTAGAGTAAAAACCGACATAATTAGTAATATAACAATTAATTTGACTAATCAAAGCCGAATTAATAGACTTTGGTGAAAGTGAGCCATTCACAGTACGCGTAGAACTAAAAGAACGTGGGTCTGAGAATTAATCAAGGACCAATTCCGTCTTTCAAAAATTCATATAAAAGACATCATTAATTGGTCATCAACTTTCATTACGGTTAACATCTGCAGAGAAATACTTTTAACGTCAATTGGTTTAAAGTACTCACCGACAATGGTCGAATTATTAAACGTCTTTCAAAACATACATTTTGATGATACTATAATTAAATCAAATATTCACGTTTACCTTCCATATAAATACGCATCTTAATTCAAAGTCAAGATCTAATTCGGCTACTTACGATAGTTTTGTACATAGAAGGTAAGCTTGAGCTTAAAAAGAAGATGAAAGAAAATCATGCAACAACCAATAATTTTCCTAACATTCTTTTCGAAGAAATTCGTTATGAGTTAGGCGGTCAAAGAAATCCAGACATAACATCTACACTTAAGGATATATTCTTATAGGGCAAGTAAGAGCAAAGCACTAAGCCATTTGGGGTGGTCACCAAATAATGAATATCCATTACAAACAGAATTCAATGAGCAAAATGGAGAAGAATCTTTTACAGTATGCATACCATTGAACCATATATTTGCAATAATGGAGGATTATGGTCAAGTAATCGTGAATATGCGTCAAGAGTTGATTTTAATTCGATTTAGAAGCGATACAAGCTCATAGCACTTGTTTCGTCGTAACATTGACTAAGCATGTTATTTTATCTAATCAATTTGTACTAAGCATTTCTAAAGCTTTTTCCGCAAATGTAGCAGCATCTGACTTGCCAGTTGTTGTTATAGCTAATACCGATACCTTTACTTCTATTCTTAACGTATCTTATAGGTATTGATATACTCTCTGTATGGTTCTTGTCTCTAGCCCGTTTTCGAGCAACGTAAAATGTTTTACATCTCGCTTGCAATTTCTGTCAATGTACCAATTACTTCGTTTTGAATTTCCGTAGTGTAGCACGCATTTTGGATATATTATGTAACATTCAGCTAGCTCTTTATCCTGTTTCAAAATATATTGAAATAGTCTGATAAATAAACCTTCCTCAATATATTGTTCTAAATTACATTCTCTAAGGAGTACTATTCATTAACAGCAATAAATTGAATTACTTCTGCAATACTTTTCAGATAATACCTGTTTTGTTCTAAAGGTCTTTTGCTTGCAAATGAAGATACTCAAGTTAATTCTGTTCCTCTGAATTTTTCGTTCCATTTTGCATAGCCAGCATATCTACCACACTTTTTTCATGTCTTGGGATCCCATTTCATCGAGAGTTCTTTTCCAAAAGCCAAAACCACGCTGACTAAAAGAAGTTCTTTAGAACCATGAAGATCAAACTGCATGCAGAAATAACAAAACGCGGCATCGCGCTCGATAAAACAGATCTACCATTTGAAGCGATCGTACAAAAGAGCGATCATTTTCTTTCTAATATTCACTCAGACGAATTTGATTTATAGCCCTCCTATGCTCTGTAGATCCGAAGGTATTAGATTTATGTTTACTTTGCTTGTTATTATTGCTATTACAGGGCCTCGCTTAAACAACATTTGGTCTAAAGAATGTTCGTGTTATTGAGTATAATTTAAAAAAAACTTCAGATTTGTAAACGTACAAAATTTTGCAATTATTTAAAGGGAAAGAACTAAGTAGTCACTAAGCTGCTGCTACAACCGTTCAACGAGACGCAGGATAATTTTAGTTTGGTGCTAACTGGTGTGGTGAGACCGTAGCGTTGCTGGGATGAACCATGGTCGATGATCTCGCAATACACTTTATAAAATACCGGAAAACGGAAGCAAAATAAAATAGAATTTTGTTTTCAGTTGGCTTGAGCTTAGAAGGATTGTATACTAGAATTACACATTCATATTTATTTTGAATAGCAATCAATAATAGAAGAATATCTTGTAAACGAACAGAAATATTGAACGGCATTCGCTAAGTTTTAAACGCACTGCAGTATGGATCAATAGTTAAACACGCTTTGAACTATTTGAAACTCCTTTGAGAACTGATCACCTCCGTAGTTCACTTATATTGTGACACAAATTATTCTGGATAATTCCAGAAACCTCGCGATAAATAAATAGGTGTTTGTTTTATAGATGAAGGAATGATTCATAACATTCGGTTGATTTTAATTAAACGTGGTGACTCATTTTTCGAATATTCTTTTCTTATTTATTGTTTCTTAGAACCTGTTTCAATACATTAAATAGTACACCTACATTAGAAACACCTGTATATATATATATATATATATATATATATATATATATATATATATATATATATATATATATATATATATCGGTAACTTTGAGGACTTATTTAAACGCGTTTAAACTATGTATAAACCAGTTTATATTCATAATGAAATTTGGTTTCTTTGGGGACTTGCGACTTAATATCGACAGATGGCCATTTAAAGTGATCATACAAATATACTTTATAAGGACAAGTAAAGAACAAAATGTAATACTAACACGTTCACTTTTAGGAAGGTCTTAAATTGTTATAATATTTACTTATACCCCTCACGTTATTTATTATACAATTTAAATGTAAAAAATAATCAATCAAAACATCAATCTCATTATTTCCATTTTAACTTTGCATATTGACAATATCGGTTGCAGATGTCTGCACTACGCTTTAAATCAATGCATGCGATATAATTTGGCTTAAGTAGAACAAAGGATTTTTACAAAACATGTGCTTTTATATTTATGTTTATTTCACGTCCATATTGATAATAGTATATTAAGAAACAAGTTTCATCAGATGCGTTTTATCGCATAAGTACAAGTTTAGAAAAGGGGAGTTTTATAATGGACGAATGCGATAAAACGTCTTATAAAACGAGTTTCTTATACTACTTTTCTAATTTGCGTATTACTTTTGGGGTTCGCTTTCCTTCAATTACGGATTCTTAAAAGTACAGCTTACATATATAACAATAAAATAATAAAAATTTGTTTTTAAGTTAGTTAATAAACAATACAAACATAGATATTACAGGTATACGTGATTAATTATTTACTTTGTCAATTTCATAATAGTTTGCTGCTCGCAGAGGGTTTAGTTATTTTTAAAAGCTTTTGTATAAGAAAATCTATAATCTATAATCTTACATAATTGTTCTAAAATCAAGAGAACTTCACACAGCTATGAAAACCTTACTAATAGTCTGTTTCTTGTGATTTATGTGATATGCATATGTACAATTTTTTTATAAAAATAAGAGAACATTTTATGTCGCCACATTTTTCTAATAAACGAATGATTTTCTAGAGTGGACAACTATTTAATATTTAGTTTTCATTATTTATGCATATATTTGTAAATAGATGTATTAAATCCCTACGGTTTTGTTAATCAATAGCTGACAAACAAACCACACCAATTAAACTTTCTGACAATCTAATGAAAAGAGAGCAACTACAACATAAGAAACAAGCAAAATTAGAATAAAGAGTGATTAATTTCAGAAAAATAGACTATTGCACTAAAATAAGGTATAAAACATATGCCGTAATTTCGAAATTATGAGTTATTTGTTAGTATCGTAATTCTGAAATGTAGTATAAGTTCATGCAATTGAACTTGATAACGCATACATTTTTGAGAAGCTTTCGATTGTAACGTTTTATTTTGTCTTTCGCGTTATAACAAACTTTTATGATATGTTGAAATTTGCAATAATGTAGGCAACTAAGTTCATTTGCGTGTCATGTAAGTTGCATACCTTAGTGGCTGAAAACATGCATTAAAATTATTTTAATTTCGTACGCCTATGGTTCGAGTTTCAGACAGGTCATGAGCAAGGATTTCATTTGCATCGTTTCTGTAGATGATTAAAAGCGAAAGAGCACCCGTTTTGCTCTCTTAAAAGTTCTGTTGAAAAGTGCTGTGTAGTTTTACAGTAAGTACTATTTGAACCTATTATACATTGTTTGAGATGTTTACCTTTGTTAGGCACTTTTATTTTTACGGTAATTTTCCTTTTCATTTCCATTGTACAACTAAGTTTACAGGTTATTTGCACGCTATACGTTTCAATTGATCGAAGATGACGCAGTAGAAGTGTGTTGCTATGCAGAAGAATTATAAATAGATGGTGCCTTAATCCGTTTAAATGAATTAAGTTTAGCTGCTTTGTAAAGGAATTTACATATTTGGGACCAACAAGTATCTAAACCCTGTTTTATTTCCATTTCAAGAATTATTGCAGAACCAAATTTAAAAGCGTGTATTCAGCAGAATTTAGTTATCAGAAACAGTATAAAAGTGACAACCAAGATGTAAAAGTCTGCAGGTATTTCATTTCTAAGCATTAATTCATAATGAATTTTAAGTTAATCCAGTTTACTAACATTAGTATTTAGTTTTTCTACTTTATAACTTGATTTGAAGTTATGCATAATAAACCTTTTTTAGTTTTAAATTTATTACGTTTAAGGTTTTTAAAGATTACAGTGTATTTGTAAAAAAAATCGAAATTTTACAAGTAGTAATCACATTTAGAAACCTTTTTTTAAACAAAATGCTTTGTTGTCTATCAAATTAAGATGAACGTTTAAAATGAAAATGTGGTTTACGTATTGGGAGCGATTATTAGTGAAACCCTTTTACTAATTTGAGAAGAAAAATTAATTAGTTTGTAAATTTTATTATTGCAACAAACATTTTCTTTTTTCGCAATTGTTACCGCGATAGAAAAGTTAATTAATCGGGTTTAACGTATTTTATTACAAATTAAGTCATAATTTGATAATGTTTTCTGGATATATTATTTTCTGTATTTTACGTAATTGATATTTAAGTAAGGGTTGAAAAACACATGTTAGGATAGAAACAGATGTTCGTTCGAACTGCCTTTATTGAGGTAGTATAACGAATCTTTGAAAGTCTGTATGCATATTATTGTGGTAAAACTTCACAAATGTAATAATAAATTGTGTCGGTACAGATTTTGAAAATTAAGATGTGCAATAATTAATATGAAACTGTTCCAACGTAAATTAATGTTTCTTGTTTTTTACTTTTGAAAGACTTGATTTTCAGGAGTAGACATGGTTAGTTGGAAACCCGAGGGAAGAGGTTGCTGTTGAAATATTGATCGAGCCGGACTCTTTGATTTGTTTTAAAAAGAAACGTTCGTTGTAAACGGTTCGGCCTATAAATACTTTCTCGTGTACCTTTTAGCACAACTAAAACGCCAATTCATTCTTTTTGTTTGTTTATGTTTTGATGCAAACTTTTCCCAAAATTAATCTGTAATTAATCGTCGCGTCGCCGAGTTTTAAACCGCGTATCTTAACTCGTCGTGCTGGTTGTAAAGTTTTAACTAAAGGGAGTATATTCAAGTGTACAAATTTTACAAATAGTAATCACATTCAGAATCTTTTTTTTGAAAACAAAACACGTTGTTGTCTATCAAATTAATATGAAAGTTTAAAATAAAAATGTGGTTTACGTATTGGGAGCGATTATTATTGAAACCCTTTTACAAATTTGTGAAGAAAAATTAATTAGTTTATAGGTAGCGGACCGCGAAATTTTCTTGTAGCAACAAAGATTTTTTATCGCAATTGTTACCGCGATAGAAAAGCTAATTAATGGGGTTTAACATATTTTGTTACATATTAAGTCATAATTTGATGTTTTCTGGATATTTTATTTTCTGTATTTTACGTAATTGATATTTGAGTAAGGTTTGAAAAAACCAAATGTTAGGATAGAAACAGATGTTCGCTCTAACGGCCTTTATTGAGGTAGTGTAACGAATCTTTGAAAGTCGCTGTATGCACATTCTTGTGTTAAAAACTTCACAAATGTAATAATAAATTGTATTGGTACAGACGCGGTCAAAGGATATCTTTGTGGGTACGTTAAAACTTGAGACCTTAATGTAGCGCTTCTTACGGACGAACGCATATTTTTAAAATTAAGATGTGCAATAATTAATTGAAACTGTTCCAACGTAAATTAATGTTTCTTGTTTTTTCTTTTTGAAAGATGGGGGTTGATTTTCGGGACTAGACGTGGTTAGTTGAAACCCGAAGGAAGGGTTGCTGTTGAAATTTCGATTGAGCCGGACGCTTTAATTTGTTTTAAAAACGGTTCGGTCTATAAATATTTGTCGTGTACCTTTTAGCACAACTAAAACGCTAATTCATTCTTTTCTTTTGTGTATGTTTCAATTTAAATTTTTCTCAAAATTATCTGTAATTAATCGTCGCGGCGCCAGTTTTAAACCGCGTATCTTAACTGGTCGTGTTGGTGGTAAAGTGTTTAACTAAAGGAATATATTCAAGTGTAAGTAGGTATTTTTATATAAATTAAAGCTGACAGCAAATAATTTGCAAGCGTATAAACGTATTAAAAATTGAGCGTTGCCTTGCAAAGGTATCTCCTTCGCACGCGGGTTCATTAAGCTGAAATCTGCTAAAACAAAAGACAGTACAGGGTCCCTCACTTTTGTATTTGTCTGAATTAGCATTGTTGTTTGTTGCTTATATTTATATTTGTGTAGAGGTGAGGCGTGGGCAGGTACAGGATAACGCTGGTTATTAATTGTAAAGGAAATTGCCAGTGGGTGCGCACTTCCGGTCCAGATGGTCATTAAACACCTCGAATTTTATTTTTATTGTTTTATTGTTGTATAGATGAATGTGTAACCTGAGAAAGGGGCGCTGTATTTTTCTAACGCACTCAACCTTATACATAACTTACCCTTGTAAGGCTTTGTTTAATGAGTTTTTGTGGCAGTTTGTTAAGTAGAATTGTTTGCCTGCGAACTAATTTCTCTTATATGTAATTTATTGCAATTTTCGTATGTATTTGTGCTTTAGTAGTCACTAAACAATTGTGTACGTGTAAATCCTGTGACTATTATCTTTTGTCCTTACCTTTACCTTATTATCACCTGTCCAATTTACTGTTATTGTATTTTATATGTACCGTAATTTGCCTTACTGTTTTATGTACTGATTTACTTAAACACACATGTTTGGTATTACTATCTTTATTCTCACTTGTTTATGGCACGGTTGTGGATGTGACTACATGGTTTTTTATTGTGTTTATGTGTAACTACACTGCTTTTATTTATTTTTCTCTTAATGTTATAATTTTGTACGTACTTTAACCTGATTTAATAGTGTTGTTATATATTTAACCCTTTTATTGTTTTTTGTGTTATTTGATTTATTAATTTACTTGTGCAATTACTTATTTATGAATAAAGTGGGTTTTATTGGTGGTTCTTTCCCACAATACTACATTAACGGATTGAACCAACATTGCGCAAAATTCGTTAATTTTAATTTCAGTAGTTTCATGGTTTACCTGCCCCACATGATGCAACACTTACCTCATCCAACCTATCTAATCAAATAGCACAACGTACCCACCACTAGACGGCCACGTCGTTTGATTAGATTTGAGGTTTAGGAGTAATTAAATATCAGACTTGTAAATAAATTATAATGTTTTAATTATTGTCAGGAAAGTCAAAGTAAGGCAAGCAATTAATTTGAGTAATAGTAATATTATTGTCGTAAAGACAAGATAAATCACTTAGCTATTGTTTTGTTCTTGAATTTTCATTATTGAAAATAAGTTCAAATTACGCTTTTCAAGGTAGGGTACCTGGGGACGCTACAAGTTTCTTTGTAAATAAGAGTTGTTTGTAATTTTAAATTTGCGTCAGATGAAAATTATAGGATACATTAAAATTGTTACTTTGTATTTAAAGATAATATAGAGAAGCATATTTCGCTGTTTATTAAGGCGTTGTAGGCGACAATTTGTCGAGTATTTTGATAAGAATTTTGGGTTTAAACGAAGAGTTTAGCTTTTAGGTACGAGGCGTTAAGATTTAGCGTCTTCTATAAATCTTCAATTTACAGGATATGGGATATGGCCGGCGGTTACGTCTTGTATTTTTTGGTGATGCAATTTTTCCGACCGCTCGAGTTTGATACTTGTTGACGCGCATTAAAAAATTTAGGTAATCTTTCTTATGATCTTATCGTGTCGTTCAACCATCACTAGATTGATTTCTCGTTAAGTGTAGTTTGTCCAAAGGGACTTTGTGGAGATTCAAGAAAGTGTTAAGTGTTTATTTACCTAGTGCTTTCACTGTTCTCTGAATAGTTATCACTTTTATGCGTAAGAAACTAAACGTTCGTTCCTAATTCCAGACATTAATTTTACAGTTCGCCGATAACAAGTAACTTGCTGTAAATAAATAAGCTTTTGCTTTTTTTAATAGTAGGTGTTCAGAACATGTGTATAGTTAAAGTAAAGTTAACAAGCAACGTGTAAATACTTAGCTTTTTGTTTTTAGCAAATAATACATGCCATTTATTTCTAGAAAATTAATAGAGCAACGTTAAGGAGTAACGAGTAAAGATAATCAGTACTGTATCGTATAACCAATTGTAATTTTAATCTAAAGGCAACTTGAATCGAAACATTTACGATTTCATAACTTGAGTTTCGACCGCAGTTTAAACTTCGAACATATTGTCGACGCTGCCACAAAGCTCATACTCTGGGATTCCACCATGTGTCTGTACAACAAAAGGGCTGTAGGAAGACAAGGTAATCATTTCTGTACATGTTTTGCCATGTTTAAGAAATTTGCATCTATTTGTGTGTGTGTATTTTATTTTTTTTGTATTTACAAACGGTTGAATACGCTGTCTTTTGTGATTAACTTATTATTTTATCGCTCGAGTGTTTTGTCTTTTTTTGTTCTACTGACGAATTGTATCGAAATTATGTGTCTATAGTTACAAGGGAACGCAATTTATTTGTTATAACCATTTGTTGTGCTGGCACAAGAAAAATATTACAGTAATTTTAGTAAAAGCCGACGTTGAAACTAGCTAGTATCACTACCTGTTAGGTAAATGAAAAGATTTAACTTGGAAGAAAATTAATGTAACACTTGTAATTATTTCGAGGTGTTGATTTTATAATTCATATTTTAGGCTAACGAACTGTTGTTTTTTTGAAGGTGAATCCAACTGTGAACCCGTTTGTTGTACAGCATTATTTTTGTGTTTAGTAATTACGTTCAAGTATATCATTGACTATTGAATTACAACGTAACTTTTAAAGATTGATGAGTTAATGCATTATATTATCTTCTTAAATTTGAGCATATTTTATAGCGGTTTGACTGATTTAGTTACTGACTAACTGACTGGTTGTAAACAGAATTGAAGTAAATTATTTTCTTGAAAGTAAAATTACAATGAAAATCAGATTTATTGAGTAAATTACTGAATTGATGTTTTTGATCAAATTAGTGATTGATTTTGCAGCATGCAATTATTTTAGCTAAGCGTGCGATATTATTTGTAGCCTTCAGTATAACGAAGATCTGCTGGTCCCAGGACTATCTGTGGTTACGTTCAGGCAAGCGAGTAATTTGAGTGTTTAAGCGAGCTGTGAACTGGCGTAATTAGAAATTTCAACCACGATTGTGTTACTTCAAATACTTTCCGGTTTTTATTTCTACCCCAACCCTATTTTAACTTTATGGTAAGCTATCCTATTGAGCGCAAAATTTAGTAACACCTTACTGACTCCAACCACCGAGCTAGTCAAGCAAAACGCCAATTTTACCTGTTATCCCGTTCTACTGCCAGTTTATACCGTAACAAGCCATGAAAACAATTTCCCATCTGATATATATCAAACTGTTTTGCATTTTGGTAGCCATTTAAGATTGTGAAAGTTTTGTGATTCTAATAGTAAAATATTGAATTACTCTAAAAGTGAATTAATTGATATGGTTTGTGTTAGAGAGGATCCAAAAAGTGGGTTGTTGCTCAAAGGTTATACGAAAGAAGGTATCTGCTCGCGCCAACTCAATCGACTCACTTTTGAAAATTTGATGGAGAAATTCGGTTTTACAAGTAGTGGTCTTATATAAAGTGCAAAGTGGTGAATAGAAATACCAGTAACCAAGAAAAAGAGCTTGAGATTCCGCTTAATATTGAAGAAGACCGGCATGTCCGCAGTTGTCGGACAGCAATATCACGTGAAACGTCAGAATCAACACTCAAACGGCAACTAGAAAATATAAGTGTAATCCTTACCATATTGAATTATATCAGGAATTACGCAACGATGACTTCGAAAGACGAGTAAACTTTGCCAGTGGATTAGTGCTCAACCTGAGATTAATCCAAACTTCTTATCTTATATTATGTTTTCTGGTGAGGCTACGTTTAGAAGCAATTAAGCTGTAAATCGCCATAAGATGCACTATTATGCATTAAACAATCCATTTTGGACCGACAAATACAAAACCAAAGGCACTGGTCCATACGTGTTTGGTGAGGCATTCTCCACAATAGAATTATTGCATCGTTTCCTGATCAGTTCCTCCAAGAAGCTTTACCTAACCTCCTTCATATGCTTAGTAATTGATGAACGACAGAATATGTGGTGCAACAGGACGGTGTCGCTCAGCACCACCACCGCTAGGTACGTGAATTTTAGATGACAATTATTCTCAAAATGGATTGGACTGGTAGGTTTTGTCCAGTGGCTCAAGGTCGTGCGATCTTACCCAATTGTTTATTTTATATCAATTTTTTGATAACGTAATATATTTTCTGTTCGAGTTAGTTTGTATCTATATCACTGTTTAGTATTTAATGCAACTTTTTGTCTCTCTTGTTTTTAGATTTTTGGGTTCTGGGAATAATCACAAGAAAAACCATTGAAATATTGAATAATACAGAAAAATCAAAATAACTTAAAAACAGTGAGATATAGGTATAGGACATACTTATGAAGAATTATATGGTTTTTAATTCTCTTTAACACAGCATAAAAATATATAGGGTGTTCTATTTGAGAAAAGTGATATTTTTTCATTTCAAGTTTCGAATTTAAAAAAAATACGAATTATTTCAAAACCGTAAATTTTATATGAATAAATAAAGTTTTCTAATTGCGTGTAGAATCCAAAAATCCAATGATATACAGAGTGGTCTATCATAAAAATCCTAATTTTGTCTTGCCCTGCTTTTTTGGAACACCCTGTAGTCAAGAATAATTTCAAATTGCGCATACTTACTAGCCATATAATATGATAAATACAGTTTATAGGCAAAGTTTAAGAATAAAGGACTAGTTTACTTTACTCTATCGATGACACCCTGTACAGGTGAGGCACGTGGTGTGAGACATTCATTAATTATAAATACCTGGTATGGAATAACACACGACCTTCCAATCCTGAAAACGAAAATTAAAAGAATTGGAATAACTGTAATAACATTTTTTAAGACAGTCGTGCAACCTCTTTCATAATAAAATTTAGAATTTACATCAGTTCTGCATATATAAAGGACAAAATTTACTTCGATTGGGGCTTGTGTCTCGATAGCTTAGTTGGTTAGAGCGGTACTCTAGCAAAGTAAATGTTATAGGTTCAAATCCTACTCGAGGTAAACTTCTTATTTATGTATTTAATAAAACTAATAATAATTTTCTTTTATAATAAGTTCATTACGAAAATAGCCAACAATGTGTTACGTGTTTAAACGGGGAGCTGGAAGAAAAAGGAAGAAGGAAAGGTATCTCTGCTCATTCACAGCTAGTGAGCACACCGAACTAGCTCAAAAGTGTCGGTTAGGGCGGGGTGAGAGAAGAAAGGATGTTAAGTATGCCGGCGCCAAGAGCCGCTCCCCTAGATAGAGCTAAGGTTCACCGCTGTCCCGACTCTTGGACAGTGGTGCAGAATGGAATGAGCAAGGAGATTGTAGGAAAAGGGAAGTACAAGAGGAAATAGGAATAATTATACTGCTGTAGTAAGAAACAAACAATTATATATTTTATTTTTAACCATAAAAAAAATCTAAATAATTGAATGTAATGTAACTAAATAATGGAGGGTGTGGATCCAATTAATCCACCAAAAAAAAATATATGTAAATAACCTAAATAAAAAAAAAAAAAGTAAATAACGTTCGCAAGTAAACTAATTGGGTTCGACACCTGTGAACCAGTAATTGTTTAGTTAAACCTAAAAACCAAAACTTAAACAATTCCCCTTTTCAATGGAAGGCCTTCGTTTGTATAAAGTAAAAGAGAATATATTTTGACGCCTTTACAAAGCGTAAATTATTACCAAATAATTAAAAAAACAAACAACTAGCGGTGGTTTACTCAAAAGAAATAAATTTTTATAGTGAGTGCTAATTTTATAGCTCAGAAAGCATTTTATCTTTTAAAACAATAATGAATCAATATCATAGGAATTTAATAAATGCATAAATTTCAAGAGAGAAAGAGAAAAAAAAAGATTAATAATTAATGTCTACACCAATGCAATACAAACATATGTTCATATAATGATTAGTTAAGCTACTTTTACGCATCCCAATTAAAGTGATGCTGCGCACAACACAAAAATGGCAGCCAAAATAGGTGCAGTTAAATGTTACTATTATAATTACAAAACAAAATGAGGGAAGTAAATAATGGTAAAAGAACAGGTAATGAAGGTCACGTGGTTGTGAAGTGAAAGATTAAGGATACAGCAATAAGGATATAGTGATAACAGGTATACAAATATAGGTTAAGATATTGTTATAACAGACTAATTGGTTTAATTATTTTTAGCAGGTGTACTTTAGCATTACTTATCTAAAGATTTACACAATAATTATTCAGTTAAATCTCATGTGATAATAGAAAAAGGAATGATCTAACCTTTATATAAGCAGGTAGTAATTCTGTTCAGTCGATGCAGAAGTTGTCACGATCCGGTTTGATTTTAGTTACGATTCCGAAGTTAAACCAGAATGTAGATATATGGAGGTATTAGTTGAAGTTAAAAGTAGAAGGTACTTCGTTAAAATTAAAAGGACCAGGTAATTCGTTGAAGTTAAAGTAGAAAATTCGTTGAAGTTAAAGTAGAAGGTACTTCGTTGAAATTAAAATAGAAGGTACTTCGTTGAAGCTAAAAGGACAAGGTAATTAACATTATGTAAGTAAATAATCTTTATTCGTTACCCCTTAGATGAAACGGGCCAAGTGAGAAGCTATCGAAGTGCTTTCCTTTCTTTACGAAAGCATCAATAATTCGTGTTTAGATTAAAACGTCTTCAAACGCCAGGAAATAAGTCAATTATTACTAACAAATTAGAGAAATTCATCTGTAACTTACTCGATCTTGCCGAAGAAAACTTTTCTAAGACCGCATGTAAGCGAGCAACAAAACTTGCAGATAATAATTAGAAAAACACCAATTGTTTTATTGCAAATAATGCTTCTTGAAGATATATCCGATTATTTATATCGTATAGTAGTATATAGGAATTTTCAAAAAGACATCAAAAATTTTCAGCTTGGCAAAATGGACGCCACAAGAAAGAAAGAAGACGTAATTTTTATGTTAAAGTTGTATTATTCAAAATCTATTTGTTATCAATTTTTTTATCTATATCATTAAATGCCCAAAAATTATAAATTGTGATTTCTCCACTAACGCCATCTAGAGAGGACTTCTAAAAGCTTGTAATATAGTTCACCTTAATTACCTATATTTTAGGATACGTCACTAGAGCGAGTAACAATGTAGATTTTAAATGAAATATTATTTAAATGTGAATTTATAACGTTTGAATAACCAAAGGTACGAAAATTTATATTATGCTATTAGTAAAATTATTTGGAAATATTATGTGGTTCAAGTTATGAACAGAAACAACGTAAGCATTTCTAGAAAGAAGGTTGAGTAAACATGTACAACTTGTACAGAAATTTAGAGTGAAATAACAAGTAACGTAAATATACCAAACCCCAAATTATTTCGTTACAAATGTAAAACAAAAACAATAATCTATGTCAAACACACGTTTAAAATTTCATGTCAGATAGAGGTTAATATGGACATCTAGATGTTAACTTGAAAAAAATTCAAAACCGCTGTGTACACATTTTCTTATAAAATTAATCATTAAGATATTGAACAAACTAACTAAATAATTAAATTCTACCTTTCTTGTCGGTAAATTATGAGTCGCATCAAAAAATTCCATAGAACATAATTAATCTATGTAAATAAAGTCTACATATTGGTAGTTTTATATTTTTGAAATATACAGCAGTTTCATAAATATTTGGTAACCACAAAAAATAGCTCATAATAAACCCCTCTCTCCGCCGCTGAATTTCTCCTAAAATCTAATTAGCTCCTGGAATAGTGAAAACAAGCCTAAATACAATATTGTAAGTACGTGCGTGTTACACACACGCACGCACGCACGCGCACACACACACACACACACACACACACACACACAAACACCCACAAACAAATCGCACACACACGCACTCACACAAACATACACACAAACAAATACCACACACGCACGCACACTACACGACACATGCACACGCACAAGCACACCACACACACTCGCATGCACACGCACACGCACACGCACACGCACACGCACACACACACGCACACGACAAACACACGCACACGACGCACTACACGCACACGCACACGCACACGCACACACACGCACACGCACACGCACACGCACACGCACATGCACAGCACAGGCCAGCACACGCATACACACGCATACGCACACGCAAACGCACGCACACACACACGACGCACACGACACGCACACGCACACGCACACGAGCACACGTGCACACGAGCACATGCGACACGTCACACACACGTACAAATACACGTACGCACGCACGCGAGCCCCATTTTACCTATTTATTTAAAGCACGTGTGTTTGAATCGAACTTTTCGAAATGCGCGTTTTTAAAGTTACCATGGCAATATCAATAACTCAATAAACGTGAAGTTTAAATGACAATTTTCTGATTATTGATCTGACAGGAGTACTTTGTAACGTCAAATGAAATATTACTAACAAATTCAAAACCTTTGTTTAAACATTATTTAACACTTTCAATTTTATAAATGAAAATAGAAAGTACAGTTAGTATTGTTAGATATACTAATTTTTCTGTATTATAAGTGTTTATTAACTGTGGTTTCCTATTAGTGGAGTTGATCGGCCTATTTCCACAGTTTATGCTTTATGTGTTATATATAATTTTTTCCCAAGCACTTGACTACTCTTAGATTCGAACCTGGTACCTTTCACTTACTAGTCTGACACCTTTGCCACTGAGCCGTGAGTAATCCAATATATATATATATATATATATATATATATATATATATATATATATATATATATTAGAACTTATATATATTAAACTTTTTCGTGGTTGCGCAAGTTTATTGCGCATATATATTCTTGCGGAAGTGTATTACGCTTAAGCTCTACGCGCGTTATTGGGATCTATATGGGTTTCATTTTTACACTACCTTAGTTTATTGGAATTTCTGCTAGTGTGATGTATGTGGCTTCTTTGGGTTTTCGACGAGTTGTGCTCTCGTCCTTTGCCACTATCTGTATGTTAGTTATCCCATTGCATGTGGCGGTCTTCGTTCCAGACATGTTTGGCGATTCTTGATCTTTCTGTTTCGCCCTTGCGGACGTTGTTCTTATGTTCCTGTGTGCTCACTTTGAGTGCTCTACTGCTCTCTCCATGTATGCTTTGCCGCATTCGCATGATAGGTTATATACACAATTCTTGGAATTCTGATCTTTTAAAAAGCGTTAAGTATTCATGGGTAACTGGTCTTTAAAACACTTATTCTATTTCGAGCACTCCGGCTGCGCTGTCGTGCTCGAAAAATCGCTCGTGTTTTATAGATCTTTTTACCCACTTATACTTTAATATACTATTCTTTTCATAGTTTTTATGAAATTAGATTCTCACTCACTAACGCAATACAGAAGTCAACACATTTGACGATTTATTTAAATATGGCGACTGTTATGATCGTTGTCTGGTCAATATACCTAATATCATAGTGGATGCACATTTATTAAAATCTTAAAACCGTTGCAGATAGACAAAATATGCATATTACAAAGAATGTAGATCTTTCAATTTTCTACGGAATAATCTAATAATATACAGGGTGTTATATTTAAGATAAGATAGTTATTTACATTGGAAACAAAAATTATAAATTTATATTTCTAGTACGCCCTACATAAAAATTAAATAAGTCATAATATATCTTAAATGATCAATATCGGCACTAATTGCACGCGGAGTTACAAGTTCATAGATTTGGTAGTAACCTCAAAATAAATTGTTGAACTAAGACGAAAAATGATAATTTTTGAGAAACGGTTAGGTTTAGGTATACGACATGTTTAATAGAAAGTGGTTGTCTTTCTGAGTAGAAACGAATTCCGCAGTAAAAGCTACACAATTCCATTTAAAATAAGGAAGATGAGTTATGTACCACTGTTACGGAACACTTTGTATAGTCAAACATATTTTTAGGTTATAGCATTTTTAAATTCAAGCAACTTTTTCACAAAACATTTTTTCTAGTGTGCACAGCGTAGCCTCAAATTTTCTTCGTCGTACTAGTGCCACACACTGTATACAGGGTAGCTCACACTATTCCCTCGGTCTCTTATGGCCAAACGGTACCAGATATCAGCTTAACTTTTTGGTTACATATGTAAATTGATAGGTACTATTTTTTTTTAAATTATTTTCAATTATACAGGGTGGTTCGAAAATTTTCACGTATCTTAAATACAACGCCCTGTACTTTACTCAATATTCCATGTGCCTATCGCTTACCAGTTTAGAGAAAATTGTGGTTTTAGGAAAAATATTCAATTTAAACAACAGGTAAAAACACGGAAACCTCTTACTTTGAGTAATACAAATTTAGATCGATTTATTCTGATCTTTAAGGCTTCCATTTGCACTGTGTAGGATTTCGATACTCAATACATAGGAAAAGGGTTCTTAGTTTATATTTTTGAATCATCAAAAACCCACTTAACTTAACTGGACCACCCTGTATAATTTTTATTTATGCGAAATAACTTTTCATTTTCTATCAAAAACTATGAGTAATGCTTATGTCCAAAATTAATGATTAAAAAGTTAAGATTTCTCTCTAAAATTTCTATGGATTGTTTTTGTTTACATTCCAGTAGGTAATGATTTTTGAATTGGAGTTGATAAATATGTTTGGGATCAAAACTTAATTAAAAATGAAACTAAAACCAAGACGTAAACGTTTATGAAAAAAAAACTACAATAAATGCTCAATGTGATGAGCATTTTCTTCTATGCATAACCGCACTCGTTTTTCAAAAGATCTTCTAACGTTTCTCAGGATATCTGGTGTTACAGTGGCCAAAGCATCTTTTTTTCTAATCTTCATGTCATCAGCAGTAGTAGGTGTGTTAAAAACTAAATTTTTAATGTAACCCGATGGTGGTTAATTCAGGAGATCTAGGTGGAAATTGATGTGGATCTCCCCTTCCAATCGATTTATTGGAGCATTGACTATCCAAATCATTCCTTATATTTCGATTAAAATGTGGAGGGGCACCATCTAACTGTAACCACATAATATCTGAAGAAACTCTAGAAGACTGGAAAATTCTTTTTCTAAAACCATAAAAATGTTACGCCGTTCAAGTTTCCATCAAAAAAATATGGACCCATGTCATGGTCTCCTACAATTTCCCCAAATACATTGAGGTTTCACCAATTTTGGCGGTCAATAGTGCGATATAGATGAGTATCATAGTGATGAAAGTTATGTCGTTTTACCAAGCCGTTGTTGTTGTAGGTTGATTCATCGGTAACTAAAGTAAATTTAAAGAAGTCGTCTTCTTGCCCAACTTTTTCTAGATTCAATACACAGAAATCCAACCTCCGTTGAAAGTCTCGTCCAGATAAATTCTGATCAGGTTGTATGTGATAAGGATGGTACTTACGTTTTTTCAAAATTCTCCAAACACTTACTTGACTAATTCCAGTTTGTCTAGTAGTATAGCCAAACTAAGATCGGAGACGGAAAAAAATGTTAGAAAGCTGATTCCCTATGGAATATGCTCCTTGAGTTCCACTGACATTCTCCAGGAGAATCGCCAAAAAATCTGACATGGGGCACCTCCTTCAATTTTGAGAAAATGATTGAATCTTGATTTCTTTCGAAATGGCTATTTCTCAAAAACGGACTGTCATGGAATCACGCCGTTTGCACCAAAACGCGTTATTCATGTAGGAAAATAAACTAGAATGACAGTTTTATAAGAAAAGTCAAGAACACCCTTAACAATGGGCCCCATATTGGAATTCCCTAAAAGATTTGCATTAGAGAATAGATTAAAACATTTTTTTCTAACTGTAACTCAGATTTCCGGTAAACTAATCTTATCTTTTAAAAAAGTCGGTCGCCATCTTGAAGTTTTTGAAATGGTGATAACTCGGGATCGAAAATACATAGAGACATTCTATTTTCGTGGTTTGCTTTTATTTTCAAATGAGATCATATTTTAAGGTTAAATGTGCTAAAAAAATAATTCATGTATATAATATTATAGTGGTATAGAAAAAAAAACAGGAATTGCAAATACAATAATAAGCTATCCTTAAACTTTCCTCCTTTTTAGGGTTTCCGTAGTGAAATCCCCTCTTTGTTTCACATCTACAATATTTTCACGTTCACAACCGTCTTGGAGATCACCATCGGGGCCGTCTTCCACAGTAATTGGTTCACTACGGTTCAAACACGATTCGCCACCACATCTACCGCACATTGAAGTGTAAGACAGACCACTTAGCCATTTGTTTGGTCATAGTATCTAGGCGATCATGTAAGTCACTGCAGCAGTAAAATTTCCTAGCGGTGGTGGAGTTAATTGGAACTAACATGTACACGGCACTTTGGGGTTGTGTTAGGACACCGATGAGTACTAGTAGATCGGAGTCGGCGCCTACAACGACAGCTACTCGTTTTGATTCCACTTGAGTTCTTGCCGTTTCAACAATCAAGACATCCGCGTCACTTGAGGTGTGAAAAACAGGTAACTTATGCTTTCTTGAATTCTAACGAAAGGAGGTTAAGGAAACTTTTCTTATTCTCAACGTTCGACAAAAATTGCTCTTTTGGAATAGTCACGGCGTTCGACGAAGTTACTTCAACCCTCACAGCTGACTTTCCTGCAGCTCGCCTCTTATGCACTTCGTCTTTCGTGCTTGGATCATACCCATCGAAAACTACAGTCATATTTCTCCCGTAATCACGAAGAACATAATTCAAGTAGGCTTTGCATACGTCACCGTACGTTGCGGGGCGGGGCCAATGCACACGATGTAAGAGATCTCCACCGTCGAGAACAAAGCTTTGATTTTCAGGAAATGTATTGCACCTTTTCTAGAAATTAAAACTTCATTACTTACCACTAAATAGTTTTACGAATCGTAGTGTTGAGATGATGAACACGTAAATCTTCACTTGCTAACAATATATTTCACTCCTGTGAAAGGTTTGCACTTCATAAAACACATTAAATACAACAGAGACAACTATCAGATCGTGCAGAAATGCACAGGAAGAACGCTCTGAAATCGCTGTTGACAGACAGGGGCCAACTTGTCGCACAGCTCGGAAGCGAGAAGCTGCGGCTCGACGACAGTTGCCGAGACGGAGCTTTCCAATAATTATATTTAAATCATATCAACCTCAAATAACTATTTATTAATGAGAAAACTTATTTTTTTTTCTAAAACATTCTTTGTAAGCATATGGTTCTAACTGGTTCTCCTGCAAGAAACACGCATTTTAGTACTAACTGGGGTGTTTCCCGAGAAATGCCAGTTTTAAAAATATGAGGATGCGGTAATCTTTTCAAAATTTAAGGAGGTTGCCCATGTCAGAATTTTGGCAATTTCCTGGAGGAGTAATGGGGGACTTAAGGAACATATTCCAGAAGTAATCAGCTTTCCAGCAATTTTTTCCGTCTCGGGCCAAAATTAGGCCTATACTATAGAAATTTCTCCTAAACTTGCATTTGTATTCTCAACCACTCAGCCTAAAACTAAGAACTCATTGTCCTCATTATTTACAACATAATTTGCTTTAATCTCTTCCTTGTAGGATACACTACCAGTTTCAGAAAGAGTTTGTAGCAGTTCTTCGAAAGCTCTTTTGTCTGGATGTGGTCGATCGAGATACCTTTCAGCGCTAACAAACATTCACCCAGGATAAACGTCATATCTACTCTTTCTTCTTGAGAATACTTCAGTCTTAAAGGATGATAGTACTATTGAAAACCGAACACTAAGGTTAAGGACAGCCGCCAACTAGAGGAATCAAACAATGTCTTACTTTTAAAATCATTACCTACTCGAATGCAAACAAAAAAAAAATTCCATAGAAATTTTAGAGAAAAACCTTTTTAATCGTTAATTTTAGACATATGCATTGCTCATAGTTTTTAATAGAAAATAAAAACTTATTTAATAATTATACAGGGCGGCCCATTTAAGTTAAATGGGTCTTTGATGTTAGAAAAATATAAAATAGGAATCCTTTCCTTAAACACACTGTACTAAATATCGAAATCTTACAAAATGCATATGAATGCCTTAAAGGTATATAAATATGCGTTACTCAAAATAAGAGGTTCCATGTGTTTTTTTCTTGTTTATATCGAATATTTTTTTTAAAATCACAATTTTCTAAAAATTGGGAAGCGATAGGTATAGGGAATGTTGAATAAAGTTGACTGAATTTTTAACGTATAATCTAAAAATGACAAAGAATATAGGGTGTGGTATTCAAAAAACCTAACTTTGATGTATTACAATTTTCTGAGCCACCCTGCATAACTGAAAATAATTTAAAAAAAATGGTCCTTATCAATTTACTAATGTCACCAAAAAATTAAGCTGATGTTTCGTACCGTTTAGGTACCAAAGGGATAGTCGTGAGTCACCCTGTATGTACATGTAGGTTGGAAGGTAAAATGTACATAAGATGATACATAACATAAGGGGGGACCAAATGCGAGACAACCAAATACCAAGCTGGTAAAGTAGTGCCGACACGACCTGCTTAGCATTCGGGAGGTAACGGGTTCGATTCCCGTCACCGTCTACCTTGTATGAGTTTTTTTCAGGATGTTTTCCTTATCCACATGTTGCGGCATGGTCACTGCGTATATGCACACCATGTGCGGCTACTTAGACGAATGCTGGGGTAGTATTTTTCCCTTAAAACTCTAATTCCGTTCCTGCCGATCCTATCCTGATCACACCCATCCTTAATCCCACCATGAATATATACGTAATGTATGTATTCTGGGAATCCATGATTGTGGCTGAAGGAGCTTGGAAACCTCAAAGTCCGGCCTCCTCCTTGGGGAGGGAATGAAATACGACGCCCAACCAAACTCTGCTGCAAATTTAGAACTTATAACTTAGGTATTTAGTGTAAAGGATTGCGATTACGTTATTTATTACGAATACATCAATTGTACTAATGGAAACACAAATCTTTCTTAACTCAATTTCAAGATTACAGAATAAGAAAATGGAAAACACTAAGAAAATCAGTCAGGTGTGTATATTTTACTTTTAAGATGTCATGTTGATACCTTTATTTCAACAAATACTTTTGTTTTTCCTTGTAACGTGTTAAACTGTAATAGAATTAATGTACCTATTAAATCAGATTTTAGAATTTTACAGCACTCCATAAAATATTTATATTTAGGGCTTGAAAAACATCAACCTTTGTTTCTTATCTTTTTCAAAAACCAACTTCGATATAAATGATGTTCAGCTATAAAGAGGGATCAAAGCGGGAACCTTTCTTTGTATATAATTTTGTGAATCCCAATTTTTTCAATTTTGTTGCTACACTTGTTAAAACATGGATAGAACGTGTTCAATCAAAAATTTAGTGTATTCGCAAGGAAAGGAATAAATGGGATTTACTGTCCGAAGATTACATTTTCCAATTTGTAACGTATGGTTTGCTTAGGACGTAACATGCATGTTTTTCATTTAAACCAAAAAAGTGCTTGCTCATTAATCCGCGAATGCTCAACAATGTTTAATTAGATTCGCGACCTATTAGGCGCAACAAAGAGGACTTTAGTAGAAATTATCAAAAAAAAAAAAAGGATTCTATTGGAACTTTTCGAAGGGGAATCAGCATACCTAAATCAAATCGTACACTTTCAAAAAGTTTTGACCTTTGGTAATTGTAAATAACAGTAGAAAACATACAGAATCTTTTCCGGTACAAAAATTTCACAAACTTTATGTCTGCGCGCGCTAGATTTAAAACAGAAACGCTCTCGAGAATTGTGCGAAAATTCTACAGAAGCAGCGAAACCGGCTCTCGTGCACGATGTATTCTCTCACTAATAATAGATAAGCGAGTCTTTAGTGCTCACTTTGAAATTCTATATGCAGCACTTTTTATTTGGATTAATTTTTGTGCCCCACAAAATTCCTTCAACGATTTTGCTCGTGTGTGTGCATTGCCCTCTTACCTGGAGTTTCTACAAAACGGTAAGTATATCTAACGCTTCTTGTAATACAATCCGTAACACGATGCTTTCCTAATGGTACTGTTACGTTTAAGTTTTCGGTAAACAAAACTTTCTTAGGGGTAAGTTAATTTAGTTTTGCCACGTTCTCTACTGACGTAGATTTTTTGGTAAAGTTTTTTTATTTTAGATATGCGTTACACGATCGTAGCAGAAACACCTGTAAACGTGATTAAAATATCTTAAAACGTTTGGGGTGTTCCTCTTAAATGCAGTCATTTTATCGCATGCTCAACTTCAAATAATTAACAGTTACATGATAACCATAATTATTATTAAACTGGTATAACAGGAAGAATTTAAGTACCAATTATAACGGTGAAGTGTAAAAAATAATTAATAATCGGAATATCAATCACGGGTTTATTATAATAACACTAAATAATCAATTTGTAATTAGCCTTAGTCAAGAGAACAGTATCGAAATAGAGTATCTTGACACATCAAACTGTTACGGTTATGCCAGGACATTGTTTTTTTTTAAATTACCACTCATTACTAATTATCGAATCTTAATAAATTAATTATTAGTATGCAAATTTTTAATTACATACATTAATAACTAAGGTAATTAATTCTTGATGCTTTAAGTTTAGTGAAATATTTAATAACATAATAATAACTGATTAATTTATAATAGAATTACAACAAAACATTGGTTAACTACTAAACTTTTTCAAAAACAATGACAATTAATTTAGTTAGCTGATGTAAATTATTACTAAAATTAATTACTAAACGTAGGAATAAAAATATCGCATTTAAGTAATTTATTAGACCACAGAATAAATTAATTACTTTGGATCTAGAAAATGAAATTGTAAGTTTATAAATTAAAAATATTAATACACTTTGAAAGATCAAAGTTCAATAGAATACTAACAGTATTGAAACAAACCAAAATGAAGGGAGATTAAAAATTTTTCTAATGAAATGGTGGTTTGGAGCCCTTAGGCTTAGAGAAAGGATTAAAAGCGTTTGCAATTCTAATTAGTGGTTCAATCTAAAAAATTTTCGACATTTAAATTTGTAATTTTCTGGAGCAGTTATTTTACATAAACAATTGAGAAACGTTCATTAAAGTAAGGACAACAAACGGTAAAGAGATCCTGCTTAATATTATTTTAATTCAGACTTTTGTAAAGTTTTACGACAAAAACCCAGCAATTTAGTAAAATTTATTCTGGGTTTCTCGGTTAAAGTGTGCAATTATAAGTATTTCCTGTATTTTTGTTTACTAAAAGATACTAAATTACGTTACTCATTGTTTATATACAAGATACGATCAAACAAATCTTATTAATTTTCCTGCGTTATTAACCTTAATGGTATGAACAATTTGAACTCCAAAAAATGAAGCGAAATAGAATTAAACGAGATTAGATAAACCATAACGTGCTGATACGGGACGAAACAAATCGAAGCGAAACGAATCTAAGCAAAGCGAAACGAAACAAAGCGGAACGAAACCGAACGAAACAAAACGAAGCGAAACGAAACGAAACAGAATGAAAATAAGCGAGAAGAAACCATCTGAATCTGACGTGTGGATGAATTCCACGTACAATTTTTTTTGAGCATTCATATATCTGAATATTGTATTGTAGAATTCCGATAAATGTAGTTCTATCTAAATTATCTTTTAAAATTGTGTTTATTGCATTGAAAGGAGAGTTTTGTTTCGAGAATTAAATTGAGATAGTTTTATGAAACGTAATATACGGATTTTCACCGTTGAAATTTATTTTGCTTATCGTGCTTATGTCGCAAGTCTGCCACGCGTTGAATAATTCTTGGTATCTTGGAGTTGACTAGTTCATTTTCGATAAAGTTGTTAATGGGGAGCATATGGAGGGTTTATTTGAGTAATAGGGTTTCCTATTGAAAAACAGGATGTTTGTGTCTCGATTCTAGGTATCAGGTGCCTTTTTTTCTGAAAAATGTCTATTGTGTAGTTTTAGTATGGAAGATTTTGAAAGAGCGGTTAAAGGATGATTTTAGTGACGTAAAGGGTTTTGTGTTTCGTTCAGTTACTTATAGTTAGGCTGTGAAGAGAATAGATCGGATGTTGAGCGAGTAATGTAGTTATCAGACGCGCAAAGTTTACCTACATTCCGCCCGGTGTTGATTGAAGAGAGGGAGTTAACCCTTTTTACTGCTTATGGATTACAAATAGGATTTAACCAACCCGGGGAAATTTTTGTGTTACTGATCGTCCATTTGTTCTAACGTTCCCATTTTGAAGAAAGATAAAGTGTTGGGTTTCAGTGCTGTTCTATTTTTTGGAGTAAAAGCACGGATTGTGCTATACTTTTGTCTTGCTCAATTTATTTTACATCGAGAAATTACATCACAATGCACCTACAGCTTATTCAGAGAAACAAAAGCTTGCTGTAAATACATCGCTACAATAAATTTTGTGTATATAAAACGTTGTGTAAATACAGTAATGCTTGTGTAGGTAAACCCAGGTTAAGCAGTTATTAAATCACCTGGTCTTGGTTTAAATAGACGAGAGAAAAGTTGTTGAGTCCTGCAGGGCCATGTCCGTAGAAAGAAAGTGGAGTTTTATTGGTATTTTCCCGATCAATTAACAAAGGATCGATCATACGAGAATTGCCTTGGTCGTTTTGAGATGGAAAGAAAAACTTAGACTGAAAATTTTGTGCGAATCAAGGCAGTTACTTTCCATCGTTTATTTTTGGTGATTTTGATAAAGTTGTATTTCTGTATTCGATTAAGCGGATGAACACGCCTTCCTTTGTGTTTAGTACTGTATAGACGCCCTTCAGGCGTTTGATATAATTTTACCGTGGTAATTAAAATTAAAGTATAAGGTTAGATGATCTTGGGAATTTTGAACCTTGTAAGTTTCACGTAACGAAGGTCGCGCTTTATTTTCTTTCGTAAATGAATTTATTTGTTTGTGATTTTATAACACTTGTACAGATACTCTAATTACTTATTTTTTTTATTACCGTAATACAGCATACGCCAGTGAAGAGGGAAATTTTGAATAAACAAATTTTTTCAGAAAATGTTTATTACCAAAACTTTTTTTGACATTTGAATGTCCATTTTATGTCTTAAAAATAATTCCGCTTAAGTGAGAGCCATTTTTGTATAAACAATCTTGTAATCTAGATTCGCTCAATTTATTGTGTAATGTTTGTGGTCTATTACTGTATACCCTGCTCTTCCGCAATCCCCACAGGAAAAAATCACACGTTGAAAGATCAGGGGATCCTGTTCCCTTAAAGAAGTCATGGACACGCGAGTAGTAGTAGCCCCGTCCTGCTGAAAATAATTGATGTCCGGAAACCTAGGTAACCCTTTCGTCACAAATGTTCTGATCATATGTGTGTAACGGTTTGCCGTAACAGTTGTGGTGTTTCGTCTATCATCTTGGAAAGATATGGCCCAATAATACCAGACGATGACATTGCGCATCACACTGTAAGTTTCCGACTATGTAATTATTTTGGTGTATCTCTCCTGGGTTTTCGTCATTCCAATAGCGACTATTGTGCTTGTTTACACATCCGTTTTAATGGAAATGTGCTTCATCTGACATAAATATGTGGTGAATAAAGTTTTCATCAGCATGTACACGTCGCAATATTTCTTCGCTGAAAATGATGCGAGCAAGCATATCACCATATTTCAACTCTTGGACAACTTGAATTTTGTAAGGGTTAACAGATAAGTCTTTATGTAAAATTCGTCGTAACGATGTGTCGCTAATTTTTAGTGCAGAAGCATGTTTCACTGCAGAACGCAGTGGACTACGTGTTAATGCTACTCGCACTCTATCAATGTCTTTCACCGTTCTTACAGACCTCATTGCCCCTTTATGCTTCAAGTTTAACGTGGAGCCAGTTTCTTCAAACTTTCTTACCCACTGTATAATTGCATGAGCGGACGGCACACTTCAATGTCGCATGTCGTACGAAACAATCGTACCGAAGTCACACACTCATCATTTTTATAAAGCTATTTTACGCAAAACGCACGCTGAATACCTGACCACTTCTCAATGTTTCTGTTTAAATGTCAGTAACTGTCAAACAATAATCGTCATGGAAACATTGACTTTTGGCAAAAAAATTATTGATCTTTCGGCATGCTATTTTTTTTGGGGATTTCTGAAGAGCGAGGTATATCGTAATAGACCACAAACCTTACCTGAATTATCATCGAACATCAAACCAGAAATTGAGCACTTCAAAGCTTCCCACTTCACTGGCAGACCCTGTATGTACGGTGTTAATGAACCTTGAACGCATTATTTCGTTATTGCATGTAATATTATGTGATATCATGGTGTCAACGTTATTTGCAAATCGTATGAAACTAGAAGATAAAATAGTTTTAATTACGTTCTTGTTACTAGTTATTTTTATAGTAAATTTTGAGTTTCACGACCTTACAGTGGCGACGATTTCATTGTTGCTGTTTATGATTTTAATGAAAGCTTTAAAGCGTTAAAAATTTGGGAGAGATTTCACTGTTGGGTTGTTTTGCTGGTTTTTTTAAGATATAGAATTCACTGATTAAAATTAACGTAAATTAGAGCAAATAAGGTTAACGACCTACCAGCTGGTTTTTAGAAAGCTGTTTTATTTTAATTACGTGCAAATATTTTGAAGATTTTACAGTAAACACAGGATTAAGGCTTTTATTTAACCCATTTATCTGATTTATGCAACGTAAGCTAAGCAAGATTTTTGTTTGTATTTCACTTTGCGTGTAGATACTCGCGTTTATGAACTTTAGATCCAGATATCTTCGATTAGAAACAAACTGGCGCTCTTTGATTTATGACTTTCCCCTATTGCGACTATTGTTTTATGAATTATCCTACATGCAAATTAATATCACGCCCACCCCTAAATACTAAGTTCCCGACTCCCCTTCCCTTATTTGTTACATCAAATTCTACTGCCAGTTTCTCCCTTAATATGAAACGAAATGCAACGAAACTAAACAAGAAACGAAACAAAACGGAACGAAAAAAAAACGGAACGGAATGAAACGAAACGGAAGGAAACGAAACAAAGCAAAACGAAACGTAACGGAATGCAACTAACCGAAAAGAAACAAGACTGAACGGATTGGACGGGACGGAACAAAACTAAACGAAAGGGAAGGAAACGTAACGAAACCTGACACAACGAAACTAATAAAAGCGAAACAAAACGAAACGGACCGTTATGAAACTAAGGAAGGAAACGAAACCAAACAATTTGAAACAAAATAAAACGGAACGGAATGGAACAAAACCTAACGAAACGAAAAAAAGCAAAACCGAATAAAACTAATCGAGAAAAAAAACGAAACGAAACCATCTGAAATGAAACATTACGGAACGAAACGAAACCTAACGGAGCGAAACAACGTTACGAAACGTAAAACGAAGGGAAGCGTCAGAAATTGAAACAAAATGAAGCGATACGAAACAAATGGGACTACACGGAACGAAACAAAAGGAAAAGAAACGAAAGCAAACCTAACGAAACAACACGGATCAGGCGGGACGGAACGAAACGAAATTAAAGGGAAGGAAACGAAACAAAGCAAAGTGAAACAAAACGAAAAAAAGCGGAACGGAAAGAAACGAAACGGAACCATACGTGACGAAACGAAACTGAACAGATTGGACGTGAGGGAACGAAACTGAAGGAAAGGGAAGGAAACGAAACGAAATCTAACACACCGAGACAAATCAATGCGAAACGAAACGATACAAGACGAAACGGAACGTAATGAAGCTAAACGAAAAGGAACGAACCCGAACCATTTGAGAAAAAATCGGAACGGAACGAAACGAAGCAAAGCGGAACGGGACGGAATAAACCTAATCGAAACAAATTGAATCGAAACGAAACAAAATCATTAGAAACAAAAAAACGGAAACAAAGCGTAGCGAAACTAAGCCAAACAAAATGAAACGAAACGGAGTGAAACTAAACAAAAACAAATCCATTTGAAATGAAATGAAAGAAAACGGAACTGTACGGAAAGGAACGAAATGAAATAAAAAGAAACGAAACGAAACAGCACGTAACAGAACGAAACAAAGTGAAACGAAAACGAAAGAAATGAAACGAAATGAAACAGAGAAACGAAAAGAAGTGAACTGAAACGAACCAAAACAAACCGAAACAAAAAAAAATGGAACGAAAGGAAACCTAAAGAAACGAAAAAAGCGATGCGAAACGAAACGAAAGCTAAAGAGGGGTGACAAAATGAAACGAAACAAAGCTAAACTAAACGAAACGAAACTAAGGGAGGCGAGACGAGGCAAGACGAGGATAGACGAGGCAAGGCGAGGCGAGGCGAGGCGAGGCGAGACGAAACGAAACGAAACTAAACCACTATATACGAAACGAAATGATTCAAATCGAAACTATTTAATGCATAGAACTATACCGTTCTACTAATTAGAATAATTATCTTCTGTCAATTCCATACTCCTTGTATTAAGCTTGATAAACCTTTCTACTACCACCTATTTCATAAAACTATTAGAAAATTAATTTTTAATTAAATTATTTGTGATAATTACTATAAAATTGGGTTATAATTGTGAATAACAAAGATACATTTTTTTCTGGGCAACTAAATCATCTAGTTAATCGCTTTAAAGCAAATACATCCAACTACCAAAATTATTAGGATATCTACATTTGATCCAAATGGTGAAAATGGGATGAAACAAGGTAAATTTCAAATGTTACTTTACATACGAATACGAAAAAAAGGAAAGTTAAAAATGTTGGCACGCCAACTCAGGTATTATCTCCATGTTACACGTTAGAGCATGTGACGTACAAATTAACTGTATACTGCATATTGTAGGTAGTAAACAAACTTCTGTTTAACAAATTTGCATTTCAATATTTAGCTTGTTTAGTACAATAACACTTAGAATTAAAAGCACAGAAAATTAAACCGAAATTGAAAATTCGCTAAATTTATGCGTTCTAATATCTCAAATTTAATTTTAAAGCAACTAAAAATGTAATAAAACAAAATTTAAATCAAACGTATTTAATTTTGAGCAGAGTTATTAAAATTTAATCATATATTGTAAAACTTTTAAAACCTAATAGTCAACTTAATTGACCATAATTATTCTGTGAAGAATCTTTAACATTTTTAATAGATCGTATTACTACTGACGAAGATAACTGTAAGTGTTATCGAAACGTTTAGATTGGATTAAAAAACCCAACAAAGATAAGCATTTTAACATGTGTAATAATGGTGAAAGTTTACATTTTCATATAACAGGCAATTAATCATGTAACTTATACAAAAGATTCATAAGTAAATAAATATTTATAAAAATAATATTAAAAAAAAACATATAATTTAAAATGTTTAAGTGAATCGCACTTAAAATTATATAAGAAACGCAATTGACTAAGACACACCTTAAATTAAAACAATTAAAAGCGTGAGTTTTTCTTTTGCAATTAGCGGAAGACTTTGTCTATAGTTGTGCCTTACTTTTTCAGAGGATTCTCGGCAACATCCGCATTGGCTCATATTTTATTTAGCGAGAGACCTCATTTTGCCGCAACTCCACAAAATTGGTGAATAAATACAGATTGTAAGCGACATTCGACTCCAGCTGTGACCAAGACTCATGGAGCGTATAATTTAGCTATTGGTCTGGAGGTAATCCATTTTGCCGTAACGACAACGAAATTGGTATATACACGGTGAATTTTTTTATTATTTCTATAGGGATATCGAAAACCATAAGAGTTACACATTTGCTCAAATGGGGTGCTTTGCCTCTTTAGAAGACTAATCCAGATACGCTTTTGTGGATTTAAGAAAATGCATGCTTGCTAGATATTTGTAAAAAAAGTAAACGTTTCAACGCTTTAATTCCTTTATTTCTAAAGATAGATAAAAATTGATTAAACATAATTTGTAAATAATTTTGTGCCGAATAACTTCACCGTACTAGTTTTTAAAAGTTATGAAGCAAGTTGAATTTTTTTAATGGAAACGATAGTTGGCTATGACCTGTTTTAATAGTGCATTTTTTCTGGTTGTAATGATGTAAGGATTGCATCACTTATTTTAATAAATAAAAGCACAATACACGTTTTTCTATTGTAAGGTTTAACAAAAATCACATCTTGCTATGGAAAACAAAAGTAAAGCAACATAAGCGTTGTTTGTCTTCATCTTTGACTGTTCGTTCGTTAGTATAATTCTAATCTGTTTTGTCAGTGTGGAGTTGCTTTAGAAAATTTATTATGGTGCGCAAATTTCGAGAAACTTGATATGATCGAATGTTACATCATTTGCAACAAAAACAGTTAACGAACGGCGAAACGTTATTTTTTATTGTATTTTGATCACCCTCAATCATTTTTTCGAAATCTTCAAGAATTTATACAACAATTTTAAAGAGTTTGGGGGTTTTATGATGCCCAGAAATAAAGGTAATTTTGATGAAAACGTGCAGATAAATGTTCTCTCAACACGGCAAATTGCACAAGACGCTGCAATCTCACAACTCACAGTAGTGAGAACTTTAGCAAAATTCCGTTGGACAATCTTTGAAACCCTGGTGGTGATGAAAGAAGATTAAATTTTTGTAATTGGTTAAACACCTGTGGGCCCAAGAAAATCCTCACCGTTTACAAGAAATACGATCTCAGATTAAGTTTGGCTTCAATTTATGGTGCGGTATTATTGGTTCGCAGCTTGTTGGGCCATTTATTTTTAATGGGCCTTAAAACTAGAGATAGATATTTGCAATTTCTTAGGGGAGATTTTAACAATATCCGAGATAAATTAACTTTACAAACCTGTGCAAACTTACAGTGGTGTCAACACGACGGTGCCCCACCCACTATCAGGCGTAAGTTAAAAGATATTAAAATGAAATTTTTCCAAACTTGCTGATAGGCAGAAATGGTCCTACTTTATGGGCTGCACGTTCGCCTGATCGTTCACCTTCAGACTTTTTTGTATTTGGAGTAATAAAGGATCTCGTATATATGCGATAATACGCAACCCATCAGGAGCTACAGGTAGCTGTTATTAATGCGTTTAACAGATTGGGCAAGCTGTTAATTCCGTGTTGAAAAGGTGGGCATTTCGAATACTTGCTGTAAATTTCTTTTCTTTGCATGGCAAGATTTGATTTTTGTTAAACCTAATAGTATAAAGACGTGTATTGTGCTTTTATTTATTAAAATGAGTGATACAACCCTTACACCATTACAATCAGAAAAAAATGCAAATATTAAAATGTCATAGTCAACTATGGTTTCCATTTAAAAAAATTCAACTTTGCTTTATAACTAGCAACTAGCTAAGTAAAATTTTTATCTAAATTGAGAAATAAAGCGCTGAAACGATTTTGGAGAATTTTACTTTTCTACAAATATCTAGTAAGTAATGCATTTTCCTAAATTAACAAAAGCGTATCTGGATTAGCCTTCTAAAGAAGCGAATCTTTCCCCATTTAAACAAATGTGTAACTCTTGTGGTTTCCGAGATCCCCATACAAATAATGAAAAAACTCACCCTGTAGATTTTAGGCAATATTTGGGCCAAACGATAATCAACCCTCATAGACCACAAAATTTACCATTCGGTCATATAGGCAATCCATTGTATCGCAATCCCAATGAAATGGGTGTATCAACGTAGATTTTATTTAAAATTAAGTTTAAATGCGGACCTACACTCATGAATCACACAATTTAGATTTTATTCTTGTCACCGAAACAATCAAGGTAATCAATTTACCACTTCTCCAACCAAATGGGTGTATAAATAAAGATTTCGAGCAATATTCGGCACAAATGCTGATGAATAAATATATAGTTTGGGCAACATTCAACTCAATTGTTAAGCAACAATCATGGGACATCAAATTTAGCTCTTAGTCATCAAGACAATTTATTTTATTGCGTCTCTAGCAAATTTGGTGAATAAATATAGATTTTGGGAAAAATTTAGCCTAATTATTGATAAATACTGCTGAGATGCGCAACTTAGCTTTTAGTGATTCATGAATTCCATTGTGTCTCATCTCGCACGAATTTGGTTAGATTTTGGGCAACAATCGGCCTCAACACTGACTAACATACTATAACGATTTTACTTTCGGTCGACGGTCAGTTGTTAGTAAAATTATTTAAGAGGGGCTAGGCGGTCAACTGCGGTTGGACTATCGCGATATAATCGGATTACTCGAGCGCCAATCTAGGTTAACGGTGTAGAGGCCTAGATTCCTTTTCGCGGGAAATTAAAAGGGGTAAAAGCGGTACAAGTAGCGTCAGTGAAGACGTCTGCCTACCAGGGTTTCTGAAGGCTTAGATCATTTCCGGTATTTAAGACTTGTGTCGCTGTTGAGTCGGAAATGCGCGGTCTCGGTGGTATGAATTCAAAAATAATTTAGTATAAATAATTAACGTACAGATAGCCAGCTTAATATTAGTAGAAATACTGACTTAATTAAGACGGTAACGGTAGTGATTTTAAACTTCAAAGCAACTCGTTGATAATACGCTTATCGGATAATTGCATACGTGCAAATACAACTTTACTTAAATATGTTTTCCATAAATGAAATAGCTACACTACTACTGGCATTAAAAAATAGCGGAATAGCGTATGGTAATTTATCAACAGCAGTAACTCGAATTAATTTGCTTAATTAACAAACTTACTTGAATAGATCTGGACACACACCTTGCTTCATGTACGCACAAAAATGTGTATTTCTATCTTAGTACTAACTCGATTCACTCTTGCAGTATTAACAATGCATTTGGAGTTAGAGATAAATCTCGTTTTATTCCTGAACTGTTTCGATGTTCAAATGAAAAAAAATTTTATATATTAAAATTGTGAATCTATATACTTATAATGGAAATCGTATAAAATAAAATTATTGCATCCTACCTTTCAATTAATCAAAGTGTGTGCACGAGTATTGCATTGGAATTTATTCATTAATAAAATGTTTGAACTTAAAAAAAATTCCGGGTCGTCAAATATCTGCATTATGCGAGTTTGCAGAACATTTTAAGAAGTAGTTTTTTTCGGTAACGTAAATTGTTTCGTTACAATACACCCATATTTGGTTCGTAAATATATATTTTAAGTAAGGTTTTTAGGTTTCACTGGTCTCCTATCCTTCCATTAGGATAGTTGTACATAAGTAACAACAGAGTACATAAGTTATGTTATGGCAACGAAACAGAGATCGTTAGGTGGTTTAGTGTCTAGTGCCATTGCACACAAGCAGGCATATGATTCTTTCGAAGTTATATACGCATCACACGGTTTGAATTACTTTACTTGAATTTTTTTACAAAATGCTTATCCAGGGTGGGGAAATAGAGGTAAGTGTTTTGAAAGGGACATAGGAGATAAGCAAAGTTATAAATTTCTTTTTACACAAGAAAACATTTCTTACTTTTGTAAACGTAGTAAAAAACAATGTTGTCCATGTGCTAATTTTTTGGCAGAATAGGAAGTATTATTTGATTTTCTGATGAACTACGCTAAGATATTGTATAACTTTAGATAGACCTTTCAAGTTTAATGTGTAGCAAGCTTAATTCAAAAAACCATATTTTCATATTGTAAGCTGTTTAAAAGTAATTACAAAGCAGTCGACAGACGGACTGGCAAATGGACAAAACGTCCGTAATAGTGAATTTTTAACGTCTCCACTTAAAGGGAAGATTATTGTTTTTTTTTATTGTGGGACTTTATACTTGCAGTTCTAGCTTTATAACAACATTTTAATATGATTTGAAAATCCTGAGCACCGGACCTGTAGTTAAGCTATCATCATCACCACTGACGGTGCTTAGCTAATGAAACGCGTTTGTTGTTTTTAATTTTTTGTGTGGTTGTGAGTGTTCTGTGCATGTTCCTCATTTTGATGCAAGAATGCACAGACGGACTAGGTACCCGTAATAGTGACTTTGTTTTTAAAAATGCCTAAAAGAGTATCTTAAAATAAAAATTTTACAGTTTTATTGAAATATAGGATATCACACCAAGTTAAGGTATAAGATTTCATGACGCGTTGCTCAAGTAAGTTTCGAATAGTCGAATTAGCTCTGTGTCTTGGTCACGTAGCGTACTCTTCGATTATTACTTATAGGAACACATGAAAAATCTCGTACTAGATTAAAATTATTGAAGTTTCACTTGACGTATGAAACAACCAGGATCGTCTCGAAAACCGGGGCAAGGCCGGGGGCACCGCTTGCTTAGGGCACCCATCTGAATAAGGTTTTTTTTCTAGAACTATGCATTGCTTTTTTTAAAGTCTATAAGTCATACATTTGTTTTTCTACATAAGCAAATTTATTGAAAACTAGTGGAAGTGGGGCACTTTAGGTATTCCCCAGGAAACTGTCATGTTCTTAAGTCAGCCCTGTAATCGTCGTATTATAAACTGGTTGAAACCTGTATAAAGAGTGAAAGTGGATGCAAAACTTGCCGCGCCAGAGGGTTAACGAGTAGCATCAAAAATAGTGTAGGGTCTTGCCGGTAGCTCAGTGATAGTGGAAATGGTGCATGTCCTTAACAATGACGAAATTGAATTTAAAGTTTGAGGAAAGGGGGGCACTAGCTAGAAGTAAAAAGGTACCCCTAATATATATATATATATATACATATATATAGAGATGTTTAGAAAGAGGTAATAGAAGTATCGGACAGCTTACATGACATTTGGGTCATAAAAAGGGGTAATTTCTAGCTCGATACTAGTGCGAGACACAATTTTATATAAATCTGGTTCACGATGTGTTTAAAATAAATTTGTTTGGTATAAATTGATCTGAATATCATTTGCTTAGTTTGGTTTCATCATAAAAAGCAATTTGCTGCTAACAAAATTGTTAAAGATGTTAAATATAACCATTTTCGTAGAGTCATTTTAGTATTGCATTTATTGCAATAAAACTCAATTTTTCTAAGGTAATTTGGCAAGTAGACATTTTACAGGTGTTTAAACATGGACTATATAGTTGGGATTATGTTAGGGATAGTGTATGTTTAGTTTTTAAAGGCAGGAAATACAAAAATTTAGTAAAAGGGTTATAATATGGACAGTATAGACAATTTTCGTACACATTTTTGTTAGCTAATTAGTGACAAAAATTATAATACATGATTCACAAGTAGAAAAACATTTAGAACATTATGGCATACAGACATTTATAGTGCCGTACATTTTATAGTGAAAAAGAGTGTTAGACGATGAGACTTTTTCAATGCAAGACTGAATAACATTATGCATTGCAAATAAGTAGTGAGAACAATAAAGACAAGTAGTACAAACCTTAAACATAACATTTTAAGTGTTAAAAACATTTTTTAATATGAATTAATTTCATTTTTAGATTTAAGTTTGGTTACGTTGTAAATTTTAGGTTTTTCACATAATTTTATACTTTTTCCACATTATTAGATTTAGTTTTTGCTCTTAAAGCAAATAATAGATGTTTTTCTCAATATGAATAAGTTTTTATAAGGATACAGCGTTTTTATCCGCAAAATTATGCTAAATCTGAGGTGAATTCTAGACAAATTTACAAAAGCTTAAAATTTTCATTAAATTAAATGTTTCGAACATAAAAGATATGTTTTCTTATGTAAATTGTCCTCAGAATTCCATTTTTGCAAGTAATTTTAGTGTAGCTTGTAAGTGTATATAGTTAAAAGCTTATTTTGATTAGATTAAGTTATTTCGTTTATTAGTGTTAGGAATTATTGCTTGTTAGGTGTCCTTTTATTCAAAATTTCACGTAGTGTTCATTTCCGTTTTTAATTTTCATTTCCGACCATGTATAAGAAAGTTACGGCCAAAATTCCATTTTTGTACAATTCGTAATTTTGTTCCTCCAATCACATTCATTCTTAATTTTGCAATATGGCTGTAAAAAAATTGAAATTTCTGTAGCAACCAGAAACATATAAAAGCAAGCGCTCAGGAAATCACTCTCTCTCTAGAATTTGTTCAAAAAGTGAAAAAATTAAAACAGTGTTGTAAAATTTGTGATTACATAACCTAATTTATTATCGTCGAGAAATTTTACGTTACGAATAATTTCGAGAGCACTTGTTTTTGTATCGTTGGTTAAAATTAAATAGTTCGGTCACCGATACCTGTCGTTTTTAATAAAATAATTCTGTACGATTAATTGATGTCACGATTTTGTGAAGATTTGTTTACGTGTTTTCCAATTTAAAATAATTCTTATATACCAAATTAAATTCCATTTTTATTTGGTCAAAGTTTGTTTTATTTCTCCGGACAATTCCTTTTACATAAATATTATTTTCGGTAACTAAAATAAAAGTGTGTTAACAAAATCTTGGATACTTAAAAATACATTTTAAACGATATCACTCATAAAGATTTAAAACCATTTTAAATAAAAAGTTACCGTAGTAAATAAGTGTTTGGAGTTTGCCGTTTTTGGAAAGAAAACATCTTGAAGCTTGGAAGTTGGTGTCTTCGAGAACCGAGATAGCAGTTGGATATTGGTAACAACTGTAGCCGAGTGAACATTGCCTGCATCCAGCTGAAGTTTTGAAGACATCATTCAATCAATAGGAAGGACTGTATATGTGAGTCTTAAATTTTATAACCCTGTTTATTGTTATTTCCCTGCAATTTATATTTGTTACATGTATGTTATTAATTAAGAATTTCAATTATTTACTTGTGTAAACACCTGTGAAGCTAATTATTTCCTTTTCTTTTTCTAAATTTTCATTTTAATCCAAACATTAAAGTTTCTAAATTAATCATTTGACATTTTTGACAGCTTTACTTTATTTTCACTTAAGTTCATTAACGCATGCGTTTGAAAGCAAATTGTATTCAGAGCAAATTTTATACTTTAAATTCAATTACATATAGGATATTTCTAATACTTAAAAAAATTTTATCTTCAACTAAATCCTTTGAACCCTATCCCCTTATACGATTTTTCGCCAAATTATTCCCTTATCTTAATAAATCAATTAACTAATTATTACAGTCATCCCAATATATATATATATATATATATATATATATATATATATATATAGTCACATTAATTACTTTTCTAGTTAAGCAACAAGTGTGGTTATCAAGGTCTCAGCAGTATCTAAAAATTTAATATATTTTTCCCATTTTTAATAAATTGCAAATAAAACTATAAGACGAAGGAACTCGAAAACTTTATAAGTGAAATTAATGCCTGTTTTGGATAAAAAGGAAATACTTAATATACTCGGTGTAACGGTAATTAAATTCATATATCAATGTCTGAATACGAATAACTCAAAGCTAGTTGCCTTGATTAGGAAATGTCGACACCATTTAAAAGAAAGTATTGTCTCTGTTGTAAGCAGTAGGTGAAATTCTTATCTTATTGCACAAAAAATACCATATTACATAGGCCACACACAAAGCGTACATGCATAACAGATTTAAAAAAGAAAACCTTAAACCTGAAAATCAATGGTACACTGCTGTCTAACAGCTAGACAACTGCTTCTAATAAATTCATTAAGTAGTAGGTGATAACAGCAAACAATTTCAATGTAGCAAGGTTGAATGTATTCGCCTGCACAGAATTTTTCTTTTTACAAAAACATAATTAAATTGGACACAATGGAGTTTGCACAAAAACAAATTTTTCGAAAATACATATAAAGATAATTAATTGTACAGGTGAGTACATATAGAGTTATGAATTAAATAACAGCTTGAATTTGAGCACCATTAAAGTAAGATTTATATGTACAGGCTGTCCCAAATTCGAGGGCAAGCATGGGGATCTCGCTTATTATAAGAGATTCCGAGTAATAATCTGAAAAGAAATTTGAGCTAACTCGAATGGATTTGGTTTTATGCTCAAAAAACTAAAAATTTCGATTTTTGTTTTTCGCGTTTGGCTACCTTATTATTAGGAATTTTCAAAATTCGATTAAACATTATTAAGGTAACTTTTTACGCACAATACTAATACGGTATTAAAAAATTATGCGACGTTTTGTTTATTCTGAACCATCATCAGGTTTATTTTTTCTTATCGGGGTTAAGACATATTTTTATGGCGTTGGATGGAGAATGTTATGCTGATTTTAGCAATATATAACATTACATGGTTTGATCGACTGCGAACTAAAATACTCTTAAATTAAAAACTAAATATTACATTATCACGATACCCATGAATCAAACAAAACTCGGGAGTTGGCTTTTGTCATGTTATTTTCTAATTGTAAAAAGGGTAATAACTGCAAGATCCTTCGTGTTAGTGCTTTGAAATTTGCAAGTTTCTTTAGAATGTTTTCAAATTCAGAAAAACGAGGCATGATAAGGATATTTTATAGCTGCAATAGAAATAGTGTCAGAGCAGAACAAAGATATTTAGAGGAATATCCGGAGAGGCAGCAACCAAACCAGAGATATTTTTTAAAATTAGACCAAAATTTGCGAGAATTTGGATGTTTTCAGAAACCTCAAAATGCATATGGTAGCAGACTAGACAGAAATGCCGAAGAAGAAATATTACATCAGGTACTATTTGTTAGTATTATACTAATTATTAGAATTTCCACTCACTTCACTGCTAATTTCAGCAGACTTTTTTTTGGAGAGTTATGACTTTATGTTATCTATCTTAGGCTCAAGAAAATCCTTCAACATCTACCAGAAAAATAGAGCAAACTATTGAAGTGCCAAAAATGACAGTTTGGCGAGTGTTAAAGCAACACCGTTATAAACCATTTAAGTTACACGTTAGTCAAACTCTTCGGCCTGGGGACGATATGAGACGGTTGGATTTTTGTAACCAACTTAATACCAAAATGCTGGAAAATCGCAACTTTCACAATCAAATAATTTGGACGGATGAGTGCAATTTTTCCACTAATGGAATGTTTAATTGTAATAACGAGGACTACTGGTCCGTTGAAAATCCACGAATTAACAGGCAAATGCGAGGACAAGGCCACCGGTCCTTTAATGTGTGGGTTGGAATATGGAAGGGTAGGCTCTTTGGACCAATTATTTACGAAGGTATCCTAACGTCTCAACGCTACCTCGCATTTCTAACACACGAAATATCAGATGTTTTGGATGATGTTCCGCTAAACGAAAGATGGACTCTCTGGTGGCAAATGGACGGAGCTCCTCCTCATAATGCTGCGATAATAAGTGAATATCTTAACGGCGAATTTCATGATAAATGGATGGAAAATAGGGGACCACTTAGGTGGCCAGCAAGAAGTCCAGATTTAACCCCTTTAGATTACTTCCTCTGGGGCTATTTAAAAAATATGATTTATAAGACGCCACCGCAAAATATAGAAGAACTCCAGAATAGGGTTGTTTATGAACTTCGTCAAATTCCTAGGCGAACCATTCAAAGAAGCGTAAACAATTGTAGAAGAAGAATTCGTTACTGTATTCAAGAAGGACGAAACTTGTTCGAACATTTATTATAATAATTTTTGTTTGTTTGCCTGTGTAATTATTTTGTTGTTACCTATCGATAAATTTGCGTTGTCGCTATTATGACCGTGTTACATAGACATACTTGTTTGAGTTGTTTGTTAATGTTTTTTTTTAAATTGTTTAAATGTTTTTATATTTTTTTGGATTTCTAACGAGTTTAACAAATTAAATAAGTAGAACTACTGTAATTATTCCTTGCTGGATACAAGAAGGCGGAATCTTGTTCTTCGTATTTTTCTCATTATTTTAGTTCGCAATCGATCAAAGCATAAAGTGTTATATATTGCTAAAATCAGCATAACATTCTCCATCCAACGACATAAAAATATATTTTAACCCCCATAAGAAAAAATAAACCTGATGAAGGTTCAGAATAAACGAAACGTCACATAATATTTTTAATACCGTATTAGTATTGTGCGCAAAAGGTGCTTTAATAATGTTTAATCGAATTTTGAAAATTCCTAATAATAAGGTGGCCAAACGCGAAAAACGAAAATCGAAATTTTTAGTTTTTTGAGCATAAAACCAAATCCATTCCAGTTAGCTCAAATTTCTTTTCAGATTATTACTCGACATCGAATTTAGCAAAAGTGCCGAATTTAAACCTATATCCTATCTCTTATAATAAGCGAGATCCCCATGCTTGCCCTCGAATTTGGGACAGCCTGTACATTGCGTTTCAATTAGTTAAAAATTAAAGCTCAAGCAGCCATAAAAGAATACAAATAATTTTTCATAATAAAAGAAATTTCGGAAGGTACCGGTAATAGAGTTAGGTGTATTGGAATTATACTCAATCCATTAAATGCAAAATTTTAAAAAGCTAATATGTAGTTGTGGCCTTTAGTTTACTTATTGATCTGGCGATAGCTATCACCCTAAATGCTTAAATATAACAAAAGTGCAAGCATTAAGATAAATCTTACCTTACTGAGGTGAAATTACATTATATTAATGCCAAATTCAGTTAATGTGAAATTTCAATGTATATCGTGTTTGGAAACCGGAAATTAGATTAAAATCCCTACAACAGACGCATAAGGATTAGTAAAAATTAATGGTGATATTCTTATCCTGACGAGATTAGAATAAAATAAACAAAAAAGGTTAATTGTTCTCGTAGAGATGAGTTTATACTTAAAAAAACCAAGTAGTTAAGACGAATGTCCACCAATCTGAAGGTAATTTTTTCCAAATGACTCTAATTATATGGGAGATAGCTGTGTTGATGGCTAAAACTAAAGAAAGCTTTATAAAAAAGGACAGACCACATGGCGCACATGGAACATTTTATTCTTAACGAACGCTGCTAAACCGTATTAAACAATTAACTGTTAACAATTACTTCATTTAATACAGACCGGCACAACTTTACCAACAATATGCAAAGCATACATGTTCTTTGTTTTTCAGTTATGCAGCGTACCTACTTTTTAATTATTTTTTACAGTATGAATTTTATAAACGGTTGTGACAAATTAATAAAATTTTGCAAAGATAGCGTGGTACGCAATTTGCGTACTGAATAAATCAATTGTGCAAAAAGTTTCAAAGTGTAATAATACTTCTGCTCCTAATTTCAATTTAGAGTTATACAATAGAACAAAGAATCATTAAAATTATGCAAAGCATATAATATTAAGCCCCTAAGCAGTAACGAGGAAAATAAAATTTTCCAAAGAAGGGGGAGGTACTCAACGAATTTTCATTAAGTCCGCAATACGCTTTAGTTCTTAAGGAGATGGTAGTTAATTGGTATGTCTTGGAGTAACGCCTTACGGGAAAAAATAGGCAAAGTACACATGTCTAAACTATCGCCCTTGTTGTACGTTATAATTTAAAGTAAAGCATGAGAGGAAACAATTTTTAAAAATTATTCAAAGTACGATTGACGTTTATTATCTTGAAAATTATGCAACACCATCATTCATTATCTTAAGGTTGATTTAATGTTGAGTAAAGAAAAAGTAAAAATAAGTTTTGTATTTCAAAAGGAGTAGGCTTTCAAACTGTTAAAAAAGAGTTGCCACTAAATCATTTTATTATTATAAACTTTGTTAGTGCTTCACTGGGAGTATCTAATTATAATTTTAATCAAAAGAATACATATAAAACGTAACAACGTTAATGAACTTTTACAGATTCAAAAAATATTCCACGTTAATGTCAGATAATGCAATTGTTTATAAATTGCACTAATTTTTTTTAAAATAACACTTAAACTTGTAACGAAATATGATTTTAAAGTTTTTATATAATTTAGACTTGCGCGTTTTTCCTACTTTTGCACAGAAAGGTTTATTAATGAGACTACTAAGGATACAAATCTATTGCATTATACAAATGCATTAAATTTGTATATCTGTTTACACCTATACTGCACTTGAAACAGATTTAACCAAATACAACGAAAAAATGGGCAATAAAGACTAAAACACTTTAAATTACTTAAAAGCACTTTAAACATAAGTTTTTAACTTGCTGGAGCATCGCATTAATGCTCATGTATTCTGCAAGTAAATCTTCAGAAAAAGTAATAAATCACTTTGCATAATATTGTAATGCATTCTTTGCATAATGTAACACGAATAATTCGAAATTGTCAAAATTAACTCTTTGCATAACACTTTAAAATAAACATAAATTTATTGTAATTTTAAAAACCTACACTACTTAATAATTTCTTGTTGAAAACAAATTAAAAGTGTATAATTTCAAACGATGTTAATGTCAGCGCAATATGTTATTATTATCAAAAGGTTCTTTGCATAATGCAGTAATTGCATGCTTATTAAATTTTTGTATAATTTTTCAGACCAAGTCCAAAATGCCTTTAAGATAAGAAATATTCAATGTCGACACACAATAAGGTGAAATGTGTGAATAATGCTGTTATGCGCATAATTATGAAACACGGTTGAAAGTGTATAATTTCAAGCGCATATTTTATGCACATGAATGCGTATGTTCCGTATTTGAACTGCGTCTACCTAGTTCCCTACTTTAAAAATAATGGGGACTAAATGTTTAGCGTCCTTGCATAATTTTCGTTTATTGCCTTTGACTATCTATAGAGTTATTACATTATTTTCATACTGAATCTGAATTTTAATGCAATTATGAACACGTAGTATGTTATGAGGCACAACGCAAACATGCCTACGGATCTTTGCATAATCTTTGTACACTTCTTAATTATGGTTATCTCTATTTTTTTAACGACACGTTCCATATTTGTAGTGAGCTATCTTAAAGATAGATTAGATCAGTGACATTTCAAAAACAACCAAATTTTGAGCGACTTTTAATTAATTATAAAAAACTAAGTACACTTTGCATAATTTTCTTGTATTGCCTTCACTTATCAATTGAATCATTACAGTATTTTCGTAATGGGTCTAAATTTTAAGATAGCTATAAGAAATAGTATGTTATGATGCACAATGGAAACATGTCTACGGATAGATTCCTTTAAACAATTCTTTATTAAGGGTTGTCTCGCCGGTTATCTCTAATTTTTTTAACGCGTATTATCAATATTTAAACTGCGTTAATTTAATTCGGATGTGTGACATTTTATAATGTCAGGGTATTTTGAACACCCTGTATACGTAGTGGGTAATTTTGTTTGTAATTCTATTCACTTAGTTAGATTCCGTATGTATTTTTTTTTGTGTGAGAGCTTACTGTAGATAGTGAATGTTTTGCTTGAATGGGTCACGCTGTATGTAAAGGAATGTGTAATGTGCATTGAGGAATTAATTGTGATAGGATCACGATTTTCTAGCGATTTACCGTCAAATTTTTGTTGTCGAATTGAGTTTTATGGATAAATTTGTTTAACGTGTGTAGCGACCTTTAAGGAAGGTGTGTGGCGAGCTTTAGTTTTTTTTGTTTGTGAATTATTATTTCGTAATTTAGGTTGTTTTCCTTATTGTTCCCCGTTTATTGAATGTTGAGTAACGTATTATTTGTAAATAGTTGTATATAAGTGTAAATAAGGTTTATTTCGTTTGATTTCCTTAAAAATTAAGTAACTTAAAGAAAGAGCGTAGATTTATGAGTATATGATGTCATATTGGCGACATGAAGACGGGTAATTACAGTGGTTCAGTTTAATAGTGAGTATGTTGGTTTCAAGTCATAGAAGTAGAATGTGGGACTAACTGCTTGTACTTTAATGAAAATATCGAGATGTTTTGCACGTTGATTATGCTGACGTTTGAGATTTTGGAAATTACCGAGTCCTTACGGATGAAAACGAAATTTGTGTGTAGGGGTATCAAATCTTCCCCTTCCGTTTTTTTAATCTGTGGAACTAAATTAAATAAGATTCTTTGTGAGTGGTGGGATTCAAAATCCAAGATGGATTTTTGGTTATAATTTGCTTGATTCAAAAACTGATAGCGCTCTCGAGTAGTAGTACGGTGACGTTTGTTGTTACACTTTAAGGGGTGGTTTAGAACGTTGATATATGGGACCTTTTGGTGTTTAACGAACATACTTTTGTGTTGTAAAGGTAGTTTATCTACTTTTTTTTGGAAGAAACCCTGTGAAGGGATTTTAATTAAATTGTTCAACCACCAAAGGATTAGACCTAATGCCGATTTCGATTTTACGTAATTAAGTCGTGTTATATTAGTGCTTCTGTGACCTCTTTGGTTTACATCGCCTTTGCGGATTTTTTTAATATTAACGTTCTTGAAGTGCCACTTATTTGCCGCACAAAGCGTGTTGAAATATAAAGAAACTTTCGCAGTATATTAAAATTATAGTTATTTAAATAAAATTATTAACCTTTTGGATTGTTAGTGTGAATAAAACTATTTAAAAGATAAAAGTTAACAAGCAAGTTGAGCGCACAAATTATTATTTTGAAAGAAGTTTTTAATCAATGCAGTAACATTTTACCGCGATTCAATCAAGGAATTGTTTGTGTACAAAAGAATATTAGTCAACATTTGTCAGAGCAGGAAGATTCCATTTCCGTTATAGCTGTAACCGATCACCTGGTTCGTTTTCAATTGTTGTAACACAGGAGAGGTGTTAATCTAGACACTAAGGTAATATAATATTGTGTTTTTTTATTGAATATTTTCAAGATTTTTTTTTCGCGTTTCGAATTATTTTTTTTATGTTAACGAAGGTTTGAAAGCGGTGTCGTTTTTTTTTAAATTAAGTTGTTGTTTTAATTAGTTATTGTAAATAATCATAGCTCTGACGCTCCGCCTTCACACTTTTTTTTTATTTTAGTAGCAAAGGGCAATTGACCCTGAAATAGTGTGGTTACATAATCCACAATATATATATATATATATATATATATATATATATATATATATATACACATAGATTAAGCAATTTAGAACGGCGTTACGCGGAATCCTGGCCAGACATTCTGTCGCCTTTAAGCATTTGTTTTTTTTTTTATGTTTACATTTATATTATTTTATTTATTTTATTATAGCTTTGTTAGGTTTTATAAAATTGTTTTAATTTTGTGAAAACCCTTTTGTGTTGCATAAAAGTTTACCGGTAATTTAAAAGCGTAAAATTTTAGCGTAACGAAGTGACAGTTTTTTTTTTATTGAGTAATAGCGTTAATGATATTTAGTGTTTTATTTGATTTTTAGTTGAGTATTAATTCATTTATAGCTTGTTTTTTTGTTTTGTTTTGATTATTATTTAGTGCCTAATTATTTACGCTGAGGTGTAGTAACGTAACTTTATTAAGTGTTTATCACGCTTTTATTTGACAGGCGTGTAGTGCTATTTTGAAGCCCTATTTCAAGTGGTTTGCTGAGTTGCTGTCCAGCACATCTGGGATTGATTGCGGATAGGTAAGCGTATGTTTTTTGTATGTTTAGAGACGCTATGTACTCGTAATTTTAGCACGACATCCCTTATTTTGACTATCAAACATTCTGGCGCCCAAAAAACCGAACTGATTACGTTTTCATCCCCTATTTTGACTTACGTACGATTTACTATTCTGGTTGTGCAAAATTTATCAACATCATACCTACACCCGTACGCTGGCTAGTCGGGGCAAAAAGGCCAATTTTATCTGTAATCCCGTTCTACCACCCGTTTATACCGTTACAATAAATGACTAAATGTTGAACGGCTTGTAACTAATTATAAAAGACTAGGTGTACTTTGCATAATTTTTTTATATTGTCTTTAATTATCAATTGAATTATTACGTTATTTTCATAATAAATCAAAATTTTAAGACAATTACGAAAACTAGCATAATGCATAATAGTCTGGGTGCCAAATGCCTAATTGTAGGGTAACCTTGTTTTGAGGTATGAATAAAATGTTTTCACTGTTTTTGAATGTTTATGATATGTAAATTTCAGATCCGATTGATGCCACTGTGCCAGAGTTCAGTATTTTGGGTAATTCAAGATGGCGTCTAAGATGGCTTGATCTACGTTTTTCTAAGCAATATTGTCATGTGATAAATCATTTTATGTGTTTTTTAGGTCTAGGAATCCAAAAACAACGTTAGTTTGGGTGAAAAATAAATAATAGCGGGGTTGCTTACAAACCTATATTGAAATAACTTGAAAAAATAATATTTCCTTTTACATTATGGATAATATAGTTAAAACAATAGTTAAATTTCACGTTGTTATCTAAGGTCAAGGTAAAATAGTTGAGTACAAATGACACTAAAATTCATCTTCACTGTCAGAATTATTTTGGTAGTTGGATTACAGCACTTTTCTACTTCATGTAGGCATTGACACATTAAGCTACATGAAATGTTATTTGCCCGACACCTACATCTCATTGTTATGCAGGGTTGATCAGATCGGCATGAACACTTTGTCATTGCTATTATGTAGTCTGGTGCAATTGGAATATTTTGTGGAATAGCAATGGGAATAAGCGCTTTGTTCGCTTCATCCCTTTGCCAGGCTAATGATGTTGGATCTGGGCCAAGTGATAATGGACTGTTTGCAGATAACCACAAAATACTTTGAAGGTGTGCTCGCTTTACATTTTCTGCAAAGCATTCCTTAGTGGGTGGTAATGAAGCAAATGAAGGAGCTCGTAGTTGCGCTTGACCAATTTTTTTGCCCAAAGAAAAATTCTCACTTCTGTCATATCAATAGCACCTTCAATTCCATAACAAGAAGCAATAAATGTTGTGCATTCATCTATTATCTCTGCCATACAGCTGCCTTTATGGCCCAATTCCCGTTTACCAGCGTGAAGACACTTAAGAACTGTTTTCTTTCGTATCCCATGGATTGGGGCTACATAATCACAACCAGACAGGGTATGAGCAGCTGGCAAACTTGTAATTATATTATTGTACTTTGAAACTGTATCTTTGATATAAACTGATGACCTTCCTGGTTTTAGCGATTCCATGCAGAATTCATTTTTCATTTCCAGCAGATGGTAGGAGTACAACAATAAAACGAATACGTCTGTATCATCATATATAACATGAACAGTTTCACTTTCTTTTCCTGTAACTTCAGTTATTAACTGTTGAATCATTATAATGTCTGCTTCTTCTTGTTCTGTTTTCAAATCAGTTCTATGAGTAAGGTTGCCTCTATGTATTTGAACTGGTGTGACATCTTGTCCAGTAACAACCAAACGGTTCTCACATGGGACATTACATCCGTGTGCAGAAATATAGTTGCATAAGAGCTGTATCAATTGGTGTTTGCTTTCGTAGTTTGACAGCGTCATATTTTGTGGAGGAAGTGGTGTCGTTTCAGTAAGAATAAACTTTCTTGACACTTTCCTTCCGCGACTCGCTCTTGTTGCACTTTTAATGCTATAGTCATAGTATCTGTCAAACACCAGGTGGACATGGGCATCTTTTAGCTTGTCAATGGTCTTTTCCAGGAAGTTATTTAGGAAGTCACTCACAGACCCTCCTACTGGTCAATGCACAACCCACCGTCAATAATTATTAGTGAAGGTGGATTACTTCTTCTGAATGGCTTCGACACACTCATAGTGTGCATTAAAACAGACTTACCAACAGCCTCTCTCATGTTTCAATCCTCTTTGAACATAGATGGGGGCACAGAAGCAAGTTCATATTTTAACACATCAGTCATTTTTATGTCTCTGCTAGCTTGGAGCGCAATGATTTTAGAGTACAAAAGTGAAGGGTCCTTCTGCATTGGAGTTTTAATTTTACCTCCTTCTTTATCCTCACTCATGAACACAACACATTTTTTAAGAGTATCATGAAGTCCACTTGGGAGGCTTTCATGAAACTCATGCACAATTACCTTAGCTATTTCATAAGCTTTGTCCACATTAATTGCTTTGGCTGATACTACCTTCCCAGATACAATGTTTACCAATCCTTGAGGATGCTCTGATGGATTTAAGGGCTAAATACATAGTTCTAGTTTTTTCCTTAGCTTGTCCCTATCTACAGCATCACGACTAATTCTTCTGTTGCTTTCTTCTTTGTGTACATGTATTGTGTCAGGTTCCCTGTGTTCCCTCATTTCACAAAGTTCACTTGCAAGTTGGCCCAACGTTTTACTCGTGCTGTATTAAGCGTTAAGCCTGTCAAAGAATTTCCTCTTTCACCATGTCCGTATCTCATAAATGTGCTTTCAATCATCATATCCGACCATATTGCATTCCAATAGCCACTTCTATGTCTCATTACATGCTCTCCTTTCAAAAAATGATCTAGGCAATCACTTGGCATCTGCTTCATATGCATTACATAAACAGAGGCATAACGTAAATAGTTCCAATGCCCAGCAGCAGCAAAGTAGGGCAACATCTCTTGTACACACCAAAGATGAAGGAACCAATTTGCTTCCGTTTCTGCTCTCACATAACTCATCGTTAGTAGAACTGGTTTAATAAAATTGTATACCCACAAACGAGTAGTTCGGCTATGGGTGCATTTTTCATCTAAGTTCTCAATCATAGTTTCAAAATTATTGATGGCATTGTCTTCAAGAACTGGTCGTAGCACTTCTTCTGCCAGAAGCCGTAATGCTCGCATATTCTGAGGAAACTTTTTGCCTTTTAACATTTTTAGCACACCAGCAAATACACACTCAAGAATTTCTGCCATCCCACTCCCAGCCATGAGTGATCCTATGTTCCCGATAAAAGACATCAATATATGCATCCCACCAAGACGAGGAACAAAGTTAGAAAACTTTTCAGGGTCGTTCCATATAATATCCACAACTACTTTGTATATAGATTGATCTGCTGTGAATACTACGAATGGCTGACCACACTCATTGGTTAATCTCTGTGCTTCCAACATGCATGTTAAAACTGTGTCATGATCAGTTGGGGGCAGATCAATTAATGGTAAATACATTACTTGTGTAGCATTCCCAAGTCATGTATTGATTCTCGATGTAATCTTGTATTGAAACCGGTATACTCTGGAGTGTCTGGACTCTGGGCAACCAATTTTAGAAAGTTAAAGTCTACTCTCTGTGCATTCACAATTGAACACTTTTTAGCAACTTCTAAAGCCAATACTTTCAACTGGGGTATTCCTTCAATTGGCAAAGAGAGTGATGGCATAGGTACCTTCTTTGGTCCTTTGCACCTTTCAATTGTAGCGTCGGGCTCTGGAGAAACAGTAACTTTATTTTTTGGTATTCTGGTTATTGTCATTACTTCCTGTTCTGTATTTACAATGTCTTGTTGACTCTTTGTGAGGTTCACTCCCATTGCATGAGTTTGCTGTAGTCCATTTTCTGAGCAAATAGCTGCATAAAAATTGTCTCCAACAACTTGTATAAGACCCTTTCCTTCTTGAAACCTCTTAGTGAAAAGTTGGCACTACAAGCTTTCGCCACAGATGCTCGGAAGCGCTTAAATTCATCATAGGTCGTTGTGATCATGAAATGGCTAAGTTCTTCAATGAGTGACTTTTTCTTCAGCAGGTTTGAGAACGCAACTTGAAGTTGAACTGGGGCTTTTTAAGTAATTTGCAACAATACTACCTATAGCAAGTGCTGCTAGGTTGGGCATTCTTAATTCATTAAGGAGATGCAAGAGTGTTTCACTACATTCACGACTAACTGTGGTGGTGTCGATTTTAACATGGTACTTAGATTTATCTGCCTTCAAAGTTTCCTTTCTTATCATGGATGCCAATGGTTTCACGTGTTCAGATACGATGTATTCGTCATTTTCTGTGCTTATCAGGGTTGTCGTACAATGTTTTCGAAATAAAACAAGACTCGCAATTCCTGATGATGACAAAACAAGTAATTCTTCCCAGAAATAATTTTGCAGCTTTTCAATAAATGTCCTTCTAGAAAGAGTACTCCCGCCGAAACTCAAATATAAACTGTGCAGTTCAACGTTATTCCATGTTTGAGCACTGTTTTCAACCATTTCTTGTGTGACTTCAGTAAAAGCAATATCATTATCTTTTAACTCATCAGAGGATTTCCTTTTTGCAGCCTTTATGTTACGGTCACTTGTAAACAATTTGTGACATTTCCAGTGATACATTGCATCTGCTGTATGTAAATCACGTGTAGCTCCCGAAACCCTTAACTGTACCTCCTCAGACCATTTGTCATTTCTCTTATTGCACACGTCCAAAATTCCTGTCTTAAATTCTACTGTCCTAACAAGAAAGTAAGGGTTATAGCGACATGGATTTTTTGGATCGCGATCTACGCACTCTTCTCCACATAAAAAGCAGTTTCTTCTAAAATTAAAAGATTCACTCTTTTACTTTGTAGCGTGAATTCTTCTTTAGGAAGACTTCGTTTTAGGGCACGGTTTATGTGCGTTTTTGAAGTATAGGTTGACACACATGTCCGGTGGCAGTGTACTACTGGGTTGGGATTGGATGTAAAACACTGTTCCAATGACTCATGATACACATCTTTTCGCAGTTTGTTTGCTGATATTATCGATTCGATCCTTTTAGCAGAACATTTGTCAGTCTTTCCTGGTTTACCACACTTGAAAAAATATTCCTCTTCTTCTTCGTCAGTTAACATCTTGCATAGTTTATCTCAGAATCTGCAACAAGAAAAAAAAAGGTGAACACAGCCGTAATTTAGAAATGAAATTTTTTACATTCTTTGTAGACTAAATTTGACTTTATATTCATATTCCTCGACCTAAAAAAACATATAAAATGATATATCACATGTCAACATTGCTTAGAAAAACGTAGATCAATATTTTGGCAGCCATCTTGGACGCCATCTTGAATTTCTCAAAATGCTCAACTCTGGCAAAGTGGCATCAATCGGATCTGAAATCTACATATCATAAGCTACCAAAAACAGTCAAAAACATTTTATTCATATGTCAAAACAAGCTTTTCAAGATGGCACCCAGATTATAACGGAAACATTGCTAGGAGTACTTTGCATAATCTCTTTGGAAACTTTTTCATTAAGGGTTAATTTTAGCGATTATTTCTAATTTTTTTAACGTGTAATTACCATGTTTGAACTGAGTTAACTTAAAAATAATTCAGATATGTGACATTTAAAGAACGACTAAATGTTTAGCGTCTTTGCATAATTTTCGTTTATTGCTTTTCTATATCTATTGAGTTATTACACCATTTTCATAATAAATCTAAATTTTAATAGTCATGGAAACGTAGTATGTTATGAAGCAAAACGGAAACATGCCTACGGATCTTTGCATAATCTTTGCACACCTCTTAGTTCAGGGTTAGCCATTAACGGCTATCTCTATTTTTTTAAGGGAGTGTTCCATATTTGTAGTTATCTTAAAGATAATTAGATAAGTGACATTTTAAAAACAACCAAATCTTGAGTGGCTTTTAATTAATTATAAAAACGCTAGGTATACTTTGCATAATTTTCTTGTACTGGCTTTACTTATCAATTGAGTCACTACATTATTTTCTAAATTTTAAGATAGCTATAAAAAATAGTTTGTTATGATGCATAATGGAAACGTCTACGAATAGCTTGTATAGTTTCTTTGAACAATTCTCTATTAACGGTTACCTTAACGGTTATATTTAGTTTTTTTAACTTGTATCATCCATATTTAAACTGCGTTAACTTATAGGTAATTCGGATATGTGACATTTTCTAAATCACTAAATGTTGAGCGGCTTGTAACTAATTGTAAAAAACTAGGTGTACTTTGCCTAGTTTTCTTATATTGCCTTTAATTATCAATTGAATCATTACGTTACTTTCATAATGGATCTAAATTTAAAAACAATTGTGAAAACGTAGTATGTTATGCTTAAGCTGCACACCGTAAACATGTCTATGGATACTTTGCATAGTTTCTTTGCACAATTCTCTATTACGGGTTATCTTAACTGTAATCTTTAATTTTTTTAACGTTTATGTTCAATGTTTGAACTGAGTTACTTAAAGATAATTCGGATATGTCACATTTTAAAAATGACTAAATGTTGAGCGGCTTGTAATTAATTATAAGAAACTAAGTTCTTTATTAAGGGTTACCTTAACGGTTATCTCTAATTTTTTTAACGCATATTATCCATATTTTAACTGCGTTAACTTATAGGTAATTCGGATATGTGACATTTTATAGATGACTAAATGTTAAGCGGCTTGTAACTAATTGTAAACAACTAAGTGCACTTTGCATAGTTTTCTTATATTGCCTATAATTATAAATTGAATATTTTCATAATGGATCTAAATTTGAAAACAATTATGAAAACGTAGTACGTTATGATGCATATCGCAAACATGTCTATGGCTACTTTGCATAGTTCCTTTGCACAATTCTTTATTACGGGTTATCTTAACTGTTATGTCAAATTTTTTTAACGCTTATGTTCATTGTTTGAACTGAGTTAACTTAAAGATAATCCGGATATGTCACATTTTAAAAATTACTCAATGTTGAGCGGCTTGTAATTAATTATAAAAAACTAGGTGTACTTTGCATATTTTTTTTTATATTGTCTTTAATTATCAATTAAATTATTACGTTATTTTCATAATAAATCTAAATTTTAAGACAACTACGAAAACTAGCGTGATGCATAACGGAAACATTGCTACGAGTACTTTGCATAATCTCTTTGCAAACTTTTTCATTAAGGGTTAATTTTAGCGATTATTTCTAATTTTTTTAACGTGTAATTACCATCTTTGAACTGAGTTAACTTAAAAATAATCGGATATGTGACATTTAAAGAAGGACTAAATGTTTAGCGTCCTTGCAGAATTTTCGTTTATTGCTTTTCTATATGTATTGAGTTATTACATCATTTTCATAATAAATCAAAATTTTAATACAGTTATGGAAACGTTGTATGTTATGAAGCAAAACGGAAACATGCCTACGGATCTTTGCATAATCTTTGCACACCTCTTAATTAACACTCGGACGGTCGCGCCTGATCTGAGAGATCCATCGTCCGGTACATGTGTTATATTTCTCGTTAACTAATGTGCAGTCTAGTGCCTTTTGGTGTGCCTTCCTTTTTGTACGATTCAGTAGTTCAGTACTGCACGGACGTTTACTAAGTGTTGTTGTATGCAGTTATTGTATATTGGATCAACCAGATCCCAAGCGACTTAATTTGTAAGTATTATTATGTTAATTGAATTTATTTGTTTTTGTTGTACTGCTACATATAATGTTGTGTAATTACGTTTATGTGCATTATTGGTACACATATTAATTATAAAAGTCTAATTTATATATTATATATGCTTTGGACCTCATGAATCCCAAGCGACCTTTTATGTAAAGATATTGTTGCAATCTTTTTATTTCCTATTTTTTTTTAAATTAACTATCCTTTTTGATAAGTTTACTTTTTCAGTGTTATAACTAAAGGAAGATGTCATCAAAGAAAATATTCAACCTGAATGATCCCCGAGATGTTGAACTAATTTATGAACTTTTATTTGACAATGTTCAAGAAGAGTCTTTACTAACAGCATCTTCAGATCAGCAATTATAGCCTACTTATGATTTAGAAAATGAGGAAAATGAAACGGATGCCGAGGAATAAATAGAGCAGTGTAAAGAGGACTCAAACACAGAGCAAAGCGATACTGAAGGGGAGACCGACGAAGAGAATGATGAATATTATATTTGTAACAGGAAGAAAGGCAATGAGATAATAGAATCATTATCATGGAAAAAACTCCGTACACTAATCGAAAAAAGACGCATCCCCGAAATTTATTGGTGAGACTTCCAGGTGTCATTGGAAAAGCAAAAGACGTTCACAGTATCGTGCATACGTGGCATTGTTTTTTTAACCAGAAGATATTAGACATGATTGTCTCTTCCACCAATAAATTTATTGAACGAGTACATGAAAATTATTCACGGGAAAGGGATGCAATGCCAACTGACATAACAGAAATCAAAGCCTTTATAGGTTTAATGTATATTGCTGGAATGGAAAAAGCTGGAAGAAAAAAACGGAATTGAAATATTGCGACTAACTATGAATGTACGACGATTTCGCTTTTTACTTCGTTCTGTACGATTTGATGACCTAGAAACGCGCTAACAACGTAGACAAGTAGATCATTTGGCACCAGTGCGAGATTTGTTTGAAGAATTTGTAAAAAACTGTCAATCTTCTCATTCAGTTGGGGCCGACGTAACGATTGATGAAAAACTTGAAGCGTTCAGGGGCAGGTGCTCATTTATTTCAGTATATACCTTCAAAGCCAGCTAAATATGGATTGAAATTTTTGGCAGTGGTAGACCCAAAAATGTATTACACTTGCAATTTGGAGATATATGCTGGTAAACAACCTGAAGGGCCCTTTCGAGTTAGCAATAAGAGTGCGGATGTAGTCAGAAGGCTATTAGCGCCTATCCGTAACACTGGCCTCAATGTCACGGCAGACAATTGGTTTTCCGATGTTTCTCTGGTACAAGAATTATCAGAAAAATATAGATTATCATATGTGGGAATATTGAAAAAAAATAAGTGACAGATTCCGAAGGAACTAAAAGAAATTAAAAACAGGGGTTCATTTTCCAGCGTGTTTGCGTTTAGAAAAGAAGAAACAATGGTTTCCTATGTGCCACAAAATAACAAAAAAAATGTTCTTCTAGTGTCTAGTCTCCACATGGATGACAAGATAGATTCGTCAACTGGAGACAAAAAAACCAGAGATTATCACATACTACAATAAACATAAATTTAGGAAATGAAAACAAGGCATTGCCTCGGAGACTGTTCCTGAGGGAGCTTGGAAAAGACTTAATTGAGGCCCAATTAGTTAGAAGATTAATGGTTACAAATTTACCGCAAACTATAAGGGCGCGAATTAGTGAATTTTTGCCTGAAAGTAAATCTGCTAGACCCAGTGTACCCAGACCTGAAGACGGCAATTCATCTGGGAGAAAACGATGCATTCCTTGTCTTAGACAAAGCACAAGACGTTTGACTAAATATACATGCCGAAGTTGTGGTCAATATTTATGTCTTCAACATTGCAACTATATATGCACGGAAAGTTGCACAAATTCCGCTGAAGGTGTCGCCGATGAATATTCGATATTTGAGTTGCGTTATTATTATTATTATTATTATTATTTATCTAGCCTATACTTACAATACATGTTTCAAAAATATTCCTATTCTGTATTTAATTTTACCTTCGCACCTAGACTTTAACAAAAAGCCAATTTCGTATAGGGATCTCACAGATCCATAGCGACCATCTATGTATGTAAGCTGCTAGCGACCGTCGGAGTGTTAAGGGTTAACCATTAACGGTTATCTCTATTTTTTTAAGGGAATGTGCCATATTTGTAGTTCTCTTAAAGATAATTATATGAGTGGCATTTTAAAAACAATCAACTTTTGAGTGGCTTTTAATTAATTATAAAGAAACTAGGTATACTTTGCATAATTTTCTTGTACTGGATTTACTTATCAATTGATTCATTACAATATTTTCGTAATGGGTCTAAATTTAAAGATAGCTATAAAAATAGTATGTTGATGCACAATGGAAACGTCAACGAATAGCTTCCATAATTTCTTTGAACAATTCTCTATTAACGGTTACCTTAACGGTTATATCTATTTTTTTTAACTTATATCATCCATATTTAAACTGCGTTAACTTATAAGTAATTCGGATATGTGACATTTTCTAAAGGACTAAATGTTGAGCGGCTTATAACTAATTGTAAAAAATTAGGTGTACTTTGCATAGTTTTCTTATATTGCCTTTAATTATTAATAGAATCATTACTTTACTTTCATAATGGATCTAGATTTGAAAACAATTATGAAAACGTAGTACGTTATGCTTAAGCTGCACACCGGAAAGATGTCTACGGGTACTTTGCATAGTTTCTTTGCACAATTCTCTATTACGGGTTATCTTAACTGTAATCTTTCATTTTTTTAACGTTTATATCAATGTTTGAACTGAGTTACTTAGAGATAATTCGGATATGTCACACTTTAAAAATGACTAAATGTTGAGCGGCTTGTAATTAATTATAAAAAACTAAGTGTACGTTGCATATTTTTTTTGTATTACCTTTAATTATCAATTGAATCATTACATTACTTTCGTAATGGGTCTAAATTTTTTGACAGCTACAAAAAATAGTATGTTATGATGCACAATGGAAACATGTCTACGGATAGCTTGCATAATTTCTTTGAACAGTTCTTCATTAAGGGTTACTTTAACGGTTATCTCTAATTTTTTAGCGCATAATTAAACTGCGTTAACTTATAGGTAATTTGGATATGTGACATTTTATAAATGACTAAGCGTTGAGCGGCTTGTGACTAATTGTAAAAAACCAAGTGCACTTTGCATAGCTTTCTTATATTGCCTTTAGTTATCAATTGAATCATTACGTTATTTTCATAATGGATCTAAATTTGAAAACAATTATGAAAACGTAGTATGTTATGATGTACACCGGAAACATGTCTATGGGTACTTTGCATAGTTTCTTTGCACAATTCTTTATTACGGGTTATCTTAACTGTTATCTCTAATTTTTTTAGCGCTTATGTTCAATGTTTTGACTGAGTTAACTTAAAGATAACTCAGATGTCAGATTTTAAAAATTACTAAATGTTGAGCGGCTTGTAATTAATAATAAAAAAACCAGGTGTACTTTGCATAATTTTTTTATATTGCCTTTAATTATCAATTGAATTATTACGTTATTTTCATAATAAATCTAAATTTTAAGACAATTACGAAAACTAGCGTAATGCAAAACGAAAACATTGCTACTAGTACTTTTGATAATTTCTTTGCAAACTGTTTCATTAAGGGTTAATCTTAGTGATTATTTCTAATTTTTTTAACGTGTAGTTACCATGTTTACACTGAGTTAACTTAAAAATAATTCGGATATGTGACATTTAAAGAACGACTAAATGTTTAGTGTCCTTGCATAATTTTCGTTTATTGCTTTTCTATTATATCCATTGAGTTATTACATCATTTTCATAATCAATCTAAATTTTAATACAGTTATGGAAACGTAGTATGTTATGAAGCATAACGGAATCATGCATAGGGATCTTTGCATAATCTTTGCACATCTCTTAATTAAGGGTTAACCATTAACGGTTAGCTCTATTTGTTTAAGGGAATGTTCCATATTTGTAGTTATCTTAAAGATAATTAAATAAGTGACATTTTAAAAACAACCAAACTTTGAGTGGCTTTTAATTAATTGTAAAAAAAACTAGGTATACTTTCCATAATTTTTTTGTACTGGCTTTACTTACCAATTAAGTCATTACATTATGGGTGTAAATTTTAAGATAATTATAAAAATAGTATGTTATGATGCACAATGGAAACGTCTACGAATAGCTTGCATAATTTCTTTGAACAATTCTCTATTAACGGTTACCTTAACGACTGTATCTAATTTTTTTAACTCGTATCACCCATATTTAAACTGCGTTAACTTATAGGTAATTCGAGTATGTGACATTTTCTAAATGACTAAATGCTGAGCGGCTTGTAAGTAATTGTAAAAACTAGGTGTACTTTGCATAGTTTTCTTTTATTGACTTTAATTATCAATTGAATCATTACCTTACTTTCATAATGTATCTAAATTTGAGAACAATTATGAAAAGGTAGTACGTTATGCTTAAGCTGCACACCGGAAACATGTCTATGTATACTTTGCATAGTTTCTTTGCACAGTTCTCTATTATGGGTTATCGTAACTGTAATCTTTAATTTTTTTAACGCTTATGTTCAATGTTTTAACTTAGTTAACTTAAAGATAACTCAGATATATCAGATTAAAAAAAATACTAAATGTTGAGCGGCTTGTAATTAATAATAAAAAAACTAGGTGTACTTTGCATAATTTTTTTATATTGCCTTTAATTGTCAATTGAATCATTACGTTATTTTCATAATAAATCTAAATTTTAAGACAATTACGAAAACTAGCGTAATGCATAACGGAAGCATTGCTACGAGTACTTTGCATAATCTCTTTGCAAACTGTTTCATTAAGGGTTAGTTTTACCGATTGTTTCTAATTTTTTTAACGTGTAGTTGCCATGTTTGAACTAAGTTAACTTAAAAATAATTCGATTAGGTGCATTTAAAGAACGACTAAATGTTTAGCGTCCTTGCATAATTTTCGTTTATTGCTTTTCTATATCTATTGAGTTATTACATCATTTTCGTAATAAATCTAAATTTTAATACAGTTATGGAAACGTAGTATGTTATGAAGCAAAACGGAATCATGCCTAGGGATCTTTGCATAATCTTTGCACACCTCTTAATTAAAGGTTAACCATTAACGGTAATCTCTATTTTTTTAAGACAATGTTCCGTATTTGTAGTTCTCTTAAGGATAATTAGATAAGTGGAATTTTAAAAACAACCAAATTTTGAGTGGCTTTTAATTAATTATAAAGAAACTAGGTTTACTTTGTATAATTTTCTTGTACTGGCTTTACTTATCAATTGAGTCATTACATTATGGGTCTAAATTTTAAGATAGCTATAAAAAAATTGTATGTTATGATGCACAATGGAAACGTCTACGAATAGCTTGCGTAATTTCTTTGAACAATTCTTTATTAACGGTAACCTTAACGGTTATGTCTAATTTTCTTAACTTGTATCATCCATATTTAAACTACGTTAACTTATAGGTAATTCAGATATGTAACATTTTGTAAATAACTAACTGTTCAACGGGTTGTAACTAATTATAAAAAAAACTAGGTGTGTTTTACATAGTTTTCTTATATTGCCTTTAATTATCAATTGAATCATTACGTTATTTTCGTAATGGATCTAAATATGATGCACACCGGAAACATGTCTATGGATACTTTGCATAGCTTCTTTGCAGAATTCATTATTACGGGTTATCTTTTATCTCTAATTTTTTAATGCTTATGTTCAATGTTTGAACTGAGTTAACTTAAAGATAATTTATTCTATATTTTAAGACAATTATGATGGAAACATGTATACGGATACTTTGTATAATCACTTTGCACACTTTATTATTAAGGGTTAACCGCAATGGTTGCCTCTAATTTTTTACCGCGTATTTTCCATATTTAAAACTGCGTTAACTTAAACGTGATTGGGATAGGTAGCATTTAAAAACAATTGAATGTTAAGCCGTTAGAGCTAATCATAAAAGAAACTAGGTGTGCTTCACGTAACTTTCTTATATTACATTTCATTACCAATTAAACAGTTACCTTATTTTTATAATGGATCTAAATTTTAAGATAATTATCAAAAAGTAGTATGTTATGATGCACAATGAGAACATGTCTACGAATAATTTCTTTGCACAATTCTTTATTAAGGGTTAACCTTTACGCGTATGTTCTATATTTAAATTGAGTTAACTTAAAAATAATTCGGATATATGACATTTCAAAAACGACTAAATTTGGAACCGTTTGCAATTAGATATAAAAAAAATGTGTACTTTGTATAATTTTCCTATATTGCGTTTCATTATCAATTGAATCATTACATTATTTTCATAATGGATCTAAATTTTAAGGCAATTATGAAAAAATAGAGTGTTATAATATAATCTCTTTGGACACTTCTTTAAGGGTAAACCTTAACGGTTACCTTTTATTCTACCCCCTGGTAGTTAATTATAAAAACACTAGGTGTAAATTGTGTAATTTTCTTATATTGCATATCATTATCAATTAAAAAGTGATATGTTTTGATGCATAATGGAAACATGTGTACGCGTACTTTGCATAACTTCTTTGCACAATTCTTTATTAAGGGTTACCTATAATTGAACTGAGTTAACTTGAAGATAATTTGGATATGTGCCATTTAGAAACGACTAAATGTTGAGCGGTTTGTAATTAATTATAAAGAACATATACGCGTGCTTTGCATAATTTTCTTCTGTTACACTTCATTATCAATTCAATCATTCTATTATTTTCATAATGGGTCTAAATTTGAAGACAATTCTGAAACAATAGTATGTTATGATGCACCACGGAAATATGTCTACGAATGCTTTGCATAATCTCTTTGAACACTTCTTTATTAAGAGTTACCTTAGCGGTTATCTCTAATTCTACCCTCTGGTAGTTAATTATAAAAAAGCTAGGTGTAATTAAATCATTACATTATTTTTATAGTGGATCTGAAGTTTAAGGTAATTATGAAGAAATAGTATGTTATGATGCAGAATGGAAACATGTCTACGGATACTTTCCATAACTTCTTTCCGAAATTCTTTGTTAAGTGTTACCTATAATTGAACTAAGTTAATTTCAAGATAATTCGGATATGTGGCATTTAGAAACGACTAAATGTTGAGCGGTTTGTAATTAATTACACTTTGCATAATTACTTTGCATAATCCTTTTTCACACTTTTTTTTACTACGGGTTACCTTCACGATTATTTCTAATTTTTTAACTGAACAATTATTAATGGAAATTAAAGATTCATCACTAAATTTGGTATGTTAAATATTTTCAAACTGAGCAAGAAGTAAGTTTGTAATACTGACACTATAATCGTGCATCCTTTTAAGAAAGTATTCAAGTTGAACATTTAATTTCAGTATTTCATATTTTTAAAACAATCATAACCATAATAAACACATTTTTGGTAAATTATTATCCCAAGACTGCCCTATAGTTTATGCATGATGGTGGTCTAAAGTGAACTTTAACCATAAACATGTCAGATCCATTTTCATATCCTCTGCTTCTGTGGATGTAATTTTTATAAAGCAGTGTTAGCGAATGACGTGTAAGATACCAACTAACGAGTAACTCTTTGATGTAGCCATTTACTGAAAACGGTGTCAAAACCAATCGATTATATAATGAACTGTAATACTGACTACTTTTGATCAAATAGTTAATGACCCAACTCTAAATATAAGTTGAGAGGTCCTTAAAAATTTGATAACGATCAATAAGGTGTTAACGAGCCCAAAGTGGATCCATGTCAACTGAGGGTGAAACTAAAAAAAACAGCTGCAACTAGAGGGCGATAAGCTAAAACTAGACTAAAACCAGCTGAATTAGAAGATCTAATAGTCAATGCTCTTAAAACTAATATGAGGTCTACATTATTGCGTTCGGTGTTGAATAGTCCCACACCTTACCTTTTTATTTAAAGATTCTAAAACTAAGTTAGAGTAGCCATCCCCTTGTATATTAGTTTTAAGGTGAACTGGAAACCAATAGCCTTTACAATATATAAGCCCAAATAGATAAAACGGTAAAGACCTAAAAGCTTATACGCCTTGTAAGGTCATTTCCAAAAAGGTCTTATAAATGTCAACGTAACAAAGCACTATTTCCAGTGTCAAATTTAACTGTCATTAGTTTTGTTTTTGAATTAACCACCGTCGCCTAATTCTGCCATAGTTTTAACGAATTTCGAAACTAATAATTTAAAATCTCGAAGTTTAACAACTTCTGGTCGTCTCGCAATTTAAAACTTGCACATATTAAAATTGATAAATATGATTGACATCGCTCTAGTCTTGGTTTATTACTGCCTTGCTTAACCGTGCGTGGTGAAGTGTATACTGAAGAGGTTTCAAATTTGTTTGGTTTCCTCAATTGGACTTGATCTTGTTATCTTCGATTTGGTCTTAAAAGTTGCTCTAGTTAAGCTTAAAAGATGATGATCCGGACCTATTCAGGAATGTATAGATCTTGACATTAAAATTTCACAGGGCTAAGGTTACCTATATCGAGAGCGTATTGGGGAGCACTAACCCAGAGGTAAGAATTATATTCTAGATGAGGTCGAATTTGGGCCTTATACAACAGAAAGAGTTGTCGCGAGGTAAAGTACTGCTTAGATCTGTACAAAAAGCCTATTTTACGAGCAAGCTGTTTTGGCAGCTGACAGAAAATGGTTCAACCCATGATAGATTTGAAGATACAGTCATTCCCTACAGAGTAATAGAGTCTGAAAACTTAAGATCTGAGCCATTCATACGTAACAGGAAATGTTCCATCTTTTTTGGCGGATACAAGGTAACAGTGAGTCTTGTTACCAAGAAAATTTAACTAGATTATTGCCTCCCCATTCGAGAATACATTAAATGTCTTTGTTGATTGAATTTGCCAATTCAGCTTAAATGTCTTAATTTGACATAGAAGGTGGATTACCTTTATAAGTAGACTAAGATGTCGTCAGGGAAGCAATCGGTCGGGTAAGTTGTTGAAGACATAAATGACCTTCACGCCCGCGTTAATTCTAACTTCTTTTGAAAAATCCACCAAGTTCGACAGGTATTCCTGTTTATCAAGGAAACTAGAAACCCAGTTGATGATAGTATTATTTAACCCAAAACGAGGCGAGTTTGGCAAGTAAACACTTATGCCAAACTGGGTCAAATGCCTTTGAGATATCTAACGCGACTAGAACTGTTTTACCGGAGTGTTCTAATGTATTATTCCAAACTTGGGCCACATATGAAAAATGATCACTTGTTGAACGACTCTGCCTAATTCCATATTAGGTGGTCACTAAGGAGTTTATTAGTTTCAAGGAACGAGAGTAGTTGCTGATTGATGGTTTTTTCCATGATTTTAGACAAAATGGAAGTGATGGCAATTGGGCGGTAGTTCGAGGGATCGGTCTTATTGTCTTTTTGGGAATAGGTTGAACATTTGCTAACTTCCATGGTGAAGGAAGTTCCCCAGATGACATAGATATCCAATAGAGCTCAGATAGGATTGGTACTAGTGCGGGTCGACATTTCTTTAAGACAATAGCGGGGATACCGTCTGAGCCAGTCGCCTAGGAGCTTGTACCGAAAATGAATCGGTTTCATAGCGTATGAAGAAGAGTTGATTAGGGGCACACTTTTTCCATAATCACTTAGGTACGAGTTTGATGCAAATGAATCTACAAAAACATTGGCTTTGTCTACAGAGTCAGCAACTACAGATACGTCAAAAGATGTCAGGGGGAAAATGAACATGTACCAAAGTTTTTACTAATGGCTTTAGCTAAAGACCAAAATTTACGACTGCCCAAAAGAGATGTAGCTAGTTCATTGCTACTAGTTCAAACAATTTATTAGCTTTAGTGATGACACTTTTGCAGATACTTCTCGCACCAACGTATTCTGCATGACTGCATGATTTATTTTTCAAAGACATTGCATTAGCACAAGCCTTATTGAACCAGGGTTAGGAACGTCAATGACCTATACGATTCTGTTTTGTGGGAATGTATAACTCCATCCCCATGAGGATAACTTCAGATACTGAAAGAGCAGTCTCGTAAATCACTCCATCTAACTGACTTAAAACACCACACGGTTCTATTAGTATTGCGAACAATAGCGGAATTAGCGACAGTAGAAATTATTTTTATTAGACAATGGTTAGATAGAACTGGAGGGGAAAGAAGGGAAGTTTTATAAACAAGTGGGTTTGATGTAAGAAAGAGATCTAGAAAAGGAGTATGGCTAGGGTTACCAGGGATTCTTGTGGGTTCAAAAGTCATTTGTGCGAGATCACAAGCAACAGCAAATGCTTCGGCACTATGACCAGCTGGATTAGTAGTAGATGAAAATTGAAGCCAATTAGAGTTATGAACATTGAAATCTCCTACAATTGAGACATCGCAAGATGGAAACTGAGACAGAAGATAGTCAACTTTCAAGCTAAGGTAATTGAAGGAGTTAATGCCATTAAGAGACTTGTAAATGCAAGTAATAAAATTTCATAAATTTAAGAACAGAATGTTATTTTCCAAGGAAGAGAGTCTCTTGCAAGCAATGCTGTCCTTAATATAAGCACATATGCCTATATTATAATCGTAGCTTTCAGTAGAGACTTGTGTTTTAGATAGAAACAAAATGTCAGGTTGTAATTCTTCAAGATGTTGGTAAACAGCATTAAGATTAGACCTGATATCGCAGATGTTGCAATAGTGGATCAGAAAGTTAGAACTTTCGATGACCGAGGCGCTTGAGCCCTGCCCTCCCGGACATCCGAATGGGACAAGATTTTACGTCCGGTATTTGTTACCTAAAACCACAGCCATCTTTTTTGTAACTTTTAATTTTAGACCTTCAATTCGATAGGAAGAATGCGAGGCCGAGAAGGAAGGATAAGGATGAGAATAAATTAAGGATAAAGAAAGGGTGACCGGCAGCTCTTACCGAGCTCATAAAATCGGAGACCCAATATTAAGGAGGAATAAATAAAAATAAGTAACTTATACAGTTAACACCTGGCTAATTCCCCAGTGTGTAAACGCTTTTAAGAAGTGCATAAAGATAAATCTCAAAGTGAAAAAAAGATAAAATTTGTAACATCCTCAATAATTTCCCTTTTTCTCAATTTTACGTCTCAGCCTAGTACCTTACACACTAGTGAAGGATATATGCTTAATCTTTTTCATTGTTTTTTAAGGAAATTTTAAAACAATCGCTTAAATGAACCAGATGTGCTCCACAAGTATTTTATTTATCAAAATCAAGCACTGATATATGTCAGGTAACAGAACGGTGTGCGAGCCAATAAAGCTCGAACGGTAACACTGATAGCAAACGCCTTTCTGTAGTACTCGTTCATCAAAATCTTGAAAAAACTTGTGACAGGGCTCAGCACGATCCGACGGTACTGATAAGCCATCCAGAGGGTAGCGAACATCCAGCGGGGAAAGTATTGGTTCGTGTTCGGCAAGTTTCTTGGTATGATTAGATGCTCTAGTGTTAAAAAATACCTATTAAAGGTACGGTAAATCAGTCTTAATGATTTTTTAGTTTTAAGGAGAAAATGTAAAAAAAAACTAGATTTATCAATTGCAAACCGCTGATTTAGTCAGTTAGCGTTGCACCAAGCAACAAAAAATACAAAAAAGTGAGAAATCTGTAATTTAAAACTAAAAATTTTACAAATTCTCATGTACATCAATCATCTTGCATCTTAACTTTGTACTCAAGAGCCACAAACCAATTGATAACAACAAAATTACTCTTATCAGCCTTATTGAATATTAGAGATAATTTCCATTTACCTTCAGGCATTCCTGGAGGAAATTGACTGCTTTCTGGTATCCAATCTCGCATTTTATACGTAACCTGAGAAATTAGACACATTGTATATTCATAATAAACAAGTTCAAAAAGCTACCCCTTTAAGAACCGGCCATGTGAGAGGTGGATCGGTGTTGCTGTGAAGCAATCTTCCAATATCGAAATACTTAATTCCGATAATATTTTTTATTGTGTTTTCGAATTGTAGAATGTCCAATCGATATTGGTTACTCATCCATTTAAAACCTTTTACGATACACTTAAAACAAAAAAGTGACGTTTATTGATGATGATCTTCATGATGATAGTTTATCTCACCATGTCACGTTCAGTCAAATCCTCTTTAAGTGTGAATGTAATATTAATGGAATTTGTTGTGCGATTATACTTATAAACTCCAGTTTCCATATTAATCACGTTTGGATCATAAAATTCTGTTTCAAAACGTTCTTGTTTTACACGATACGAGTTTTGCTTAAAAAAGTTTTAATTAATTTAAATTTTAGGAGTAATTTCTACTTACGAATGCATTTATGGATACGATACAAATTAACCACAAACATTTTTTATAATAAATCATGTTGTAAAATAAATTTGGTGTTAGCAATTGCTCTCCTTTATAAACGTGTGGTGTCCTTGTCGTGTTTATTCACAAAAATTACTAATTTCCCCTCAAATTAAAAATTTTGATTAGATCTTGTATTATTGAATTACTTTTATTTGAATAATATCTCATTTGTTGATGTTTTGATTGAGCGCTTGCTAATAATTATTTTTCATTAAAATTGGTAAGGTAAGGTGGGGCAAGCGGGCTCCAATTTTTGGATAGTTAACGTTTGTTAGTAATTTTAAAACTAATGGTATAACGTATGGTTTTCAAATTTTAGGTATTTATTTGTTAGTATAGTGAGCAAATAAATCTATAATTTAATCCACCCTAATCAATGACTTGTGGGCGCACTTACCCCAAATTTTGGGGCAACTGCGTATCAAACCGTTACAATAATATGTAATGCATTGAAACTGTTATGGGACAATATCTTGATAAAGACATGAATTTACTGTTTTCTCGCGTTTCCAGAACTAAAACTAAAACAACTTGATTTGTTGAAAAGTTACAAACTATATTTCAGATAGAAACACTATAAAATTGTTCACATACGTCTTAAAATTTAACTTAACCTTCGCGCGATTCCCTTGCGGGGTAGGCAAAATAATACAAACCTCTTATTTTTTTTCATTCACAATCTTTATCCATGGTTTCGTATCTTCGCATACCACCCTAGCTTCCGCAATATTCATTACATTGTTTCTGACATACCCTTTCATTTTTAAGACTCCTTATCTCTCTTTCCTTTATCATAAATTCTACAACATTCAGCCAAATTTTACGCAGCGTACCAGACAAAGCCTTACCTCTAACCTCACCCACATATATTTGCTGCGTTGTTCATTATCTCAATGTGTCCAAACCAACGTAATGTACCACTTCTATATCTATCCATCATTGCCTTTTCCTCCCCACACTCCTTCATTATGCATCCATTCTTTGTCTTGCCACAAGCGCTTCTCAGGAATCCCATATCCACGGCATTTATTATTCTTTCGTGCTTTTTTTGACATACCCATGCCTCACTTCCATACAGTACTGATGGTACAAACGCGCCATTATATATTGCTTGTTTCGGAGCTAGGCTCATGCTTTCGTTTCTCATTATCCTCCACGTACTTCCTTTTAGCATTGATACTTCGTCCAATCCTGCCATCCATTGTACCATCTGCAGTAAACATTCTATCCATATATACCAGCTCGTCCACTTGCTCCACAATTTTATTTTCCAGAGTAAATACTCTACTTTCCTTTCCTGCTTCCCGATTGAACACCAAAATCTTACTTTTGGGCAAATTCACGTTTAGGTCCGTGCTCTCACAGACTGTATCAAACTTCTTCAGAGCAGTTGTCACAACCATTACACCATTTGTATTAATACATGCCTGTCTAACACATTGATCCATGTATACATTGAACAAGTACAGTGACATCACACAGACTTGTCGCAGTCCTTGCTCAATATTACAGTATTCACTCACACCTCCTCTCACTCTAACACATGCCCGACTACCGTTGTATACTGCCCTTGTTGCGTTTATTAGACCTTTGTTTACGCCATAATCAGATTTCCCTATTCACTCTGTCGTATGCTTTCTCCAGATCTACAAACACACAGTACAGCTTCCTTTTTACACTTAAACACTTTTCGATCACCTGCTGGAGAGCAACCATCTGATCGACACATCCTCTCCCTGGCATGAAGCCACCCTGCACAACCCAAATTTGTGTAGTTTCTCGTACTCTATCAATCAGTAGTCTTCCATATGCTTTACCAGGCACGCTGATCAAACTTATTCCTCTGTGTTCCCCTTACCCTTATACAGTGGTACAATGATCGTGCTCTTCCAATCCCTCGCCACTTCTCCACACATAAGTCATACATTAAATAATTCACACAACCTTCGTATAATCTCCCTTGCCCTGTTTCAACTTCCCTATCGTGTTCTGTACCTCATTTATCCCAAAATCCTTCTGAGTTTTATTGACCATTCGTTCTGCGTTCTCCTTCTTTAACCCTTCAGTCGTACTTTCCTCTTTACTGTATAACTTTCTGAAATATTCTTGCCAGCATTTATTGACTTCACAATCGTCCCATAGTATTCCGTTGCTCTTATTCATCACTCCTGCAGCGTTATGTTTTGGGCCTCATCTTGTGTTTTTCAACCATTTCCAGAAGAGTTTTCTGTTTCCCTCAAAATCATTCTGCATTTTCTGTCCTTCCACAGCCATCACTTCCTCTTTACTTACTCTCACTACCTCCTTCGCTTCTTTGTTTCTTAACCTGTACACCTCATACAATCGCTTCTTGTCAGTCTCATTTTTTGCAGCAATCATTGCCATGTACGCATCTTTTTTCTTACATACTGCCTTTTTTACCGACTCATTAAACCAAGCAAATTTTTTCTGTCTAGCTACAGTCGCTCTTCCACATATCCAACACAGTTTTTCAAGCTTATCCTTGCACTTTCAACATCAGTGTCTTTTATTTGTTCGTGCCATACTGTTTTATTCACATTCAATTCTTTACCCAGAGTATCTGCGTATTTCATTCTCGCACCATTATCCACTAGTTTGTTTAAGTGGTCCGATCCACATTCCAATCGGCGCATTAATCTTGTGTCTTTCACTAGGTTTCTAAGCCGTTCACCATACACTATCAAGTCTATCACACTTTTAGATTCACCTCTTTGCTATGTATACATATACATATTTTTATGTTTAAACTACGTGGTCGATACAAACGGGCTTCTCTCCACACAGATGTTCACCATTCTCATTGACACTTTGGTCTCCGAACTTTCCTAGAACGCGTTCAGTATGTTCTCTTTGTATACCCACCCATCCGTTCATATCCCCCACTATCATCACTCTTTCGTTTGGCTTACATGCGTTCAACACGTTGCTTACTTCATTCCAGAAGTTCTTACGCTCCTGGTCTCATTCTCCATTCTCCGGTGCATAGCATGCAATAAGAAAATTTCCCGGGGAGATACCAATTCGTACTGTTTAACACATCTTTTCGCTCTTTCACTTACAATCACCCCAACTCCTTTTGCGCCATGCACTTCAGTCTCAACTCCTGACCACAATGCTAGGCTGCCATTCTCCACCTCCACAGCATCTTTTCCTTTGCGCTTTGTCACCGATACATACAGAATATCAAGGTGCCTTTCGTACATTACATTCGCAATTTCAAATTCTTTACCATGCATACCTCTAACATTCCACGTACCGTCTCGCAATTCATTCCTTGCAGTCGTCATCAACGGGGCCTGTCTGCTTCGACCTTGACCGCCCCTTGTAGCCAGGTCGATCCGAGGCAATTGTATTGTTTTCTTGAGTAATACCTTAGCGAGCAGACCGGTTACTGGCCAAATCGTGCCCCTACTAACGGTATCGTCCTACTACCGGACAGTTTTTTGTCTACTGCCTCGACATGTAAGGAAGTAAGGAGTAGAAATATAGACAGAGTGAAGAAAGATATAAATAATATACTTACTACATGAATATCTAAATGTACATATATACATATATTTCACTTACATACTCTTCAATCACATCACGTTTCAACCAGATTGCTCCCTACGCGATTCCTGGCTCTCACGCGATTCACCGGACTTTCTGTTCTTTATTGCGACCACGTGTTTTAATTATTATTAATTTATATTTCCGAGTTGTAGTTAGTTCTTTTTTATGTAATTTAATATTTATTTATTAAATCTGTTTTATTATTAAAAATTATTATTAATTTTATTAAATTCATAAATAAAAAGTTTACCTCGAATAGGATTTGAACCTACGACCTGTACTCTGCTAGAGTACCGCGCAAACCAACTGTGCTATCGAGATTCAAGCCCCAATCGATGTAAATTTTGTCTTTATATATGGAGAATTGATGTAAATTCAAAATATAATGAGATTACAATCAAATTACTTATATCAATGGAACGTGAGCCTACAATATCGCAAGGATCCACACATACCAAAGCAACTTTACTAATATTAAATTATAATAATTTAATGTTTTATTATTGTCGCGAACCGTGACAACTTAAACGTTTCACTTTTATTCAATTAAAAAGTAACAATAAATAAAGATAATGGCCCTGATAGCTTTTCCGACATAAATTGCCTGCTTTTAGGATTAATTAATTACAATTAAGATCAAGCATGTTAAATGTAAAAGTTAGCTTAAATATTGAATTTGCAGTCGAGGACAAATATAGTTTTTTTTTTATGATTGTGGACCTGAACAGGCTAAATAAGGCCTATCGTGCTAAGCACTCAGGAACACTTAGGAGGATGGATAGAGGGATAATGAATTGCCAATAGATGCCTATGAACAGCTACCTTACTGATGATGTGAATGAGCGAACCGAGTGTTTCTCGCAAAGATAGCCGGAGATGGTATCAAAGAATGTAATTCACCAGCACAATAGCCGTTGTAATAACGATAATACAAAGAAAGAACTGAAACCATCCTTCTATGCTCAAGGGACTATGTGAGAAGTTAAGGACGGGCCATTTATAAGCCTAATCGCTCTCTTTTGAATACGATCAACGATATCGAGGGCGTATTGGAGAGCACTAACCCAGAGGTGAGAATTATATTCCAGATGAGGCCGAATTTGGGCCTTATACAACAGAAGGAGTTGTCGAGAGGTAAAGTACTGCTTAGATCTGTATAAAAAGCCTATTTTACGAGCAGCTGTTTTGGTAGCTGACAAAAGCTGGTCAACCCATGAGAGATTTGAAGATACAGTCATACCCAACAGAGTAATAGAGTCTGAAAACTTAAGAACTGAGCCATTATAGATATTATATAGATATTATGCAACACAATGTTATAATTAAACATGAAATCACATGTAGTACCGAAAATAATAGTTGGATCAACCTTCGAATTTGAAAACAAATATATATATATATATATATATATATATATATATATATATATATATATATATATATATACACGGTGACATAGAAAAAAGTGCCATGCATAGTGCCACGCGATAGAGGACACTAAAATAAGAAAAAAGTTCCTATGAACTTAGGTACGCAACGCCTTCGTTTAAAAGACATAGGGTGTTGAAGTTTAATTATTTTTTTGTTTTTTTTTATCTTTTTACAATGATGTAATAAGCGGACGACATTTTGTGTACAAGGGCTTTTTATCACGCAGAATTCAAATATGACCTTAGTTCTTTTATTACTGATAGAGGACGCCACATACAGGTTTCCATCTTACTTGAATCGGTCTTAACTTTTTTGCCTTACACTGTATGTCATTTTTGACTGGAAAAATTTGTTTTCCCATCTTTTCTGCTTCAGAAAGGTATACCTTATTGAAGTCGTTAGGACCAACGGTTTACCAGAAAAATGCATCCGATGTATGCAAATTATCCAAAGGCGCCAAAGTAACTTATTTGCAAAAACAATGACATAACACTTCAACAATTAAATTTTAATAGCAACAATGAAGAGCAGTGATTAAAAAAAACATTAAATATTTAGAAGATGTTCAAATTGTTGTCCTTGTACTTGAATACATTTTTCAATTCTTCTTCCTAAGGATTGACGGCATCTTTGAAATATTCCTGGGTTATTACGGAATCTATCTGCGGATTCCATAATTATTATCCATAGATGCTCTTCATTATGTATTTCTACAGAATAAACATCATTTTTCATGAATCCCCAAAATGAAAAATCGAGAGGATTCAGGTCGGGACTACGAGCTGGCCAGGGTACAGGTCCCTCGACCAATCCACGTATTTCCAAATCCTCTATCCAAAAATTCCCTTGCCAATTGAGAAAAGTGAGCTGGCACGCCATTATGCATGTAACGCATTTTACCAATGATAGCCAATGGAACATTCTCTAATAACGTATTTAGTTCATTCTCCAAGAAATTTCGATACAGTTCACCTATACAAATTTAATGTTTTTTTTTAATCACTGTCCTTCTTTGTTGCTATTAAAATTTAATTGTTGAAGTTTTATGTCATTGTTTTGCAAATAAGTTACTTTGGCGCTTTTGCATGCATCGGCTGCATTTTCTCGTAAACCGTTGGTCCTAGCGACTTCAATGAGGTATACCTTTCTGAAGCAGAAAAGATGGGAAAACAAATTTTTCCAGTCGAAAATGACATACAGTGTAAGGCAAAAAAGTTAGGACCGATTCAAACAAGATGGAAACCTTTATGTGGCGCCCTCTATCAGTAATAAAAGAACTAAGGTCATACTTAAATTTTGCGTGATAAAAAGCCCCTGTATACAAAATTTCGTCCGCTTATTACATCATTGTAAAAAGATGTTAAAAAAAAAAAACAAAAAAAAGCCCCTGTATACAAAATTTCGTCCGCTTATTACATCATTGTAAAAAGATGTTAAAAAAAAACAAAAAAATAATTAATCTTCAATACCCTATATCTTTTAAAAGACGGCGTTGCGGACTTAAGTTCATAGGAACTTTTTTTCTTATTTTAGTGTCCTGTATCGCGTGGCACTATGCATGGTACTTTTTTCTATGTCAACCTGTGTGTGTCTGTATATCCAGGGTGAATCCTATCTAACCCGCAAAATTAAAGGAGTACTAGAACTCATCATTCTGAGCAAAAAAGTTCATATGTACATGGGTCCGGAAATGCTTCGTTTCCGAGATACGGGTGTCAAAGTTGAAAAAAGAAATCGCGTTTCCTTCAATATCTACCGAGTGTTTCAAAATAATTTTTTGGGATGACAAATTCAAATTTGTGGTCCATTTAGTTGTTGTTTCTTGAGGGCGCCAGCAGCAACCATTTCGACCCCTTTAAATAGTTGCAATTTTTTTTTGTGCTACTCTGTATGCCATTTTGGACTACAAAAATCGATTCTCCTCCCTTTTCTGCTAAAAAAAGGTGTATTTTAGTGAAGTCGCTAGGAGCAACCCTTTCCGAGAAAACCGCTTTTAAAACTCATAATGCTACACATTTCCGGATTTGAATGGTCAATTGTATTTAGATTTACTGCAACATCATTTAGTTGATTTCTTAGATGATTTACCTTTCATTTTTCGACAAAACCTGGTATTTATGCAGGATGGAGCCCCAGCCCATTTTGCTACCCAATGGACTTTTGTTTCTGGGGTGATATGAAATCAACAGTTTACACCGGAGTGTAAACAACCGAGAAGAATTATGGTACAGAATTGTAAATGCGGCCGTATCATTCGGAATAAGAATATTTTCTTTAAGATAAGGCAATCTTTTAATAAACGTATTGATAAATGTATTCAAGTTAGAGGCGGGAATTTTGAACAGTTGTTATAAAAAGAACATGTTTACTTTTAATATTAATTTCTTTTCTTTTTCCTTTTTTAATGTTGGATAGTTTAGTGATCCATACAAAAGTTAGTTTTAAATAAATAAACATTGTGAGCTTTAAATGCGTTTTTCTCGGAAAGGGTTGCTCCTAGCGACTTCACTAAGATATACCTTTTTTTAGCAGAAAAGATAGGAGAATCGATTTTTATGGACAAAAATGGCATACAGAGTAGCACAAAAAAGTTACAATGATTTAAAGGGGTCAAAATGGTTGTCGCTGGCGCCCTCTATATATATATATATATATATATATATATACAGGGTGAATCCCTATCTAATCCGCCAAAATTAAAGGACTACTAGAATTCTTCATTCTAAGCAAAAAAGTTCATGTGTACCTGCGTCCGGAAATGCTTCGTTTCCGAGATACAGATAATATAATAGGGGAAAAGCGTTCAATTAGATTTGTTGGAAAATTAAAATTATAATTAATTTACACTTTGATATGAATTTAATTTTTTTATATATGAATTTAATTGCATTTGCACAAGTGAAATCATTAAATGGTTCTTTATTATGTAAATTCCACGTTATATTAAGTAGCTTGTACGTGAAATAGACCTTATTAAAATTTGCACAATAACGCATGCGTAGCGTCTTAACTGAAATCAAATAGCAAACTGTCAAAATTGTTAAATGGAAAATTCTTGAAAATGTGAACTTAATAAATTTACAATTGAAATTGAAATGTTGACAGAAGAATAAAAATTTAATTATTTTACAGATGTTTACACCGCTATTGCATAAACATTTACACCTATACATGAAACACAAATGCAAGAAATTACACAAATAATGGATACAACAAGGGTTATTATAAAATTGACTCACATGTGTATCGGCATATTTTCAAAAAGGATGTATTCATTTGGCTGGTTCCATCTGCAAACTTGGTAGGCTCCTTCCCGTATCTGATCGATGTTATTGATTTGTTGTTCCAATTGCTGCTGCATGTACTTCCAACTTTTATCAACGTACCTCGGTTTAATGGTTGCTTTTCTTGTGGTAATCGTTACTTAAATTTACTTAAATAACTTCAACCAAGCACTAAGTTATTTATAATTATTTATGTAAATGTTGTATTAAAATGTTTAAATAATTTTCGGTTTAAAATTATATTTAAGGTTGTAAATCTTTAATTTTAATTCACTTTTGTTTTTAGAACCCGATATGGAATATCGTTTATTATTATGTCGCACCAGGAAAATAAACATAAATTCAGAAAAATTGAATAATTTTATTTACGACAAACATAACCAAAACAAAAATACAACAACCGAATTTTAAAAACGTTAAACTTGAATCGTAACAAACTTTACGATTATGGAAAATTATCGGTAACCTAACTTTATTTATGATTGTAGGTTAAGAACAATTGTTTCTGAATTCTCGGCTCTTCATTAAACTCGTTTCAAAATTTCCGAAAGTAAACGTGACTTGAAACTTACGTGTTAACACAAAATACAACACTTTGACCTTTGTCATAAAAATTAAAACTTTGAAAAACAAATGGAAGAGAGAGAGATCGTTTCAGGATCAATTCCTTATATACTATCCTGTTAGCTACAAAAATTTCAATTTTTTTTTCTTTCAATACAAAGTAACTAAGTCTGTGATAGGTTCAAATAAATTGATGATACCTCACGTGACATAATGTACGATTTGACTTATTCTAATCTAAATTTACTTATATCTACAAAATCTTACTTTCTACACTTAAACTAAATACATATTGGTGATCTGCACGAAAAATTGAATTACAAAACATTTATTTAAACTCGTATATCTTAAATTTAAAGGAAAATTCTTTTTCACATAGGAAATTTATGTAGTTAACGCCATTTTCATAATTTTATGTTTAAATGACTTGTACAAAGTAGATTACTACATGGAAATGAGGAAAACCTCGTATTAATTACACTAATAATTTATTCTAAGCTCAACTTATTCTATAAACACTATAAATTTGCAAAAAAACTTAAAATTAAAACTTAAGCTAACTTTATTTAAATGTTCATATAATTTGCGTATCTAACGTCCAAATTATTCAAAATGTTACTCTAACAATTTATTCATCATCCTCAATGTTCACTTTTATTGTAACGTTTAAAATTTTGTCAGTTCAACAATCCTTATAGTTAAACACATTTCTTTAAAAATTTTACACAAAATGTATTTGTATGTAAAATATCCATATGTGAAATTGTTGTTTATATCGAGCTTAATGTTTACTATGCACTACTTCTTCTGTTGCACTTTTATATACACTAATATTGTGAGTATTAACTAAATCATGTCCGTACCGTAACCCTTAATCTTAAATTTTCAAATCTTTTCTGCATTTTACCGGACTTAAAACATATTCTAAATATAATCATAAATCTAAACTGTGTGCTAAACATCTGTGAAATACCCGAATGCCAAAATACTTTATGTGAACTGTAAATTTAATGAAATATTTCCTACGAACTTACTCGTACTTACAAATATAACTTCATCTAACCTTCCTGACATGTTTCTTACATAGCACAATGCTTTTTATGATTGAACAAACTTGTGCAAATATTATCAAGCCTGTTTCATCAAATCAAATCAATTTTTTTCACTCGTTTACTATAATACTTCAAATAAATGCAGTGTAAATATACTGTAATTGATCTCAAATTGTCCAATATAAGAAATACAAGCTTATACTCTCAATTCCCTCTTAAACTTATATCTAACCATCTCATATATATATATATATATATATATATATATATATATATATATATATATATGTACAAGGTCATTGTGGAGCCCGTACGACATATTAACGGTACGCCCTCAAGCCCGAAAAAACGTTGTGAAGCCTAGGGTACCCATATGTATATCGTTAAAATATGTTCGTACATATGACAAAACGCGTAAATACGAATTTTAGGGTGGGCTCCATAATATACCTTTTATATGTGTAGTATAAACAGATTAGTTCTTGTCAACACGCTGCAGAGGTCGTTTTTATATACAGCTTGTCTAAATATACTAACGTGAGTTTGTGTATCCCAAGTAGTGGCAGCTATGTTCGGGTTCTTTCAGGGCTACTTCGTATATATCAAATAAGTCCGAATTTGAAACATAGATTTATTTGCAAACTATTATGTTATGAAACACCCACATGATGCACTAAACAAAAATAAATATAAGATTTTTTAAGAATATATTTGAAACTTCTCTGGAACAAACCTAAAAGCAGCTTTTCTGACATCCACTAAATCTACGATTTTGTTATAAATTGTTATTAAATTCATAAACTTTTATTATTCTGCTAGAAATGAATGATAGGAAAGGGTTGGATAAAAACTTTAAACTATATGTGAGTTATTATGTAAGGGTATCCTAATAGGAACTTAGGGATTTAAATTTAGCGCCATTTTTTAACGACGTAACCTAGAAATTGTATATTTCGCATGTAATGTAGATACACCGCAATTTAATTATGAATCGTTTTACGACGAAAGAACGTATCACACTTGTGCAAACTTACTACGAAAATTCCCGTTCGTGTGTGAGCATAATTCGTAAACTTCGTATATTGTTAGGACGGAATCATCTGCCATGTGACAACGCAATTCGCAATCTTATTCTCAAATTTAAGGTTATCGGACCGCGTGTTGATGTAAAGGTGCCAGTGCGGCCACGTAGTGCTCGATCCAATGAAAATATCGGTACAGTACGTGCATATGTTGCCGAACATCCTACAACCTACATCGTCGATCTCAACAGGTGAACGTAGCGAAAAGCTCTCTCCGCAACGAATTTTGACCAAAGATTTGGCCTTGTACGCGTATAAAATTCAACTAATTCAAGCGTTAAATGTCCCAGATCACGGACAACGCCGAGCGTTCGTTAATTTTGTGTTAGAAGAGGTGAGAAATAATGCAAATTTTTGCAATAAAATTATCTTCTCTGACGAAGCTTATTTTCACCTTAAAGGTTACGTGAATAGGCAAAATTGTAGGATTTCGGGAAGTTAAAACCCTCGAATGACTGCAGAAAAACTTTTACATCCTTTGCGAGTAACTGGGTGACGTGCATTGTGGGCTAGGGGGGTTATAGGGTCATTTTTTCATGAAAATCACGATGGTGAAACGGTAACCGTTTGGTAATATAAACAAGCATGATATTTATCTAAAATTAGTTCTTTCATTTAAAAACAAAATCCCGAATTTCATATTGGGACATCCGTCATAATTCACTTATAAAAATTAGCCTGTTTATTCAAAATGTTCACAAGCTAAATTTTTTCGTAAAATATTTGTAACATTGCTCACATATATAATAAACTATTATTATCTTTTAGTTTAAGAATTTCTAAAAAAAACTGAAATGGTATTCAATTGATCCATTTTTTGTGCAATCACCATTACGATAAAAAATATAGGTTTATATTGTTGTTCTATTCAGTAGTATTAAACCAAAAATGAAATGTAAAGATATTTACTACGTAGAAAAAATTAACATCACAAATGTTCCGGTTTCTTTTTAAATTATCATTATTTTATACTTAATTAGCGCAAAATAACAAAAACGTAGCATAGCACATGTAACATTTAATACTTCTTAATTTTAACTAAACTAAATGACGTACCATTTAAAATATTTACGGTAACGACGACGCAATGAATAATGGGTTTAAGTTAAAAGAATGTTTGTTTTAATACAAAGTGTTAATTCAAAACACTCTGTACTTATAACAAGAACTAAACTTAAGAGATGACTGACAACGGTTTATTTACAGTTTAAAGCTCTCAAATTTATTATGTCAACGTAGTTAGCCATTTTCGTATATGTCATATTATATGGTTGGTCTTTGATTTCCGGCTACAGTTGTGCTTTTACGGCGGCAACGTTATCGGGTCTCACAAGTACCTAAGAGTATATACTTTGTATAAAAAACGAATTGTGTAAGCAACTCCTTTGTCGGGATTCACAGCGCCCTGACAACATATCTGGCTCAACAGAGTACACTTGGTTCCTATATATATATATATATATATATATATATATATATATATATATATATATATATATATATATATATATATATATATATACTCTGTGTCTCACTATGAGGATATCGGAAATGGTTAAAATACATGTTATTTGTTCTGAAAAGACGATATTTAAATTCTTGCTTAACATAATAATTTACATTTAATTAAGTTTAACGTTAAATTTCTGAAAGTCAAAATCAAAAATCAAGGCATCTCCGCGGCCATCTAATTTTGCTTTGGGCAACACTTTACTAATGTCTGCGTTGGCTACATTATTTAAATCTTCTATTTCACGCCAACAAAATTTTCCTTTGTTTGTAAATTTTACGGCCACTTTTCGTTGCAATTTTGTTGATGTTTTGAAAATTATGAAAGTAGGTCACAAAGACTGATATTTACTAAAATAATTGAACCAATACCTATCTTACATAATGTCATGTTGTTTTCTTTGTTTTATACTGGACAACGACCCATCGGTCTACATCTACGTCTGGACTTCATAATGGATGCTGATTCTCTCCATTTTTGTATATCTCCTCATTGTAGTCGCTCTCTGGATCCAAGTCATCGTCAGTGTCAATATATGAAGGTTCTTCCTCTTCATCAGAGAAACTAATTGGTGGTTTTTTAATTGCTCTTGTTTCTTGTTTTTTGAGACTTGGGACCATTGAAATTTTATTTTTCTCAACTTCCTCTATTCGCAATAGCTTTCAGGGATCTAATCACTTCTGTACCAGGAACAATTTTTTTTGGTTTAGGTGGGGATTGTTTTGTTTGGTTAAGAAAGAAGAAGATCTTCAAAGGATATTTGCGGAATATAGGAAGTTGATGAATTAGTATTGTAGAAACACTGTGTTAAATTTGGTACATAACTTTATATTAAAGCAAAATTACAAAATTGTATTCAATAAAGTTCATTCAAAAATCAAAATGTTAAACTGACATTACTTGTCAAAAATAACTGAAAACTATGTATCTCACTATGACAAACATCATGGATAAGGTGGATATTACTGCATTACTTCCCATCTGTAAAAATAAAGAAACTAATATTACAACATTACTCTGAATTTGGGTATCTCGTTGGTGGTTTTCTGTCACATTGCGGATAACGTCTACTCGAACTCGGTTGATAAACATGATCATCATGCTCGTTGGATACGAAAATATCAGACGTTGATGGTAGTGATGACTTTTGAAAAGCTGCGGATGTCGGATTTCTAACGCGTGAAATTTCTCTTTGGAGAGTGGAATAAGGTGGTACATATGGTAGTGATAACCTTCGAAAAGATGCGGGTACCGGGGTTTTAACCGGTGTATGTTGATGTTAAAAAGTTGATTGGGCGGGCTCGGTGAAGACGTTGGAGCAACGTATTCAGAATTACGGCTTTCGAATTTTTGTCTGAGCTGGTCACCGTGTTTACGTCTTGTTGTACCTTGAACATCAACTAATATGAATATGTTGCACGTCGGTCCAAAATTACCCCAGGGTTGGAACCTTTTCCTAGTGGTTTATTGATCCAAACTTCACATCTTTCTCAAAAAACCTTTCTTCAGTACGTCTATTATAATACTGTTGTTGCTGATCAAAAACAGAACGCAAATGTCTTCAATAAAGTAGCTCACTTGGGCTTCTTCCGGTAGATCTCTGAACCGTTTCACGAAAATTTTGTCACTCGCGCACATACGTTCTTTAAAGGTCTTTACCGCACGTTCAGCCAACCCATTTGTTTGTGGGTGATATGGTGTCGAAGTAATATGTGTAATACCGAAAGATTTACAGAAATTATTAAACGTCTCTGACACTAGCTGGGCTCCATTGTCAGTGACAATAAACTTTGAAAAACTAAGACGCGAAAAGATTTATCGAAGAGCAGCAATTGTTGTATTTGAAGTAATATGTTCTACTCGTATTACTTCTAACCATCGAGTATATTCGTCAATCACGATTAACCAAATTCTTCCTTCAAAAATTCCCGCAAAATCTATATGTATTCTGGACCAAGATTCTGGTGGAGGACACCGTGAAAACAACGGTAATTTAGTGTCGTTATGCCGGGATTCCTGACAAGAGGTACAAGTTCTCACATGTTCTTAAATATTTTTGTCAATTCCTGGCCAATAAACATGCAACCTAGCCATGGATTACATTGCAGAGATTCCCGTGTCATTTTTACGTAAAAATTTCATGGTTGACTTGATAGATGTTAAAATAGTTCAAATCAGTGTACTTTCACTAAATGTGAGTTTTTCATGAGAACTGTAATATTTAGCAATAGGGAAGTGTAATATCATTTGATAGAGAATAAAATTCTACAACTGACGTTGATATAAAATACGGGGGGTTCCATTTGAAATAACCAAGTTGTTGCAATTTAAATATTGACAATGTAAGGTCAACATTTTTGAACACCTTGTATAAGATAATCAATTTTTCACAAATGCAACATGAAACTTATTCAATTAGTGGAACAGTACCCAAATTTAGTACAGAAGCTCTCATGAAAAATTTAACTACAAACGTGTCTAAATCATTACTTCATTTTCACAAAATGCAATATATCTTAAAAGCCTTTAGGTTTAGTAGAGGTAAACCTTAATGAAACTCACTTTTATTTTGACCGTATAAATCGAAAAAGTAAGAATATACAGGGTGTCCCATTAAAAAAAATTGACATGTATCGGGTAGATAGATATGTAGTCACTCAAAAAATAAAACTTTCTTAAAACTAAGATATATAGCCACAATCTTCCGTGTCGTATAACGTGAATAACCCTGTATATATATATATATATATATATATATATATGTTCGCTTTAGAAATTGATGTTGCTTCAACCTGAAACTAAATTATTGAACAAACTCGTTTTATGGAAAAACAAGTAAACGATGAATATAATAAAGTTAAAAAAAAATTGACAATAACAAGCTCTATTTACTACCTTAATTTTGATTATAAATGAGACTACCATAGAGCTACTGTTAGTAACGATTATTTAACTTAAGTAAAACTAATTTATGGAATTATTAATAGAAATAAAATGCCTTGATTATACTGTACTTCTGTTGGTTCCAAAATGACGGCCTGCTGAATCAGCGCTTGGAAAATTTCGTTGCGTACATTTTACATGGAAGTTGAAATAAAACTGGATTCGGATGCATCAAAATTCTCCAAATTGGTTTAATGGGTATTAAAATTCCACTTCATAGTAGCAAAGGTTATTGCGTCATTATTGGTTGAACGTAAATGTACCGTAAAGTAACTAACGGTAAAATGCAATTGGTTAAGTAATTATGCGGATAAATAGAATAAAGTAAAACGTAAAGTAGAAGTAAATAATAGTGCCTAAAAGATCAAATGTCTCAAGGTTTATATAATAGTTTTAAATAACTTACCATACAAATTATGCAGCACTTATTAAAAAATTTAACAAAGCAACAATGGATGCGCTACATCCACCTTAAAAGTATCACTAAAAAAGAGTCACTAAAGTAGTCTTTGCGCATGAATGTGCAAACAATATGCGTACGAGTTTATTTTTACAATAATTGAATGCATGTTTTTATGCAACTATGCATTCCTGACAGATATGAAATTTTGACGTCATAACTTCCTAATATCATTGCCCATTTTAAAGTCGATTGCTAACCACTTTTGGAGTCGTTCTATTTTCTCCTAAAATTCTCTCCAAAAGTTTGTGAGCGGTCAACAGGGATGCGTATTGTATGTGTATTGATAAATGTTCTGGATGCAAATGCAATAGGTCTATGAACACCACTAGAAAATTCATGAAAAAGTACTGCCCCAGCACCTTTAATGCTAGCAGCGGTAGTGTTAGGTCGGAGTGTACGAGGGTGTCTGATGAAGTAAGTTTTTAATTCACTAAATAATTTTTTTTTCTCTGTCCAGTTAAATATATTTCCTTTTTTACCATTTTACATGTAAACTGGCAATGAATCGTCCGTAGTAACTAATTAATCCTGAACATGATCGTAGTTCTGTCAAGTTTTTAGGACTTGGCATTTCTCTTATTGCTGTTATGTGTTCTGTTGTTGGATGTAAACCTTTTTCATCTTTTTTCATCTTTTTCCCAGAAAAGTTACTGGTTGTTGCAGTCATTTAGTAGTCTTTGAAAAACAGATTTTACACGTTCCAAATGCTGATCCTTAGTGGGTGCCATCTGTGCCATCAAGATCGGATAAAATTTGATCCATAATTTTTTGAAATAAAGCAGGAGCAAAATTAACGCCAAACGGTAAGCGTTTATAAGTAAAATAGCCTTTGTGAGTAGAATTTAGTGAAAACCTAGGAAGTGGATAATCGTTTTTCTTGACATGTGGATTAATGGAAACAGAAAAGTCGCCTTAAACTCGAATACTACCATTAGATTTGACTGCAATTACAACAGGCGTAGCCCATTCGATTGGTGTTGTTAAAATGTTCACTGGTTCTTCTTTAACCAGTCGCGCTAATTCGGCGGATACTTGTTCTTGAAGTGCTAGTGGGACAGAACGTGGTCGAAAAGTTTTAGACGTGATGAATTTTTACCATACGCCCACGTATGGCACCGATACGCCCATCAACAAGTTCTTTGTATTTAATTAACACGTCCTGAAATTGTGAATCGGAACAACCATTAATTTGTGAAACTTGTTGATTGACATTATTTTTAACTTGACAAAGCCGAAAACCAGGAGGAAACTATAAATTAAAATCTATGCATCAGTCAAGGCCAAATAAAGGTATATCATTGGATTTAGTGACGTATACAGGAAGATGACGATATTATCTACTAGTTCAATTTTAATTCGTTTGCTATTTAATTTCAGTTTGAGTAAATGAACTTTAATATGTACGTTTCCGAATCCTTTTCTTAGTTAAAGGCACCAGCTAGCTCAAATGTTAGAATAAAGGAATGATTACTGTTATCATTGACCAAAATTATGCTCAATTCGACTTACTTACTTATCTGGATTCCTATTGAGTTTCTTCTTTCTGCATTTACATATTCAATATTTGTATAAACTTTTGATATTAATAAACTTCAGGAATAAAAGTAAATCAAACGTTATACTCTTTTAATTACACCCAAAATCTGAACGAAAATGCACCAATGTGTTGTTTATAAACATATACAAAATCAAACCTATAATTTCAAATAATATTATTGAAACTAACATATAACAATAAAATCTTTATCAGAATTAATCGGATTGTTGTTTCGTTTAATTGCGATGTTCACATTTGAAGTATAGAGAGAATAAAACTTATAAACGTTTTATTTATTCACACAATCAAAAGGTTCTGACTTGTTACTTTCGTTGAAAGCTGATGACGTAACCCTGCCTTTCTCTCTGCCAATTTGAGGCCTCGTTTAGGTTGACGGGCTGCCTCTCCGATGATGTCACTATGCTGCCAAACTGGAACCGCTTCATTTGTTATCTCTATCTGTTCTTATACCTTTGTTATGGATGAAGATGACATCAATTTTTCTTCCAATAATTTAACGATTTTTGTAAATTATGGCTTGGTATATTTACAATTGTCAATTATTACTTTACTTATTATAGTTTTGTTACGAATGGCCTGCGCTACTAACTGCAATGCCCAATCGTACTACACTTCATTAACACTTCGAGTTATTCTTTATACTTCGATTTATTAATTTGGATCGATTACTGTCCTTTATATTTATTGTTCACTATTTAAACCCATTGCATATGAAAAAGAGAATTGTATTCTCAAGAAAATGTATTTCTCAAAAAGAAAGCGTGATAAAGTTTGATTATTAACAAAATTGTTAACATAAGCCCACCAGTATGACTTAGCTTTCTTTTTGTTCAGAGGCGAGAACGCCATGACAAAACCACCGCCCGACCGTTTCGACAATATCAATGTTGTGACTCATCATGGCGTTCTTGCCTCTGAACACAAAGAAAGCTAAGTCATACTGGTGGGCTTATACTAACAATTTTGTTAATAATCAAATTTTATCACTCTTTCTTTTCGAGAAATACATTTTCTTGAGAATGCGATTCTCTTTTTCTTATACAATAGGTATAGTCGAGATATTCCATGACAGATCTACCCGCTCCTGATGAGTTACAACGATGACGAAACCGGTCGGGCGGTGGTCTTGGCATGGCGTTCTCGCCTCTGAACAAAAAGAAAGCTAAGTCATACTGGTGGGCTTATGTTAACAATTTTGTTAATAATCAAGTTTCAACCCAGTTGAATGCCGCTCTGATACATACGGAATGCGTTATCTTCACATACTATGTCACTTTTAATGCGAATTTTAAAATTATGGTGTAATCCTTTTTATTACCACCAACTCGATAGCAATAGCACCTTTTATTATTTATTGTAGCCCTTTTATTATTTTAATAAGCAAGGTATTTGCGCTTCTTCCCTTGCAATTCGTACCTCGGCGACAAATTACTCCGTTGGAGCTTTTCAACTAACTCTGATCGCTTACTTAAGGCGACTGTTTTTTAAAACTACACATAATTATAATAGAGCCATTCCCTTCTCCTTCAACGCATTTTATGCACTTGTAGCTGCCGTGTATTTTAAATATTTTCGGATTAAATATATAGATAACTTATTGAAGCGTTTGTCGCTATATGGTTATTTTGCTCACATTTATAAAAAAAAGTGCGCAACATGGTAACACAAACTAAATTATCCCTACCTCTCCATCTAGCTGACTTTCCAACTACAGTGTTGGAGATTCAGCGATTAGAATTTAAAAAAAAGTGATCAGTTACATTTTAAACTGCTTTTGTGAACGTGCTGCGAGAAGTGTGGTCATTTTTCTCATTAAGCGACAAGCCGCGTTCGTATAAAATTAAATAATGAGCCGTAGATAAAAACTAATAGAATTGTCCTTGCACCAAGGCCCCAGAAGGTATATATAATACATGATTACTAAGAATGTGAAAAATTTCGCATTTCTAAGAAATGTTACTACTTTCTATTAGAATGTGAAAAATTTCGTATTTCTAAGAAATGTTACTACATTGGCGTTCTATTAGAATGTGAAAAATTTCGTATTTATAAGAAATGTTACTAAATTGGTGTTCTATTAGAATGTGAAAAATTTCATATTTCTAGGAAATGTTACTACTTTGGCGTTCTATTAGAATGTGAAAATTTTCGTATTTCTAAGAAATGTTACTATATTGGCGTTCTATCAGAATGTGAAAAATTTCGTATTTCTAAGAAATGTTACTACTTTCTATTAGAATGTGAAAAATTTCGTATTTATTAGAAATGTTACTAAATTGGCGTTCTATTAGAATGTGAAAAATTTCATATTTCTAAGAAATGTTACTACTTTGGCGTTCTATTAGAATGTGAAAATTTTCGTATTTCTAAGAAATGTTACTATATTGGCGTTTTATTAGAATGTGAAAAATTTCGTATTTCTAAGAAATGTTACTACTTTCTATTAGAATGTGAAAAATTTCGTATTTATTAGAAATGTTACTAAATTGGCGTTCTATTAGAATGTGAAAAATTTCATATTTCTAAGAAATGTTACTACTTTGGCGTTCTATTAGAATGTGAAAATTTTCGTATTTCTAAGAAATGTTACTATATTGGCGTTCTATTAGAATGTGAAAAATTTCGTATTTCTAAGAAACGTTACTACATTGGCGTTCTATTACAATGTGAAAAATTTCGTATTTCTAAGAATTGTTACTACATTAGCGTTCTATTAGAATGTGAAAAATTTCGTATTTCTAAGAAACGTTACTACATTGGCGTTCTATTAGAATGTGAAAAATTTCGTATTTCCAAGAAATGTTACTACGTTGGCGTCCTATTAGAATGTGAAAAGTTTTGTATTTCTAACAAATGTTACTACATTGGCGTTCAATTAGAATGTGAAAAATATCGTATTTCTAAGGAATGTTACTACATTGGCGTTCTATTACCGTTGCTTCTTATCTTGATTTTCTATAATGATTTGCAGTTTTATTTTTTAGAGATAATTTCTTTTGTATTTTCTTTTAGTGGTTAGTGTTCCTTGGCATCTCGAACAGCCTCCAATCGATCTCGGTGGTTCCATTCGAGAGCAAAGAATCGACAGTTGTGAATCGAACGCTCCTTCCGAACACAGAAATGTACGCTGGACGCCTAGGATATATCGGTAAAGATAAGACAACCTTATGGTCAATGCATCCACCACGTCCTAACATTCGCACACAAAAGCGAAATATAGTTACGGTGTAAAGGCAAAGGCAACCAATGTAAAGAGTATCGTTGACGCATTGAAGTTATTTTTCCCTGATAATGTATTGCTGAACATTGTAAATTACACTAGTGCGTATTAAGAAAATGCGTAGAAAATACTCTCGTGCGAGGAACTGTCACGATACAACGCCCGAAAGGCTGTCTCCCTCATTGGACTGTTATATATGGCAGGAATAAAGAAAGCTAATCACCTCAACGTTCAAGAGCTTTGGACCAACGACGGAACAACGCCTGAGTGTTTTCGGGCGGTAACGTCTAGTCGCCGATTTTATGTGTTGTTAGAAGCACTTCGATTCTACGATGTAGAAACGAGAATTAAAAGAAAGGTTAAAGACAATCTGATGCCTATTAGACAGGTATTTGACGAATTTGTAAACAGGTGCACTGAGTATTATGAACCGTCCGAATGTCTTACTATGGATGAAATTCTACCTGCTTGCGGAAGTTGAGGCAACTTCGGACATCCCTGTAGCTGGCGGGGTGATCCCCACCGCAGTTCACACACTTTGCCCGGTCTCTACGGGGTTTTGTGCATTCACTGCCGTGGTGATCGCCGGCGCTCTTGACACAGCGTGCTGCCACCCAGCAGCAACGCTGTGCGTGACGGAAACGTTGACACGGTGACACTGCCCGATGCCGGATTTCCGCCGCAAATCCTCGACAGTGATTCGGAGGCGGGCGACGTGCTTCACCTCTCGGATCTTCTTCCTGTCGTCCTCGGACGGCAACTCCACCATCACGAGGGGGATCAGGCGTCCTCGCTGCTTCAACCTAAAAACATTAACACCTTGCGTGTTTTAGCTCTGAGCTAACGTCGACCTCGGATAGCTCTAAGGGCACGTCGCGTATTACCACATTAGCAAATCGCTCGTTCTTTGCCTGGTAGGTGTAATACAGAGTACCACACCTATCTATATACCTAATCAGCCTGTCTCGGTGCTGGAGTGAGGCAGGCTGAATCCGGATTCCCACGCTGAAGGCCTTGACCCTCGTGAAGGCGATCCGCTGTCGGTCCATTTCTCGGGAGAACGCGATCCAGTTCTCCTTCTAACGAAGGATTACCGGAGGCACCTTCTCCCTGGCATCTTCTCTTGCTGCCTCCTCCATCGCTTCTGGGCTGTCCGTGTAGGGCTCGAGAGTCTCGAGCCGCCAGTTGTCGGTAGGCGGCGGCGTAGGCTGGCGAACCTTCGGCGTCTTCTTCGGCTTCTTTTTCTGTGACCTGAAGTCGTCGTCGGTGAATCTCTGGCTCTGGTCTTCTTCTCGGATCGGTGTGGGTTGTGCGGCGGCCGACGTCGTCGGAGCCGTTAGTGGGGCCACCACTAACGGGGCGACGTCTGTCGGCGGGGTCTTCTTTGCTCTTCTCCTCTTCTGTCGCTGTGGAGATGGTAGGCGGCTAGGCATGGCGGATCCATACCAAATCGGCGCGTCGGTGCTCGAGAGCTAAGTAGAGGCTTACGTTTGAATGCTCAAACAGCTCTGCATTCAAAATGGAAATTTATCCAGGTAAATAACCTTGCGGTCCCTTCAGACATGAAAATAAAGCAGATAGTGTTGTGTTGAGATTGTCATCCCCTTTTCTGAATAGTGGCAGAAATCTTACTATGGACAACTATTTTACATCCATTCCGTTAGCAAAGAAATTATTGGAAAAAAATACATCGCTCGTTGGAACTATCAAAAAAAAAAAAAAGAAATTCCACCTCTTTTTGTCAATACAAAAGTAAAACCAGTATGCAGTAGCATGCTAGTTTCATATACACCTAAAAAATACAAAAATGTAATTCTGTTTTCAACCCTACATTCGGATCATAAAATTGATGTAGCGACACTCGACTAACATAAGCCAGAAATCATAACGTTTTATAATAAAACCAAAGGCGGTGTCGACGTCGTTGATGAAATGGTCTCGCTATATTCCACTTCACGAATTACCTGCAGGTGGCCCCTTACAGTATTTTTTTGTCTACTGAACATGGGTGGCTAAATTCCCAAATTATATATTTTTCCAACACAAATGATAAACTTGATCGTCGAATTTATCTAAAACAATTAGCAGTAGATCTTATGAAGCCTTTTGTTATATCACGCTTGTCGATATAAAATTTGTCAAGTGATTTGAAGACATCAATGCGAAAATTTACTGGAATTACAGAAGAAAAGCCGACACCCAGTACGAGTGCCGCCAGTAGATGTGAGATTTGCCCTAGGAGAAAAAACCGAAAAACTAAAAATTCCTGCTGTGGGTGTAATTAATATCTTTGTAATGAACATGCTAACTTTTTGTGTCAGCAATGCTTACATTAAAAAAGTCTAGTTGTATTTATTGATGCTGCAATAAGATTTTGAATTAGCATGTTGCAAAATAAAATTATGGTGCGTCATGTGTCAATGACAAAATTTACAGAGTTTACTAATTTATATCACATTTTCGGCTAGTTTAACACTTCTAGCCTATAAAATCATTAATTATTTTTGCAGAAAGAACAAGTAATCGTACCACAAAGCTGTTAATTATAACTTACGATAACGAAGCTTCAGTACTGCGTAATTTAGTGCGTGGTCAAAATGCTCACGCGCACCAAACCGTGTTATACTTTAGGTAAAGTGCATTTCACGAATAATTAGACCTCTATAATATGGCTGCCATTTCACTATGAACAACATCTAGTTATAAAATAACTAAAATGCTGTAAGTGTAACATTGTAATGAAAGGGATATTTCAGTTGGCTACTCTGAAACGCATTTTCCATCTTTTCCTACAACATTATAATAGCAAAAGACAAATATAATAAGAATAACAAATACGACCTTCAAACGTCTTAAAATATTATTTGCCGACTTAGTAGCGTATCACGCGAGAGGTAACTTAGGTTAGTAAAATTGAAAATTTTGTAATTAAATTAATTATTGTAAGAAATAAACATCGTTAAAATAAAAGAATGTTCCAAACAAATATTATTATTGTTAAGAATTTCTGAAAATTTCTATTATTAATTCGTAATTAATGTTGAAACTGCAAATTACTCTTTTAGCATAATGTGAATTAGAGATCATTAATGACAACTTGCTTTGCTTATAAATGTGGAATCAATTTTCCATTTTGCGATTATACTGTAAACAATAATTTGTAACGGTTGTAGTGATTGTGTAGTTTTTATACTAAAATGGAAAAAAGTTTTGTTTTAACTGAAGACGAGAACTTTATTGAAAATTTGCACAGTTATAGTACAACTTCGGTAAGATTATACAATATTTTCTTAATTGTCATATTTTAACTGTTATTACAGCGTAGATCATATATATATATATATATATATATATATATATATATATATATATTATTTATTTTAAATGTTTATAATTCTGTCATTTTTAATTACACAATAATTATTAATAAAAAAATAATTTACTACATACTTGTTCATTTTTTTTAAATTTGTATTAAAATAGTTCAAATAGTGTATAATAATAATACTAGGTGAGCGTGGTGATGGCGAATTTATTAATAATAAATTTATTCAAACGTTTTTCACTTTTTTGTATATGACAAAACGTACTACGCCAATGAGTGCTCCCGCGCTTTATTTGGCGACAAATTTAAATGGCGGCCACATTGCAGAGGTCTAATTACTGGTGAAATGCACTATAGCGAAAAATGCCGAGTTGAAGCTCCCGTTGCAGTCTATGTTCACACCGTGTATTTCAAAACGTTGTATACAGGGTGTCCACAAATTCTTTTAACAAAAAAAAACTGTAGATTCTAGAGCTGATTCTATGCCGATTTAACGTAAATTGCCTTAATACAAAAATACTTACTGAGAGAGCTGGAGCTCTTGGAAGATGGTGCCCTTACATCGGTTTAATTCAAAATGGTTTCCTTATAACTATAGCGTTCTGTAAGATTTATTTAGTGGAATATACCCAATCGTATTGTTATTCACAAATTTTTTGTTTTTCAAAATTTCGCAATTTTAACATAAAATTTAAAAAAATTCGATTTTTTCATACTCTTGTCTCAAGTCGCTACGACGCACCGTTTTCGAAATAAATCGATTTGAACTTTTCATGTGTTAATCATACTTTTATAAAATTAACTAACGAATTCATTTACGATTATGAAAGATGGCTATGGAAAATAAACAATATAACAATTGCGTGAACGTCAAAATAACTAGTATTACAGATACTAGCTGAGGTTAAAATGTCAAATAAGTTTTAAGTGAAAGATTTTTTATTGTTGTTATGATACCGTAACTACAAAAAGTTGAATATTGTTAGAATGGTTTCGTTTAGTAATGAAGAATATGCCGATATGCATTTAGTGTACGGCGAAATGCAATTCAACGCTCGGGGAGCAGCACGTAGATATGCATCCAGGTAGAAGGCATCCTGCTCCTAAATTATTTACGCTTCTTCATCAAAGAATCAGGGAAACAGGATCGGTAATTCCTAAAAATAATGAAACGGGAAGACATGCTGATGTAATGGAAGAATATCAGGATGATGTTTTAATGGAAATTGAGTACAATCCCGAAATAAGCGTAAGAAGGTTGGCTGTAATGTATCCCAATGTGCCAAAATCTTCTGTGTGGAACATTCTACATAAGGAAGGCTTGTATCCTGTTTATCTCAAAAAAGCCCAGACCTTGTAAGCTGGTGATTTTCCTGCTCGTCTTGATTATTCCAATTGGATGCAAAATAAATAGAATCACGATTTTTTTTCTAATATTTTGTTTTGTGATGAAGTCGCTTTTACAAAAGATGGAATTTTTAATATGCACAATGCACACTATTACTCCTATTTTGATGAAAACCCGCATGCGATAAGGGAAAGTAAACATCAGGAAAGGTTTAGCGTTAATGTGTGGATAGGTGTTCTTGGTGATAATTTGCTTGGTGCTGTAGAATTGCCTAATCGTTTAAACGGTGAAGAATATCTCAACTTGAAGTACTTTACCGGATTTATTAGATGATATTAATCTGAATATTCGGTGGAACTTGTGGTTATTACATAATGGTTGTCCGGCTCACCATACCAAAACTGTTCGTACTTTTTTATGTAACAATTACCGAGAGCGATGGATCGGAGGAGGCGGTACGACGAGTTTAGGAACAATAGGGGAATTTTTGCAAAAATTCGGCAATCTACATAAACGCATAAATTTGTGGATAGAAACGGATGTTCGTCATGTGGAGCATCTTAGTAGATTCAGTGTTTTGTTTCTTGCTTTCATTTGTTATTTTGAATTTTTTTTATTATTAATTGTGTCAGCAGCATTTTTTTGTATTAAAAACGATTATTTTTAACCCGAGTTTATTTCTTATTTTCTAAAGCAAAATTAATTTATGACACGAGAGCAGTTTGACGTTCACGCAATTGTTATTTTGTTTATTTTCCATAGCCATCTTCATAATAGTAAATGAATTCGTTAGTTAATTTTATAAAAGTATGATTAACACATGAAAAGTCCAAATCGATTTATTTCGAAAACGGTGCGTCGTAGCGACTTCAGACAAGATTATCATTCTTTTATGAAAAAATTGAAATTTTTTCAATTTTATGCTAAAATTGTGAAATTTTGAAAAACAAAAAACTTATGAATAACAATGTTCCAATCCCCCGCCCAAAACTAAAAAATCATATTCACACCATACGATTGGGCATATTCCATTAAATAAATGTACAAAACGCTATCATTTAAAGGGAAACCATTTTGAAGATATTCGAATTAAACCGATGTTAGGGCGCCATCTTCCAAGAGCTCCAGATCTCTTAGGAAGTATTTTTGTATTAAGGTAATTTACGTTTAATCGACATAAAATCAGCTCTAGAATCTGCAGTTTTCTTTTGTGAAAAGAGTTTGCAGACACCCTGTATAATGGTTCCCAGTCTTCCCCATTAGAAGAAAATTCTTCAAATTGAAAAACTTTTAAATTAATAATCATTTGTGTTGCTATCTTCTGTCGTCGCCATTTTGTAGTACCACTGTGTTAACTTTGGTACATAACTTTATTTTAAAACAAGTTACAAAATTGTATACAAAAATAAAAATGTTAATCTGACATCACTTGTCAACAACAACTGAAAACTACATATCTCAATACGACAAAAATATAGATAGGGTGGATATTACTACAAGTATTAGGTTCAGTCAAATCAACTAATCGATGTTCAACTTCTACAGTTGCCTGTTTACCGTCAGAAGTAGTTTCTTAAAATAAGTAAGCGTTCATCCTCTGCATTATTATGGTCATTAGTAGGTAGTTGCGGATTAATGGCTGCCGTGTGCTGGTTCCATCGAAGTAATGCAGAAGGGTCGAATTTATGTTCAGAAATTATATTGTCATTGAACGGTACAACTCCTTTCTTGAATCCACTAATAATTAAGATTTTACCGAGTTTCTACTACCATAGTAGAAAACTGCACCTTCACAATTGTATACCCTCAATTCGTACGCTGCCAGGCTACCAACATATCTTTTAAGGGTTTAAATACTGCCAAGTCTAGCAACTACAGTAAATGACGTATGTGGTGGCAGTTCTAAGTTTTGTTCATTAATTGCCAGTTTTATGACACCAGTAGTGACATGAGTGCTGTGACCATCGTAAAGTACTAATATTTCCTTTTTAGGAAGCACTAATTCCAGATTTTTTCGCTTTAAATACTGTAAATGGTGGTACCTGGTAAGTACTCTCTCTTCCTGGACCACTTGTTGTTTTGGAACACGGTTGCCCACGAGCAGTTGCCACTTTAGTATTAGAAGGATCTAGCGACATGGCACATCTAAGTTCCAAACTTGATTTGGTTTGTCAAATAAATCAAGATTTTGTAGTGTGGACTTTAATAGCTTAAAATATTCGTATATAAGGTGTCCCTAAAATGTGTGAACATCACTTAACCACAGATTCCTGCTTCGATAATAAGATGATTTAACTAAACTTACCTATATGCAATTACGTTTCATTTAGCTAGTACTCTTCTTCAAAGTTCTTTCAAAAAAAAGTTATTTTATCCATAACGACAGAACGTTTGGATCGATTTTGAAAATATTGTACTCCTTACAGATGTAGGTCATCTTTTAAGATGATATTAGTTATCAGTGGACCATTAGTGTACCAAACACGGGTAACCAGGCATAAACCAGTCACAAACTTTTTAATGTCAGGGCCAATAACTTTCAAAAAAATAGTTTCAGAAAAATACATTCAATAGTAATTTTTTTTTATTACTTTTTAATTGATGATATCTGTGAGGGACCGCATACTTCATTTCTTAACCCTTGAGCAGTCGCGTGGGTAATAGTAACACCATTGATCGCGTGGATGAAAATGCTCATCCATCAATTATTTTGAGTTTATCAGTTTTATTTCTATTACAATATGTAATTTAATAAATTATACACATTTACTAAATGATTTTGAAGTATCCGTTTTAAAATTATTACTGAAAAGAGCAAATAAAGTGTTTACAATACATTTATGATACAATACCACTATATTATGAATAGGTTCAACAAACAATTTATTCAAAGATGGTAAAATTGTCAGTTTAATTTCAAACTAAAAAATGTCTCACAGTTTTTTTTTATAAACTAAAAGTGCAAATAATGTAAAATTATAAATTACTTCTGAAATATCTTAGAGAATATTATACTTCAGCTGTATTATTCATTTGTGTGCTAAAGCTTCCTACATTTTTTACTTTTATAATTTTTTGTTCACCAAAACATAAATTAGTAGACATAATTTAATTGAAATTACATACAAATACTAATAATATACTAAAACTACTGTAAACAAAATTTTCAATGAAAGAGTACATACTTTTACAGTAATAGTCGCGTGGATGACAATTGTCACAAACTTAAATTTATTGCCTTATTGTAGCACCACTTACAATGTTGAAGGTTATAATATTACTACACCCACAAATGTAATCTAGCAGTCTGATATTCTAATAAATGACGACATGATATTTATTAATGACAAGTAAGTGTAGACAGTAGTTTTGTTTATCAATTGTGAAGAGTCTCAAATTGTTGTCGGTGTTAGCTAGTGATTTTTAGCAGTTAATATTCTTCGTTATTTCCGTAATAATGGCTGTAAACTACAATTACGCTGAGCAAACGGATATGTTGATGGTTTTAGGATATTGCGAAGGAAATTGTCGCAGAAGGTTTCCAAATCTTCGTGTGCCCAATCATAAAACTTTTGCAAACACTGAAAGACGACTTCGCGAAACGGGAAAATTTGCACCGATCATAGCTGATCGTGGACGTGCCCGTACAATTCGCACCCCCAGGGCAGAGGAAGAAATTCTGGAAACAGTAGAAGAAAATCCAGAAGTAAGTAGTCGATGCTTAGCATTGCAAGCAGGCGTTTCAAAGAATGTTGCTGATAGAGTTCTTAAAGAACAATTGCTATATCCTTACCATGTACAAAACGTCCAGGAGCTTTTGCCAGCTGATTCCATCGCGCGTCTTGAGTCTTGTAGCTTCATTTAAGAAAGAGCTGAAGATGTCAATTTTTATAGCAAAATTCTTTTCACTGATGGGGCTTGCTTCACAAGGAGGGGTATGACAAATTCGCACAACGAACGTGTGTGAGCAAATGAAAATCCATATGTCATCAAGCAACGGAACTTTCAACATGAGTTTAGTATGAATGTATGGATAGGGGTAATCGGCAGTTTCGTCATAGGCCCTGTCATTTTACCAAATCGTTTAAATGGAGAGAATTATTTAGACTTCCTTATAAAATACCTTACCCGATTTATGGGAACACTTGGCCGCGACATTTGGTTTCTACACGATCCAGCACCTCATTTTACATTGACCGTTCGGAATCATCTTCATGTACAATTTCCTAACAAATGGATAGGCATAGGAGCTGATGCTTCTGCAAAATGGGCACCTCGTTCACCAGATTTAAATATTTGCGATTCTTTTGTGTGGGGAGCTCTAAAGAGCAAAGTGTATTCTCGTCCTATAAACACACAGGACGAACTTTGAACCAGAATACACAACGCTTCACAGTCCATTAAGAATGATGCAGAAATGTTACGAGTAATATCATAACAAATTGCCTTATCGTCATTTATTTCTTAGAATACCAGACTGCTAGATTACATTTGTTTTAAGAGATCAGTGCGCGGTCCCTCAGATTTCATCTTTTTGTGTCTAAACCTTAACAGATATAATCAATTAAAACATAACAAAAAAGATTACTATTTAATGCCTCTTTCTGAAACTATTGTTTTAAAATATCGGCCTTAACATTAAAAAGTTTTTGACTGGTTTATCCCGGGTTACCTGTATTTCGTACACTAATGGTCCACTGATAATACTAATATCATCTTAAAAGATGACCTACATGTGTAAGGAATACAATACCGAATATTATACAAACCGATCCAAGCGTTCTGTCATTATGGATACAATAACTTTTTCTTGAAAGAACTTTGAAGAAGAATACTAGCTAAACGAAACGGAGTTGTATATAGGTAAATTTAGTAAATCGTCTTATTTTCGAACCTGGAATCTGTGGTTAAGTGATGTCCACACATTTTAGGGACACCCTGTATAATAAAGGGGCCTGTGTTTTTTTCTCGGGTATTCAACGCTTTGACGTTTTTTTAGTGCGTGTCGCTTTTTAAACCCGATAAACCAGTCCTCCCCGGTTTGCTGTCTTTAAACGGTGTTTTTAGTTTTTTCTCCTCTACAAACATTCTTACAACTTCCATTACCTCTTCCCTAGATAATTCGAATCCCCATTTTTCTAACGCCTTTATTCCATTGGCTAATTTTATTTCTAAATCCAGACTTATAGCGGGTGCTCTGTCCAAAGTATTACTTTTAAGACCACGATTCTTTTTTATGCGATCCCGAATTGTAGTCGTTGGTGTGTTGTACATTCTAGATGATGTTCCCGTTATTATAATCAATCGTTTTTATTTCTTCAACTGCATGTTTCAGAGTTTCTGTTGAATATTTAGTAGTTCTCTCCGTTTTTATTTTGTAGTTGTGCATCTTCCTACAATAAATAATGTAAGAATTAGACACTTTCACATCATAAATAATTCTTGTAATTTGTGGGGTAAATGCGCTCTCTTAACGCTGTTCCCGTGACGCAGTTGCCCCAGTCGCAAAAAACTCAGGGGAAAGTGCGCTCCCCCTCCTTAACAATTATAAACTGATTACTTACTGTTTTAGTCCTTATAGTTTTCAAAAGTTATGATAACAACACTTACGTTCGTTACACTCACTTCAATACTTAAAATCACACTGAAGGGTAACCGATATTTAGCCTTGAAGCGCAGCGTTGAAAACCTTGTTGGTAGGAGTATGCATGTTAAATTCATAATTGGTATCTATTTGTTTCATTCCTATGAAGGTGATAGAGAGTACTTCAAAAAGACGGTATCTGAAAGTGGTTATAGTGTAATATACTAACCCCTATCCCCTTTGTCTACTTAATGTAGGTGTTGATGCTGAACAATCTCGGTATGAGACTATGTAATCTGGTGAAGTCAAGGGCAGCTTCTCCCTACAATTTGACTTAGTGGTTGACCAAAGACGTTTAGATAGATAATGAAAATTTACCCTTGTTTTTGCTATACGATCATATAGTACTAGACGCCGTGAAAGCTTACCAAGGTAGGTGGGTGCTAAGCTAGCTACGATGGAGATAGGCGGGTTAGAGATAAAACGTAAAAGAGCTGAAATTTAAATATTACAGTTACCATAAAACAACAAATAACAGGCGAGTTAATCCTACCAGTGGACTTCGGAAGGATTGTAGTCTAGCCGGTAATGCAATTCACAATTCAATCTCAAACATTCAATTCGCTCTAAAGAGTACGTTAAATTTCGCCACAGTAATTTTAATAAATTTATTTAAATCCCAAAACAACATTAGATTAGATGTCTGGTTACTTTTCAATTCACCTTCGTATAAATATGAATTAATGTTTAGAATTGTAATCAAAGTTCTGAAATAAATAGATATCAACTAAATTGAAAATATGATTTTTTTTACACAGGAAATCATTAATTCCTAGTTCGAAATTAATATGAAAGAATTATCTTTTCTCGTAAATACTATATTTAAATGTTTTCGACTATGAACCGATTTGGTTCAAACTTGTTACGGTCGAAAATAAAATTAACACGGAAGGTAACAAATAATTAATGTGCTCCCGACTAGCTCAGTGGTACAGAGGGCCGTAGACGTGTTTTTTTAATTTGAACATATTGAAGGTGGTTAGTCCTAATGTCGAAAGTCGCAAATAAGGGTTCGTCGCAATTGGAATAAAATCGAGTAATGGGCGCCAGGCTGTAATTAAAACAAAATCGGAAAGAATACACGGACATACGTAGATAAGTCAGCCTTAAACAGTCAAAAGGTCTCACTTACCTTTACGTTGGCTACCTCCAGGCGCACGGAATAGATACTCCAGAACTTTAGCTCCTGAACAAATCTCCAAGACATCAACACGCTTCAAATACTAAGGAAGCGTGCGCGCAAATCAGATGTTGGGGTTCAATGGCTCTCTTTAACCTAGTTTTACGTTACGTTATCCCCCCAACGCTTGTGAACAAAACCCACTCAAACAAAAGATAAACAACTCTAAATATTTCGCTTAATTATTACAAAGTTCCTATCGACTTTATATATCGCTTTTGTGTTGATTTTCATAAAGTCAATGCGGTAACGGAAAAGGATGCTTATCCTTTGCCATACATTTCTTCCATTCTGGACCGTTCACGCGGTGCGCGTTACCTTTCCAATTCAGACATTCGTGCTTACTGACAGATTTCTTTGTCGGAGGAATCGAGACCTATTGCTGCTTTCATCGTCCCCGGACGTGGACTTTTTCAATTTACCAGGATGCCTTTGACCTACACAATTCACCGGCTACTTTTCAAAGATTAATTGATCGAGTTTTGGGGAGAGACTTAGAAACTTATTGTTTTGCTTGACGTTATTGTTTTTGCTACACCAACTTTCGAAAAACACATGGAAGTTTTCGAAAAAATATTTCTACGGCTGTCTTCTACAGGTCTCACTTTGAGGCAGGATAAATGCCATTTTTGCCGTTCTGAACTAAAGTATTTAGGATATGTGGTCAACAAGGATGGAGTCCTAGTAGATCCAGATAAAGTATCTGCAGCTTGTTCTACACCTGTTCCGCCAATTGTTTCGGACGTACGTCGCTTAGTTGGTATGGCGGGATGGTATCGTCGCTTTATACCTAACTTTTCTTCTGTTATCAAACCTTCTTTCACTGAAAAGAGTACTCCATTTGACTGGTCTTCTGGATGTGAAACGGCATTCACTTCCTTAAAAGAATGTTTAGTGCCGCTCCTATCCTTTCCTGTCCTGATTTCTCACAACCGTTTGTCATCCAAACGGATGCGCCTGATTTTGATGTCGGTGCTGTGTTATGTCAACAATTTCCTACTGGTGAAAAAGTGATTAGTTATATTAGTCGATCATTGGTTAAGGCTTAACGTCACTATTCTACCACTGAAAAATATGGGCTATTGAGAAATTTCGTCCCTATATTGAGGGTTCCCATTTTAAAGTGATTACTAACCACCATTCGCTGATTTGCCTGAATAAACTACAAAGTCCTACAGGACGTCTTTCCCGATGAGAGCTTCACCTGCAACAACACGATTTTTCTATCACCCATCGTAAAGGAAAAGAACGCATTATACCTGATACTCTTTTTAGATCCGTTCGTAAAAGACTGTATTACTCCCACTTCTTCCACTTCTCTAGTTACTATACTTGTCCATGATAAATGGCATCTGAAGACAATTGCTCGTGTCTCTAAATTTCCTCAAAAATTTCCTTCTTGGTTCGTAAAGGACGGTTTACTTTGTAACCGTTCCAAATTTTCTTCTGCTGATTCTTCTTTAACTTATTGGAAAGTAGTCGTTCCTAGGAAACAGCGCAAACGAATTCTATCTGAAAATCATGATCTTCCAACATCTGGTCACTTTCGAGTTACTAAAACTATTGCTAGGATTGCTGTGCATTACTACTGGCTTCTACTTCGTGCAGATGTCGTTCGCTATATTCGTCAGTGTGCTGTCTATTCGGCACATATAGTCAAACAGTCCGCGCCACCTGGCTTTCTAGCACCGCGAGCCATACCTACTAAACCTTGGCAAATCTTATGTCTTGATATCGTCGGTCCTCTTCCTAGATCTTCCAAAGGACATGCTTTCGTTTTATTTGTGGCTGATTGCTTTACCAAATTTGCTTGATTCTTTCCTTTACGTCATGCTACCGCTTCTGCTGCTTGTCAAGTCGTGGAAGACAATATTTTTCTTATGTTCGTTACTCCACAGTACATCGTTAGTGATAATGGCGTACAGTTTCGCAGTAAAGAATTTACTAGATTATGCTCCGATTATCGAACTACTACTCTCTTTAACGTCAAATACTATCCTAGGAAAAATCCTGCAGAAATAAAGAGTTAACAGAGTTTTGAAAACGCTTATCTCTTCCTAATCACTCAGAATCAACGTAAGTGGGATGTAAATTTAGCTAAAATTGGTTGTGCTATTCGTTCGGCAAAACATGACGTTATTGGCTGTTCTCCTTACTATGCGTTATTTGGACGAGAACGTATATTGTTTAGTGATCTTTTAGGTCCACCACCTGCTTCGGATTCCACACTATTAGGCCCAGTCAGTTCATCAGTTTTACTCTAATCGCTTAGATATCAATAATCGACTGGCCAAAGCCTATCAAACTCGTCATCTACGCCACAATCTGCAACGTAGACCTGTTAAATTCAAGTTAGGGGATAGTGTGTGGAAAGGCAATAACGTTCTATATAATGCTTCTCGTCACTTTAACGCAAAACTTGCTCCAGAATGTACTGGTCCTTTTATAATTCACAAAATTCTTGAACTTATGAGTTAAAAGATCACTCTGGGAAATCCTTAGGGGTTTACCATGTAAAAGACTTGAAGCCGCATATACCGATTCCTTTGTGTACTTGACGTCATCCCGTCCCTTTACTGTTCCCTATCTATCCCTTCGCTATCTCAAGAGACAGAAAAACACAAAACATCCCTTGTAACCCGTTCATCCTCCTTTTCGTTGTTGACGATGGTCCTATGGTTCTAGGAAAACAATAATTTTCGCTTTACTTTACTTTATGGGTTTTTACTACTATATATATATATATATATATATATATATATATATATATATATATATATATATATATACACACACACACACTACTTCTTACCTTTGCTTGTATGATTCACCTACGGAGGTCCCGTCTTGCTGGGGGGGAGGGGGGATCCGTAACGTACTAAAATCGATTTCGGAACTTTTCGTATCATCTTTATACTCTATTTATTACTCAAAAAATTATCCTTAGATTGAAAACTTGTTTGTCGATTTACCATTTACTCGTAATTTGTTTTAACAATAGTTTTGGGTAACAATGAATATGATAACAAAATTTGATTGAATATCGTGTTGACCTCGCCATTTTGGGTAAAATTGAGCTTTCTAAAGAAAAATTTCTTTTCCTATTTTAAATCGAAGTCATCTTCGAAAGTACGAGAGATATTTTCATAGTTTATGTATTTCTACATGTTATTGAGGTATTAAATAACGTCACAGGGCGGATATATATATATATATATATATATATATATATATATATATATATATATATATATATAGTATGTATGTATGTTGCGTTTCTATGTAGATTTCCACAAGTATTATTGTTTAAATAAGACATTATTTCTTGGAAACTTGTGTAAATATACGTACAAATTAATTCAACGTTTCGGGAACGTCCTTTGTTCCCTTTGTCAAAAATTTATTTTGACAATTACAGAAATTGAAATAAGGTAACTATTTTTAACAAGTACAGAACATGAAACAAGGTAACTAATTTAAATTTAATCTGGACGAGTGTGTTAGACTTCATGTAGTTGGTCTAGTACATGATGTAGAAGGTGTAGTTGCATCATAAATGTTTTAAATTTCTGGAAGATTTGAAGTTGGTTGAAATGTCGAATCAACTTGTTCAATGATATTCTTCCAAATTTGTTGCATTCTAGAAGTCTCATCTCGTTTATTGAGGGCGTTTGGTCTTCTTTCAATTTCAACTCCTTCTCTAATAATTCTTTCTTGTAAGGTATATAGAGGTGCAATTAAACGGATATTGTTGCTGTTAATTTGGTTTCCTGTATCTATATGATGTGCAGCTAAAGACGATGATGTATTGTGCTGTTTAATTACTACTTTGTGTTCATCGGCTCTCGCATATAATATTCTATTGGTTTGTCCGATACAAGTTCTTCGGCAGTTGTTGCACGGCATCTCATACACTCCATGGTTTTCATTGGGAATTTCGTCTTTGGGGTTTCTTAAAAGTTGGGACAAAGTTGAATGTGGTTTTAATACCGGTCTGAAGTCGTTTTTGGAAAATTTCTTTTGCTATTCTGTCTGTAATTCCTTTTATATAAGGTAGAATAACAGGAATCTTGTGTTCATTGTTTGACAAGTTATTATTTCTTGGTCTTCGTACTTCGTTGGTAATTTTCAATATTTTTTGATCTTTGTATCCATTTTGAAGTAATATTTTATTAATAGTCCTCATCTCTTCCGTTTTAGAAGTTTGATCAGATAAGTGATAAGAGTGGCATATCAAGGGTTTCATAACGCTACGTAGTTGACCAGGATGGTGATGCGAGAGAGAGTTCAAGTATCTATTCGTATGAGTTGGTTTTCGATAAACTTTGTGTGTAAATTTACCATTAGGAAGTCTTGTTATCAGGGTGTCCAAAAAAGGAAGTGAACCAGGTTGGTTGAATTTCTGCTTTTCAGGTTAATACTTGAAAGGACTTTAAAACAAACCAAGGAAGGCAGTTTTAAATGTATTTAACCTTTCAAATTTGTGTTTGATCAAAAATAATTTTCACTATGTAGATATAACGTTAGCTTGCCTGCGTATTTGATTCGGTGTGAAATATTAATTATTAATTGGGCTAAATTCTTGGTGAGTTTAGAAAGAATTTTTAAAGGCATATATAATTAACTTGCCTTGGCCAGTGATGAATTATTAATTGTTAATTATTTACATTAGTCTGTGATAACCGTTTGGTCAAATATATTTAATGTAAGGTTACCAGAGTAAGTGTCGTTTGCTTCTTGTTGCTCCCTTTCTTCCCGTTTCAGGTTTTATGCAATAAAATTATCAGGTGGAAGTGGTTGTTGGTATGATCAAAATATTCCTACAGGAATTAAATACCTGTGTAAGTAACATAATTTGGAAGTAAGAAGTCTAGTCGTGAGAAACTATTCAAAATGATCTAGGCAAGGTTAAGAACGGGTTTTATTAGATATTCTTGGTAAATGTCTGTAAAGATCATCTTATTTAAGTTTGTGTAACTTATAGATTGAATTAAAATCAAAGCTAGATGCATATTCATACAGTTACTTGCCTCACGCGCACATACCACACAGGATTATGTATAAATAATAAACAAGGTAGCCTTAATTTTTAAAATGAATTGTATAGAGAGAGATACTGCATATTTACAAAAATGTGTATCTATATCTATATATATATATATATATATATATATATATATATATATATATATATATATATATATATTTATATGTATATATAAATATATGTTCAGAGTTGAGATATTCCATGACAGATCTACCTACCTGCTCCTGATGAGTCACATCAATGACGAAACCGGTCGGGCTGTGGTCTTGTCATGACATTCACGGATATATATATATATATATATATATATATATATATATATATACATATACATATCACATGATTATTAGCAAAATTATTAACATAATCCCACCAGTATGACTTAACTTTCTTTGTGTTCAAAGCCGTGAATGTCATGACAAGACCACAGCCCGACCGGTTTCGTCATTGATGTGACTCATCAGGAGCAGGTAGGTAGATCTGTCATGGAATATCTCAACTCTGAACATATATTTATATATACATATAAATATATATATATATATATATATATATATATATATATATATCATATATATATATATAGATGGCGACTACTATGGCATCCACCCAAAAAAGGTTATCAATGGAATCCTACCAATATACACCAGTATATATGGAATCAAAATTCGCTCATGATGGCATCCGTTCACTTCATGAGCAAGGCGGCATCCATATATATTCCATGTTCAGTTATATACCAACCTAACCTCCGTATACTCCATCTGTAGCCTAATGTGGCATCCAGTACGATGATGCCAGAAACACAGACGTACCTATAGAGTGTCTGTGTTGATATCAGAGCTTACGTATTACTTGCGAGAACCATGTTAACGATTAATAATATTAATAATTATAATAATAGTAATAAACATTCCTTAGGTAGGTGAGTAGTAGGTAATGTAATATTAAAAAAATGTATTGAAATATAAAAAATGGATTTCAAAGAAATAAACGAAACAAGTGACATTCTTATAAAAAATTAGAATTCTCATCGACTACATATGTAAAAAAGTTAAAGTTACATCAACTTATTTAAACATATACACTACTATTTTACTTTTTGGACGTATACTTATTTACAACATAAACTTTAATCTGCTGCCAAGTTTTGTTGCTGAATATATCAGGGTGTTTCTTAGTTAGAGCTTCAACCTCTAATTTCTTTGGTGGTTTTTTCTTTTTCAAATGGGCCTTAAAGAACTCCTCGGTACAACGTTTTTGTTGTATCGTCCATGGCACGAGTGTACGCTTCAAGGTTTTCTTAACGCTATGAGACTGGTTGTCAGCTTCATCATGGACCTCAACAGGCACTATCGGTATAGATACCACATTAGTGTGTTCCAATTTGCTAGTTTCTCCTTCTATTGAATGTTGACAGTCATCTTCCGATTCACTGCCCTCAAAATCGTAATTAATATCTAAATCGGACAAACATTTACGCTTGAATTGGTCAATGGTTCCATTTTTGGCTAATAGGAGGAGTTTTCTTACCTTAGCCGTTTGATACATGTCATCCGGGACCCGATAAAATTGGGAATGTGTTTTTTCGGTGTGGACCAGGAAGGTGGCCAATTGTTCCAATTCACTTTTTTCCATGTGGAGTATTTGTACAATTGTCGCTAAGTGTTTCCGTAGTTCAGTGGATGTTAACAAGGAGGCCTTTTTAGTATCACCCAAAACCAGTTTGGCGTGTTTTCTCATAACCATGTACCCACAAACTGGATTTTTCGACCCAGGTATGCCAAAAAGGTAAGGATTGTTTGCCAAATCAAACTTAGCTCTTTGCGATATTCCGTAATCAATTGCTTCAACAATGTTCCGTTCAAATAAGACAGGAACACCTCTGCCCCATTTTCCTTGAATTACTACTCACCTTAAAGTGTTGTACAGGCTCTTTTCAGATTCTGTCAACATTTTCTCAAACTCGGTCAATTTTTCAGTGTTGCTATATTCCAAAAATGCGGATAAACTTATTCTCTGCAGTTCACCTACTCTTCTTTTATTAAAAATTATCATACTGCAAAATATTGCTTCTTGAAGTGTACGATAAACCTTCACACTGTTAGGGGACTCTTCCAATAATTGGGTGCTAGAATGTATAATCAGTCGGCTAAGATACTTTCCAAACTCCTGCAACAAAAAGCATAATCATCAATAAAAATGTGATTAGGTTTATTTATGGTTATCGTGCGTCCCACATATTTTGACTCACCCTTTGTAATATAATTATGTTCAGATTCAAAATACAATAGTTATGTTTAAAGCACAAAGATTTTTTATTTTCAGCCTTTCTTTTTTTAATGTTTTTATCTTGTCAAAAATTTATATGCCTTAAAAATCACACATACTGTAATTAAAGCATGCGTAGGTAGGAGCTAAATAATGATTGTGCTTTAATGTAATTATTACCGCGCCCTAACAATTTTGACAGAAGCGTTAAACTAACAGTAAAATAATAAACAGGTAGGTAACATGTAAAAATACGTTTAAAAAACCTCGCTTATTCGGTTATTTTTCGTTTCCACTCAACAAAACCGAAAAAAAATAAAAAAATATTTTTCAAAAACTTACAGCTATATCTTCTGCGACTGGAATTAAGTTCGGTTTGTTCAATTTGTTCAATAGTAGATTCTTGTTAGCTTCACTGGATATTTCATGCACCCAGTCATTTTCAATTAATGTTATCAATCCCTTCAGTTCATTCAAGTAATTTTGTCTGCAATTTTCATTTTGCAGTTCAATAGAATATGCTGTATTTATAGCGTCTTTTAATAAAGTGCCCATTTGAAGAGTAAAAAAGGGCGATTTAAAGTTCCTTTCTTGATCATTGTATCCAGATTACATTTTAGTAGCTTTGATCAGCATTTGAAATTTACTTGCGATCAATACATCTACCATTTTAAGCTTTGAATTGTTTGCTAGTTTTCTAACATTATTCAAGATTCGTCCTAAACGACGCATTTTACGTTTTGCGACCAAAACTAAATGCTTTTCTTTGTGACTTCTTAAATATCGACGAGCAACTTCACATATAATGGGATCTCTTTTGGCTACCATCGATACTGTGTCAGCTCTAAGCATATCGAGTATACCACTTATTCTCAAGATGTCGTTGGGCCCAAAATTACCTCCCATAAGTGTTTGACCAGCAGCACAACATTACGTCGTTCAGACGGATCAGGATTAAAATAACACTTTTTACTATGCCTTCGCAAACTTTTGCGTGTATAATAACCCCTACAAAACTGGCACGGTAAATGACTGTGTTCATTACTTTGAGCTATTTTTTTGGACTGCTATGATTTTAGCGGTATTAAAATCACCCTCCTTACGTATTTTGTTAATTAGTTCTTTTCTTCTTCTGGACTTCTTACTTAATGCCATAAATTCTTGCACTGCTAATTCATCCTCATGGCATCTTTCTAAGTGACGAGAAAAATTTCCCACATTTTGATCACAAAATGGGCAAGAATGCTTTCGTCTTACACGACAAGACTTTGTAGGGTTTGGCTCCTCTAAATTAGTCTCTACGTCCATATTTACAGCTTCTAAATCAAACAAAATCTGCGATTGCACCTTAATCACTGGAGACTTCTTTTTTCTTATTTCTAAAAACACAAATCACAGCTTACGCCTGTTGGTACATTTAACCTACATACCTAGCACCGTATCGTCATTGCCGCTGTTTGAGGATTGACTTGTCGATGGTACGTAATCTGATTCCGACCCTTGGAAAGGTTCTTCGACCGAAGAGCAAGGAGACATGTTTTGAAGTTCAGTGAAAGAAGCGTCATTGGTATCATGCGTCATATTTTTGCTCTCCTCCCCCATTTCGGACGCTAGATCGATTCTAGAGAAAACGGAAGTTTTAGAGGCGCACAGTTTATAAGGCTATAACAACAATAATACCTAGTAACAGGCGCAGCCGGTGAAATATTGGTTAAAATGGAAAAACTAATTTCATCGGTATTTATATCCCTTTCTTCCTCCTTCAGATCATAACATTCAAGAGTGCTACAGAAAAAATAAATTCACAATGTGAAAATATGATTCCAGTAAAGCAATAATACCTATAAGTGGAACTATTAGTCTCTTTAGAATTTACAAGGTAATCTTCATGTATATTTTCTGAGCAGGCACCTACACTATATAATTCTTGCGAAGTCAAATTACTCTTCACTTTTGGAGAAACCGAGTCTGGAAATATAGGTAATTAAGTAAAACGTAGGTTCAATTCGCATTAATCAAAACTAATAAAAACTAGGTATCTGTAATTAAAAAAATTCCAACAATTTCACACTAACTCAAATAAATTCTAACAAATACACTGAAAACTCAAAGTATAATTCGCCAAAAGAAATTCATGTACTCCTTTACTAAATAAAATCGCGTGGCGAAGATGTAAAACAATCCTTCGATATTATAATCCTATTAATTAATAGTATATAAAGTATCAAGAACGGTAGGGATAGTTTACCGATTCAAGACGAGTTTGGAGGAGCGAAGCGACGATTCCAATGTTGTCTGAGATTGGTATATCCTTAACGTTCGTGATGCTTACAACGTTTTTCGTACGATAGAAAAGATGCACGATAGAAAATAATGAAAATTCAAATTCGATCAAACATGTCAAGAATGAGATTTTAATTGGTTGCTTATAGTAGGTAGCGGGAGAGTTTACTTACCGTTTTAGAACGGTAAGTAACACTTACAGTTTTGCTTACACACGCGGTAACTAAGCAAAATCATTCTATCGTACAAAAAATGATTAATATCAATTAATTTAAGAATGAATGAATAAAAAATTTATTCGAACATCCAAAATTGTTGTACGTTCTTACCATTTATAGAATTATCCATAGGAGCTTCCCTTAGTTGTTGTGAGTCGATAAGCGTTAGTTCTTTCCTTAGATGTTGTGAATCTATAAGCTTTAGATCAACACCTTTGGTAGTTTCATATTTCGGTTGAGACGTGTTCAATCTTTCGAGTGTTCTTATATCCCTTTGGGTAAGTTGATATATTAATTTTGCTCTCGAGTCCATAATGCAACATCTAAATTGATCGATTCTGGAATTGTACACACACATTTCCAATGAATTATGTAATTTGTACGGGGGGTAACAAAAATACAAACTTATTAGCAAACTATGCGCCATTTTTGATAGTTCTACGCATTAAAAGGCCCTAAACTTATTTAGACATTATTTCGAGAAATCAATATTATTTTTAGAACTTTGGCGATATGTGGCGGCAAAACAAAGCAACATTGGATATCAGCCTAGATCATCTTAAGTTTGGTTAACGAATTTATGGTTAATCGTTGCACAATTAAATTAATCGAAATAAAACGGCAAAAAAGGTAAAAAATGGTAAAAAATTGGTGTCTTTACTCATTTTCCCATAATTTCGTGGTTTTTCCATGAATTTTCTTCAATAGCAGCTTGTTTTCTTTGTAAAAGGGCGATATTTACGATAAAAATGATAAACTGAGCATTTTTAGCGTTTTAAATTCGTTACCATCGATTTCGTGTTTTTTGAATATCAATTATGACAGAAAAAAATTACTTTTTTACCACATTTCTTTCCTTTACGCCAAAACTACCAAGTCAATTAACAAAGTTGGTAAACAAAATTTGCAGATAATGTGATTATCTATCATTAATTTTGCATTTCATATAGGGTGTTAGCGAATTAATGGTCAACAATAAATGGAGGTTATAGACCACGTCAAAATTTTTTCCGAAAGAGTCGTCATTTTTTGCTACGTAGTTAAAAAAATATGTGTTTATACTCAAGCAATGTAAAAATTTTGTTACTAAAATATGTCCTTTTATGTTCTATTAACACATAGAAAAATTGGAAAAAATATTCAAAGTAGTTTAGGAGATATTAAGAAAAAAAACACTTAAAACTTTTTAACCCCGTAGCAAAAAATTGGGGCACTTTCGGAACAAATTGTTATTTGGACGTGGTCTATAAGCTCATTTATTTTTGACCATGAATTCCCTAACACCCTGTATAGCCAAAGCGATCGGCTCTAATTCAGGATATATTGAAATACATGAGGAAAAATTGAAAAATATTTCACAAATTCACATCTTAAAATTATATCCATAGAAAAATATTGCATTGCGATTTTCGTGTTCAGAAGGCCCAAATACATAGGAAATGTATAGTGGCACGTCGATCACAAAAATGGTGTCGCCTAGTGTTAAGAAGAATGAGGCAACTGAATTATGCAGGTAATAGCAAAATAGTGAGAAAAATTTGGTTCTTTGAATTACCTAGTCATTCGAATTCAATTCGAGATCTAGAAATTTCTGTCACTTTTTTCGAAACGCTAAAATTATGCGATAATTTTAGCGTCTCGAAAAAATTGTAACAAATTTCTAAATCTCTGATTGAATTCGAATGACTACCTATTCAATGAATCCTTTCTTTTTGTAACATTTGCATGTTCCTTTCAAAGCTGCATTCGACAAATTCTGTAGCGGAATGTTTCAATATTAAAAAGCTTCGTGCACTCGCGAAATCCTTCTGCTAAAGGTACTCAAGACTTAACAATTATACAGGGTGTCTCAACTTTTAGTCTACAAACTTTAATCACGATTTCTACATCGAAAAATAACCCTGGTTTGCTCTATAAATTATATCCTAAAAATGCTTCGTTAAAGAAATACAGGGTCTTAATATTTTGTAAAAAATATTTTGTGATGAATATATAATTTTTAGTCTCAACAGTGGTGTGCATGCGATCACTACTTTGAACATTTTTAAAGAAAAAAAAAACGTACGGCACTGCTTTTACTCGAAATAAAAGTCATATTTGTAATCTCCATTTAATTCTGAATATCTTGTCTTTTTTTTGAGAAACACACTGTTTGAGAGATAAAAAATAAAAATCGTCCTAGTGCTTAAGTAGCTGTTTTTTTCAGTTAGAAAAAAACGTCAACTGTTTTTTAAATTTCGATATTTCAAATTTTAAGGATCTTACTTACCTGCCGTTAGATTGTTTTAGTGTTTAAATTACGATTAGCATAATTACGAGTTTATTTACTAATTCAAAGTATGCAGACATTCATTTCATTTAAGGGTACTGTAACCGAAAACCTCAAGGAGCATGTCGATAGTATGACATGAGTAGGACATTCCCAAATAGGAGACATCCAGATAAGCGGGTTTTCATGAATGTTCATCATACTTTTAGAAATTATCTCAACATTATCATTGAGAGAACAACTGAAAAATAAAGAGCTACTTAAGTACTAGAACGATTTTTATTTTTCATCTGCTGTACATTTTTATTCTTTAAAACTAGTCAAAGTAGTGTCAGTACGCACGCCACTGTTGAGACTAAAAATTTTATTTTTGTCACAAAACAGTAGTTACTTGAAGTGAGCAACGTCTACAAAATTTCAATAAAATACATCAAGTAGTTTAGGAGAAATTAATAAATTTCTATTTTTTTTTTTACAAAATATTAAGACCCGGTATTTCTTTAACGAAGCATTTTTAGGATATAATCTATACAGCAAATTATTTTTCGATGTAGAAATCGTGGTTAAAGTTTGTCGACTAAAAGTTGAGACACACTGTATACGAAAATTGCTTCAAAATATTTAACGATTTAGATCGTATGAACTGAAGGATACGGACCCAGAAAGGTAACAATGCATTAATTACGATTATTGGACTTGTATGGCGACGAGTTCCTTTGCGTTATACATTATTATTGTGAAATTAATGAAATTTGTATTACATAGATAAATGTATAAACCTCCAAGTGAATGTAAAATAGCCAGTAAAACTAAATATAGTAGAGAGAGACTGCAATTGAAGTTATATCAATAATTCACAGAAAATTTAGCGGGAAAATGGAAATACCTATCTACCTATAATAAGTAACATAATTTTTACAGAAAATGTCTGGAAAACTAGGAATAGGTACAATGTACGTCATATGATGTCATGTTACTAACACTTCTTGACTTATAGTTATTTCTGAATTAATTAAGCAAATATGGCAAATATTTCACTTACCTTTTAGTGCACGAATACGATGCCACCTTACACAGAAACGATTTTAATATACGTTTATAAATAGATACAGCGTTGCCAAACTGTCGGATATAGATAGCGGTAAAAAATGGCATCCGCTAGATTTTCATATTTTTGCAATCTACGTAGTTTCATTGACGTATAAAAAATTTTTGGGGAAATTACAAAGTGGCATCCACTTTTCTTCGGTTGCCACTCTTACCGTAAATTTAACATGGGATGATACCACTCTATACCATTTATGATATATATATATATATATATATATATATATATATATATATATATATATATATATGTATATATGTATATATGTAGCAGAAATGCAAATTTAGCGAAAAGGCGTCGTCCGAAAATAATTTCAACATGTATGTAAACATAATAAATAACAAGGATTTATAATTAGGGGCAACAAAAATGTGACATTAATAAATGTATACATCAAATTTTTTTATTCTAAATATATTAATGAATTTGAACGTAAAATTAAAAAGAATACATTGATATTATGTTTCTTATAAATATAATTCTGATCTCAGGCAAATTTGGAAAACATTCAGTTTTAAGTACAGTAATGAAAAAATTTTATTTGTCCTCGTGAGAAAAACTTCATTTAACTTAAACAATATGTGTTTGATAAGATGCATCTAAAGCACAACGATAACCCACGCAGTAATACACAATTTTTGTTGCCGCATACCACACCTCAACCAGCCCGATTTATAGGAGTTAAAAGATTTTCCAAACTTTTAACTCGGGCGATGGAAATATCTTTTAAACAATAAAAATCGAAATATCTCTTCCAAATTCATTCAGATGTGTAAATATTTAATAGTGTAATACAATTTCTAAATAGTTTTAATGTAACAAATATAAAATATGGTAATTGTACTATTAATACAGAAAAAATATGTTCGAAATGGCTTATGGGAACCCTGCTGTTTGAGACGATGCTAAGTTTCTTATGAGCTGTCATTTCAGCAACTTTCCACCCCGCTAGTGCCGTCAGACTTTCGCTAAGTTGATATTGTAAATCCCTTCACGAAGGGATGAAAATTACAAAGACGCATCGATAAGATGAGCTTGCAACTCTCGCAGTTGCCTATGCGATTGAGGTTTTCTTAAGTTTTAATATCATTGGTGGTAAGTTAGCCCTATAAATATGTAATGACGTCACGTGGGGGATGAAAATTGTGTAGAGATTGGGGATTGAGAGTTATACCTACGTGGAGGTGTGGGAGGGTGGTATCTTGGCGGTGTGTAAGGGGTTGAAAAATTAGGAGATGAAATTTGCAAAAAATGAGGTGTGTAAGGGGTTACAAAATTAGAGGATGAAATTTGCACCGAGCATGCACCAAGCCAGTCATTGATTAGGAATGCCCATTTTGCTTAACATCCGGGGGATTCCCTTATACAATTCTCAAATACAAAATATAAAAAAAATTTCACAATTTTAACTAGATTAACACGTTTGTCTTTACATTAATAAGGGGAAATGACCTATTTTTAGCCAACTATATGACCTTGACTCAACTTAGCCAATACAAGAACCATTTAACCATGACCTACTTTTTAACATAGACAACAGCCTGTCATTCCTTTTGTTTGCACGAAATGATTATATTTCCTTAGGTTTCTAAGAATTGTAATATGATACCCCTAGAGGTCGATACATTTTGACCTTGAAGAGCTTGACTAATTTTTAGCATAGACGACAACCTACATTTTACTTATTTCCACGAACTAACTTTATTTTTAGAACCGAGCAATACCTAGCATGCGCAAAGCTAGTCATTGATTAGGAATTATTATTTTGCTGGAATTGGTTGGATTTCCAAGAATTTAACCTTCAAGTATTGCTTATCTTGCTATTTCCAACAAGTGGACATTTGATGCTTTCCCCCACACGTTTCCATACTCCGGTAGAGGTCAATGAACTTTGAACTCTCCTTTTTCCACAAACTGAGAAGAATTGTAATACCCCCAATAAAACTATGACCTTGGAAGATGTCAATGAACCCTGACCTTGGAGAGGTAAATGAAAAGAGAGCGTAAACTTATTTTTAAATTTTCTGGCGACTTTGAAATTCTACTATTATCACTTACTGAGGAAGATAAGTGTAGTTATTATAATGTATAGATTTTTTTTATGATTGTGGTTCTGAACAGGCTAAATTTGGCCTATCGTGCTAAAGCACTCAGGAACATTTAGGAAGATGGATAGAGGGATAATGAATTGCCAATAAGATTTATATAAAATGTAAATACAAAAATACACTATTTAGAAACCTAAAAATTAAGAATTTTAATGATGTTAAATTTAATTGTAAGAATATACAGGGTGATCAAATATTAGGTTCAAAGTAAACATTTGGACGTACTGGCATACAATTTGTGTTGTTATGAACAAATTACAGTTACACTAATAGATTAATTATGTATTTCGTATTTATGGTCTTAGACAATTAACCAATTACTTTAGTACATTTTCATTTGTGTATATACAAACTTTACACCATGAATAGTCTTCAAGCTGTAAAAAAAATAGCGCAAAACACCGGTTATCCTTATTTCATTATCATTTCGGGCAATTTAAAGTTTTAAAACTTTTTATTCACATGTATGAGTTGAACTGCAAATTAGTAAAGATTAATAATAATTAAATTATCGATTGGGGCTTGAATCTCGATGACGAAGTTGGTTAGCGCGGTACACTAGCAAAGTAAATGTCGTAGGTTCAAATCCTACTCGAAGTGAACTTTTTATTTATGTATTTAATAAAATTAATTAAAATTTTTAATAATAATTAAAATGTGTTGGATGGCGATGGTTGGAAAATTGTTCAACAATCGTATTTAAATCAGTACCTTACCTAAAATATTTATATTTTGTTTATAGTTTTTGGTATCAATTGAATAGCAGAGTTATTTACGTAAATTTTTGTGAAACAAAAGTAAAATTTAAGCATTTACGAATATCTTTACAACTTTATGTTAATCGTGTGAGCTATTTCTGAATGAAAGGACTATCAGCTCCTGACAAACTTTCGTATACATATATAAACTGTGTCCCATTTTGGTTGAAATTGTAGGGTATCTGTTTTGCGAGCAAAGATAGAAAGATGCGGTTTTCGTGACCCTGTTCTACTTTTTCGTGAAACGAAAAATGCCACAAACAGAATTGTCATAGTCCTATTAGTATTTGAGATACAGGTCGAAATTCAAGATTGGCACATGTTAAGCACCCCTAGTAACTGCTTTGCCTTGTAGTTTATCGAAATGGTGATAAGTCGATTTTATGCAGAATTTTCCGTAGAATTTAGTAGCCTGCATAATCTTTCCCACAACAGCTTCTTCACAATAAACCAAAGTTTTTTTCTACGAAAAAATAATAAAAAAATATGCAAATTAGGTATAATAGTTTTGAAACAATTTCAAACTGGCAAATTTTTTTTAATTGGGTAAAATGCAAGTTACAGCTTCATAAAAAAATATTAATTGCAATAAAACTTATAAAGAATACTTTATATCTAAATTTGTAAGTAGGCTGGGCCTAGCCTGATCTAAACTTAATTGATCTGTCAAACCTGATTAAAGTTATTTGTGTGCAACAATCGTATTGTTTGTTCATTGTGCAAAATATGGCAGAAAATCAAAATTTTTAAAACTTTGAAAAATATGATATGCTGATTTGCTTTGGTCAGAGTAATGAAAACGACGACGCAGCAATAAATTTGTATTTTAACACGTAAATGCAGTTTTCTTGGTATTATTTTTGATTATTAAGTAACTTTGCGTCTATGCAGATTTCCAGAACAGAGACAACATAGTAAAACCACGTTTTATAGATTAAGAAGAAATTTAATTAATTATGGACCATTTTCTTAAGCTAGGTCAAAAAAATATAGTAAAAAAAATCGAGAGAATGACGAGGTTACCGTTTTAGGCAGTGTGGATGGTAATCCTGTAAGTTCTTGCAGAACTATAGAAAGTAGTATTAGAGTTTCGAAAACAAGAATCCAAAGAATACATCGCCGTCATAAATATAAACCATGTATATAAATTTAGGCTTGTTCAACATCTACATCCTGGCGACCCTGGACGTAGGTTAATATTTAAAATTTAAAATTTAATATGTTAAATATAGTACTCAACTTGGGAAGAAATGTCATATGGTCAGATGAGGCACATTTTAGCAATTCAGATGTTTTAAACAGGTACAATAACAGATTCTAATCTCAAGAAAATCACCAAATATTCCCAAAGACATACAAGGACGATTCTGTTTTCCTTCACTTATGATATAAATTTAAGGTAGCTGTTCATAGGCATCTATTGGCAATTCATTATCCTCTATCCATCCTCCTAAGTGTTCCTGAGTGCTTTAGCACGATAGGCTATACTGTTCAGGTCCACAATCATAAAAAAAAAAAACGTTTCCTACTTTATATTAGGATTAAAACTAAAATTTTACATTTTCGAAGGGAACTTATCCGCTCCTAGATGTTTGCAAATTTTAGAAATGGTTGTGCCTGAATTATTGTTTGACATTACTTTAGCTTGCTTGAACCAAATTCATTTCCAAAAGGATGGAGCCCCATCTCACAATGCGCAAAATATACGTCCGTTTTTGGAAAACAATTTTAGTCATAGATGAATTGGTACTAATGGGCCGATAAGATGGCCTCCTAGGTCTCCGGAGTTGTCAGTCTTAGATTTCTTTTTATGGGGTTACTGGCAAAATAAGAATATACCAAACTCAATTTGATAACATTGAACGTTTCGCAAATGCAGTCAGAGAAGCTTTTAAACATTTAGAAGATCACCCTATTATTGTGCTTAATGTTATACAGGGTGTCCGGAAAAATGTGAGAAATCTCTCGGATCAGATAGAAGACAAAAAAATAACATGACAAGTTCCTATAAATTTTTTTCTCCAGACCCTTCCTACCGATATGTGAGCCCCTAAAGGACGCTACTGGAAATACGTTTTTCTTGAATAAATTTTAAAGCACTTGACATAATTTAATAAAAAGTCAGTATGATAACAATAGTAAGGGCCTCTCAAAATAGTATCCTTGAAACGTATTTAGCTTGTTTAGTTTACTGGGGATGGACTAAGCTGTAGACCTTAACGCCTAAATTTTTAACACCCTGTATGATAAAGATCTAAAAAATATATTTTTGGGTAGCTTGAACCATTACCTAACAAAAAGGCATACTTGTTTAATATCGATGAAATTAACTATTTTCGAGAAAAACAAATAATAAACGAATTTATGTTTCATTTTCATTTAATTAAAAACTTCATAAGTGGGTTCAACATGGGCTCCGTTAAATCTGATACACTCGCGAGCACGACGAATTGGGGACTGCTGTACCCGCCACAGTTACCCCACATTGTTCTTTAGCACATCACAATGAAACGTGATTCTCCATAGAAGCTCCTCCCTAGTATCAACCGGACTGGAATACCCCACAGGTAAAAATCCAAAGGCGTCTGGTCGGGAGTTTTAGGTAAGGCGATAGGTCCACGGTTTGGATAGATGTTATTTAAGTGTTCCCGCACAGCAACGCTAACATTAGATGGTGCCCCATCGTACATAAAGTACATGTTGCAGTGGGTTTCAAAAGGTAAATGCTCTATTAAATCTTGAAAAGCGTTCTGGAGGAACTCCAAATACAGTTGTCCATTTAATCGCGCCGGCAATATAAATAGTCCAATCAAAAAGTTGCCAATGACTTCTGCCCAGATATTAATTGATTGAAACTGATGTTGATGATGCGAAACAATAGTTGCATGAGGATTTTCATCAGCCCATACGTAATGAGTTGTGTAAATTCGTGATACAATTTTTGGTAAAAGCTACTTCATCTGTAAAAAGAATAGTGCTAATGAAGTTTTCATTATTTTATTGCTGATCCAATAGCCAGTTTGCGAACTGCATTCTACGAGGAAAATCTTCAGGAATCAATTCATGCACTTTTTGCAAATGATTTGGGTATAACAGCTGTTCTTCAAGAACTTGATGAATGATTGTTTTCGGCTTATTAAATTGTGCGGCTAATTTGCGAGTGTTCGTTGAAGAGTGCATCTACAGCATTCAAAATATTTTCCTCTGATTCCACCGTACGCACTGTTCTTGTCAGACCAGCATCAGTACTTTTTTTCTTAAACATTCCTAAAGTTATAAAAAAAGTCAATATTATTATCTTAGTAACCGAAATCACTCACGGTTCTCTCTTAGACGTTGATCAACTAGTTGAAATGTCTTCTGATTTGGAATAGTACGATTAGGAAATCTCTCGTGATATAATCTTCTTGCTTCCAAACCATTGTAAGACGCAAGCCCATACATGAGATGCATATCTGCATATTCAATAAAAGTGAATTCCATATTTCGAATAAGTTTACAATTCAAATCACCACGAAATCCAAAAATCAGTAAATTTAAAGTAAATTAATGTCGATCAATGTAACAGCGATGTGACAAACGTCACGTTCTAAAATACGGGTTATTTATTTATTTCGTATCATAGGAATGTTTTTTTTGAGTGAAGATAATAAAGTGAACAAGAAATAAAATTATACCTCGTGGGTCAATTAACTCAGTTAAGTTTGCAACATTTTTTAAATAATTAATATGTTTAATTTACTTTTCCTAATTTATTATTAAAAGAGTGTTCTCTCGTAAAAATTCGAAAAAACACTGGCTTAATTTTTTTTAATAAATTATTAATTATGAAACATTAATTCGTTGTTAGGTAAAGGTTCAAGCTATCCAAAAATATTTTTTTTAGAACTTTATCATACAGGGTGTTAAAAATTTAGGCATTAAGGTGTACAACTTAATCCATCCCTGGTAAACTAAACAAGTTAAATATGTTTCAAGGATACTATTTTAAGAGGCCCTTACTAGTGGCCATCATGCTGAATTTTTATTAAATTATGTCTAGTCCTTTAATAGTTATTCAATAAAAACTTATTTCCAGCGGCGTCCTTTAGGGGTTCACATCTCCGTAGGAAGGGTCTGGAGGAAAAACATTTATAGGAACTTGTCATGTTATTTTTTCATCTTCTATCTAAATCCGAGAGATTTCCCACATTTTCCCGGACACCCTATAGAAGGAATTCGAAAAGTGTGTGAAGCATGTATAAGAGAGAATGGTCATCTCTTTTAGAAATTTATACTAAGTATACTTACTTCCTAAATTACGAAATAAATTTTTCGAAAGAAGAACTTGTTAATATGATTTACGTTCTTGGTGAAAGCGATAAAAATTGTCATTTAGCTCATCGAATTTATAAGCAAAAATTTCCAAATGCACGACACCCGCAAGTTTCAGCATTTGCAAGATTGAAAGTGCGTTTCGAGCAAGCAGGCAGTATTCATTAGGAAGACAATTTAGAACGAGAAAGAACCGCAATTAACGAAGGTAATGAACATTTAGTTCTGCAATCCGTGATTGAAAGTCCTCACGTTTCTTGCCGACAATTGGAATTAAAAGTTGGAGTTTCAAAAACATCAGTTAATAGAATTATAAAAAAATATAAATATCATCCATACCATGTCCAACTTGCACGAGAATTAGACGAGGATGACTTCGTTAATAGATTAAACTTGTTACGTGTTTATCGTGAATAACGTGTATTTTCGATAACTTCCGTTACTTTATTTAAGGAATGAACTAATGAACTAATTGGTTACGTCTAAATATTAATATTTCCTTATTCGTTGGTGGAATGTTTTAATTTCGTACCTAAAAAATTATTTTTCGCACCTCTACAGTTAAACTAATTTATTTAACGTACACATCTTGTATTCCTTTATAGATATAAGTTGCGCCATCTCGAAGATTTAGGGTCATTTAATAAAGTTTGAAAAGGAATCTTGTTTTTAAAAGACAACAATGGGATATCTGTAAAATTTATTTATCAAAATTTGGTTTTAACATTCTTATCTAGTTTGAATAGTTTTGACAGGTTTGCAATATTGCTTTTGTTAGGGCGTTGTTCCTGATCTTTCTTTTACTTAAGACGCCATTTTCCGATGGGGAGATTGATCTTCAAGAAAAATTTTTCCTTCCGTTTATAAGATGTTTAAGCATCGTTTCTTTGGAAAATTTTTCATATAAGGTAATGGTTTTTGGTATAAAACCTTACTGACGCTTTACAAGCGGATCTTATTGAAATTTTCAATCTTCATATCCTCGGGTACTTTCGCACGATTAATTAAATTTATAACATAGGTCTGTTGAAACGAAATCATCGCTATCGGCTCTAAACATCTAAAAAGAGCGCCTTGATACCGGCGAAATAAACAGCTATTCTTTATTTATATACATAACTAGCAAATTGGAATCCACTACCGATCACCTCCGTACCTATTCCTACTGGAATGTTGGCTCTTAACTACTGATTAGCTGTCTTGGTTCCACAAAGTAACTACCACCTTCGAAACACAAAGGGCATTTACAGTTTGGTAATTCTTCATCAAAGGTCAGAATTCTTTATTATTCAATATACACAGGATTTGTGTAATGAACAGTGTATTGCTAAAATTAGTACAACAGAGTTAGGTTACCTTTGGGGTTTAACCTTATTTAATTACTTGTAACAAAAATTTATCATTTATAATAACATTCTTTTACTGGAGGCTAAAGTGGTTGAATAATTTAGAGTTTGATTTGTTCAATTTGTAATTTCTTTCTGCATACAAAAACGTTGACCTACTTAGTTCACTACCTTCACACGGTAGTTGCGCGTTGAAGCTCCTGTTTTTAAAATACATTATATACAGGGTGGAACAGATATCGAGGTCGTATGAATTACAGTCATTGTTTGAAACTGTATATATATTTATATTCAAATTTAGAATTTCTGTAACTTTTCTGTACTTTGTCTTTCCTTAATATTAATTATTTGTCATTACGGATAATTTTGTTCAGAGCAGGTTTTGCTGTAATAAAAATTTCTGTACTATTGAATGTCTTGCTGCCATTCTATGCCTTGCACTGAACAGACTATCCAAATATTTCTATTTAATACCACTTCTTAAGGGTTTTAATAACATTCAAGAAACCGAAATTAAAATCATTGGGGATTTAAATTTATTTTGTGAAACGTAGGCAAGCCGTTTCAAAATTAAGCACTACTATTTTCATTGTGGATCTATTTTAGATCGCACTTTATGGTTACTTTCGCCCTTTCGGCTGCGATTTGTAAGTACTTACAACCGTCGGGAGCACAATTAACGAAACTTTTCTTTTACATTTAGGGTTCGATTAACGAACTAAATACATTTAGTTTTTTTATTCTTTGTGGGCATCTGCGACGGCTCACCACTTGCCATCGTCAGGGCTGAATTATAATTATGTTGTAAGTTAAGATTGTTATGAATACTTTGGGGAAAACTAGCATAGTATCATTATTGTTTACGTTCGATATTTATTCGACAATTATTAATGTGAGTTTAAATTAAATTAAATATACGTTTACTGTTTGGTTGTTCGGGTAAAAGTTTGTCTCTTTTTAAATTGTTCCTTTTTGTTTTTGGAGCACTACCTATTTCAGGTTTTACAGGGCCTGCCCTACTCTACTCCTCTTTTCCTTTTTCTTTCCTTTTCTCCTTTCCTGATTAAAACCTGTGGCGCCTATCCTTTAGTGGCTATCTAACCACGTCAACACCATTGTAGCAACCCTCCAAAACCCCACGCATCCAAGTGCTCTGCGGTCAAACGACCGTACGCAGGAGCTTAGTCGAGTGCACTTTCAAAAAAATGTTTACATGCAGGTTATACATGTAGCAAACTTTTGCAATTGGGCCGTAAATAAAAATTTAGAAAAACCCAACTATTTTAGCACGATCTTATTTACTGATGAAGCTACTTTCCACAAAAATGGATACGTTAATAGACATAATTTCCATTATTACTGAGAATCCCAGATTTATAATTTCTGTTGATCATCAACACCGCTGGTCATTTAATGTTTGGGCCGGAATTATTTGGGAAGGAATTAGAGGACCATATTTTTTTGAAAACACGGTCTATGGAGATTCATTTTTAAACTTCTTTCGCAACGAATTTGAAACTTTTATTGAAGATTTACCTTTACAAACCCTTAGAGAAATGTGGCTGCAATTAGATGGCGCTCCTCCGCATTTTAGCAGAAACGTTAGAAATTATTTAAATATCCAGTTTCAAAACGAATGGATTGGAAGAGAAGAGCCTATCTGCTGGCCTGCAAGATCGCCTGACTTGACAAAGCTGAACTTTTTTCTTTGGGGTTGGATTAAAGAAAAAGTCTATTAAACTCCTCCAACGACTGTAGATGATATGAAGGCAATTAGAGACGTCATTCAAAATAGAAATGTTTCCACGTTACGAAAAGTAGATTTGTCGTTTATTCAAAGACTTCATCTTTGCCAGCAACAAAATGGTGGTCACATTGAACATTTATTATAATTTTAAGTGTTTGTATTTCAGTTAATATGTTTTTTAGTTTCTTATGTATTCATAGCTTGCTTTGACCGACTAATGTTACTCTTCTTCAGTGTTATCAACGAAAAAATTGAACAAACTTAAATATCTCCGAAACTATTAGATATAGGCATAGAACATACTTAACAGAAATGAAAGCCGACTAATAAACGAAGATAAGGCATTACAAAATATCGGGTGTGCCATTTAAAAAAATTAAGATGTAGTATTTTCAAATTTATGATATTGAATTAATGTTTGTGATCACCGTGTATATTGAAATCCAATTTTGACAATAGATTAAAGTAAGCTCATGTATGAATAAATTCTATACCGAAGATTATTTTTTTATCTTTAAAAATAACTGAGATACGCCTACTCGAATTACTACATAAAAATGTCAGTTTTTTGTTACCTTGGCAAATATCTCAAAAACTGTAAGATTTAGCTTGTAAGTAATTCTTATAAAAAAGATGTAAAATTATAAAGAGAATCGAAAAATAACATAATATATAGGGTGTTTTATTTAAAAATCAAAAGTTCTATATTGTACCGCTTTTATATTACACCCTGTAGAAACCAAACTATTTTTAGATTATGCAGCTTATAAAAATAGACAACTTTTGTATTTAAACTTATCTCCTAAGCTTAATGGCTAAGGAACTATCGACCGAATACGCGCTATTGGGACACCCTGTATAATATAAAATCTATAGGGTTTCCATTTAAAAAACAAAACTTTGGTTTATTGCGAAGGCTTTTTGCGGGGAAAACTATGCACGCCACTAAATTTTCCGGAAGATTCTGTATAAAACCCACTTTTCGCCATTTTGATAAACTACAAGGTAAAGCATTTACGAAGGGTGCTTAAAATGTGCAAATATTGAATTTCGCCCTGTATCTCAAATAGGGGAGGTCCGGCTACAGTGGCCATGTTGGTACAGTGGCCACTTCGTAAAATTTTAGTGGAATATTCGACAACACCGACATCTGGTTTGTGTGTATAGGTACCTTAAACGATTATTTTCAACGATCGAGGATTCAGTTGTTGCTAAGTATAGTAATGAAACACGTGGATTTTCTTTGTGTGCAGTCAATACTTATTATTTAATACACATTTAAAGTGTACCCCAATAAACTTAAAAGTTGTTTTTTGTACTTTGCAGTTAATAGGTGTAAGTATCGTCCTTGAAGGTATTATCTTCATACTCGAAAAGGTAAGAATTTTAGTTTTAATATTTTAGGTTACGATGTTTGATAAAGTGCGATTTGCGAACAGTGGCCACATTTTTTAAGTATACAGTGGCTACTGCTTTTCATATTTTTAAACCAGTGGCCACTGTACACTTAAAAAATGTGGCCACTGCTTTTCATATTTTTAAACCGATTGCCTTATAATTTTTGAAATTGTTAAAACAAATATAGCTATATTCATCATAATGTTACTAGTCATTTATTATTATATTGTTGTTATATACCTAGGTACCGGTTTTAATCGGTTTTATATTTGTTTGCGTCAGTTTTTATATAGATTGTTTGTAGTAGGCAGGTATTAAGGGCATGTTCATATTATAGCCATATTTGTTTCTTGCAGAGGTTGCAGTAATGCCACCAAAAGGTTTAAAAAATACTGGCATTGGAAAAACCAGTGAAGAGAGCGTGAAAAATGCAGTATATGCAGTTTTGAAAGAGGTTTTCTACCAAAGGGCTGCCATTAATTACAATATTCTGCACCACCCTACGAAGATATATAAAAAATGTAGGGAATCCAGAGAAACATAAATTGGAATAATCCGATTTAGAAGGTAGTCCACGCATGTGCCCAAGTTATACAGTCAGAAAATTTTTCTAGTGAAGAGGAGCAGCATTTGTGTAGATATCTGAAAACTATGGCTAATTTACATCACGGTTTGACGCCCAAAACTCCGTAAATTGGCCTATGAGTTGGCAATTGCTAATAAAAAATATTCCGACGCCTTGGAGCGAAAATCAAACTGCGGGAAAAGACTGGTTTACGGATTTATTAAGAGGAACAAAGACATTGCTGTAAGAACAGAGGAAGCAACATCTCTGGGAAGGGCTATGGACTTTAATAAACCAGTGGTTTATAAATTTTCATAAACTTAAAGGGCTTATAGAAAATATAAACTAAATGCCTGTCAAATCTACAACGTCGACGAAACAGCGTTAACGACAGTGCAAAATCCCGGAAAGGTTTTAGCTGCTAAAGGCCAAAGGCAAGTGGGACAGATCACTTCAAGCGAAAGGGTACTCTCGTAACAATGGTGGGAGCTATAAGCGCTATGGAAATACCATTCCTCCATTACTAGTGTTTCGCAAGTATTTCAAACACCATATGATCAAAAATTCGCCACCGGGAACTATTGGAGCGGCTTCTCCGTCCGGCTGGATTACATGCAATATCTTTGCAGAGTGGTTTAATCACTTCATCAATCATGCTAAACCATCTGCGGATGCCCCTGTACTTTTAATAATAGATAACCATGAAAGCCACATATCGCTGGCAGTTATAGAAAAGGCTCGACAAAACCATGTGAAATTACTGACACTCCGCCGCACACCAGCCACAAACTACAACCGTTGGATAAATGCGTGTATGGTCCTCTGAAAAAAATTACAGCAACGCTTGTCAAACTTGGCTGCTTAATAATCCCGGGAAAAGAATTGTAATTTATGATATCGCTGAGCTTTTAGGGTTGCATATCCACTGGCATTTTGTGCGAAGAACTGCATATCTGCTTTTAAAGAAACGGGCATTTTCCTTCAATAATATGATATTCAGTGACGACGATTTTATGGCTTCAAAAGTAACTGACATTCCTGAGATGGACCCCAACTTAAAACTAGTTTAGGAGAATCCCAACCTAACGCCAGTTTTGAAGAATTCAACCAAGTACCTGTTGTGGGAAAAACATGAAACCAGGTTTAAACACTCAAGAAAAGAAGCTGTCTCAGAGGAAACTGTTGATTTTGACATTGAACCTGAGAGGACATAATAGTGCAAAAGAAATTATTGAACAGAGGACACCGGAGAAAAATTTATACCTCCATAAATTGTACAGCCTTATCCAACAGTTAAAAAAATAATAATACAAAGATTCCCAGAAAAGGAAAAAGAAATCGACGGAGGTATTGACGGATACTCCAATTTACGAAAGATTAAGAGTGAAAACTATAATAAAGCATCTAATCTGAGAAAACAACGCAGCTGAGGTGAAGCGCAAATGTTTTGAAGAGAATAGGCATCAATTAATTGTTAAAAGCCCAAACTACGAGAATTGTCGATGTATCGAGCTCTGAGGAAGATGATATGAACTTATCTGATTTAACAGACTCCGATGATGTTGATTGGTGTGAAGAAATTGATGATATCGTAAAGGATTCTAAAGATCTAAGTAACATTAGCGCACAATCCTTTGTCTTGTTCAAATTTCCTACAAAAGACTTGCAAATATTACGTGGGCAAGGTGTTAAAGAAAATTAGTAACCAAGAGTATGAAATTAATTTTCTACGAAAGCAAGGAAATGCGTTCGTTTTCCCAATCGTTGAAGATGCTAGTATTGTTTTGCTTAAAGACATAGAATTGCACTTACCTGATCCAAATTTATCCGGAGGAACGGCCAGAACAAGCACGACTTACAGATTTTCCATTGATATTTCTTTGTACAATGTCAATTAATCTTTGAAAATCATTTAGTTATATCTCTTTTTTGCATTTAGTGATGTAATATCCACTTAAAATTATTATAGGTACTTTTAAAGCAATGGTTGTATGTATTTATTTTGTTAATCCAATTTTCTTATTAATTTCTAATTAGAACAGTGGCCACCCAACTCTTACAACATAGGGCCACTGTACCCTACATGGAGTACAGTGGCCATTTGTATATACTTACAAAAACAAATTTTACTCAAAAATTACAGGAAATATTTGAGTTTTAGTACTGAATAGTTAATGTTGAAAGTGTAATGAACGATCCTAGGATATACAAAGTTTATACAAGACTCAAAGTTTGAAGACAAAACATGAAAAGGTGGCCACTGTAGCCGGACCTCCCCTACTCATAGGACTATGACAATTCTGTTTGTAGCATCTTGCGCTTCACGAAAAAGCAGAACATGGTCGCGAAAACCGAATCGTTCTATCTTTGCTCGCAAACGAGATACCCTACAATTTCAACTAAAGTGGGACACAGTGTGCACTGTAAAAACAATAATTTTTATTGAATAAAACGCTGCGTTTCTATTAATAACGCATGATTACAGTTATTAAAAACTAGTCAACGTATGTGAAATCTTACCGTAATCCTGGCACTGTATAATATATACAGGTCAGCTTCATTATTTAGTAACAAGAACAATGTAAATCCAAACAATATAACAGTTACTACATGTTACCGAAGCAGACTTGCACTAATTTAATATTCAAACTGGTATTAATAATAGATATCCTACCTTTAAATTTTGAACGCTTTTAGGTTTTCAATTAACTCGTTAAATGTAGCGGATTAAATTATTTTTAGTCAAACTTGATTATATTTTATGATTATTATACTTAACCATATTAAAATTATTTCCAAAAAACTACTTTGTTACGTGGAATGTTAAGCTTTAAATTGCTTTTAGTTCGACACTTTTCCTAATTTTAGCGTAACACCACAGCATTCAAGCTAATCGTTTAGTTCTACGTGCGACTCAAGTAGTAAATAATGAATGCCAAAATTCAATATTAAAGGTAGTTGGTTAAACTACTCTTCGGAATTTGACAAATAAGTGGATTAGTAATAAGTTCTAAAGGCAAAATCCAGGCAATCATCTGTAAATCTTCAAACCAAATAAATTCCTGACATTTACAATTGAAATAAAACGAGAGTATGTTGCTAGAATTGTCGAGAGTGACTTGAGTGGTAGGGGAACTTGGGGAGAGTTGATCCATCTTTGCTAGAACACCTTTCTTATATGAAAATAATACATTTAAAATCACGAAATTTGACAAGAAAGTAGATAAATGCTTTTATTTTTTTTACTTTTGTATCAAAATCATAATAGTTTTTATTGCTACTTGTGAAAAAATGCATTTTAACTAACGTTCGAATACTCTGCGACAAAAACAAACAAAACACACCTGCGTACCACACAAAAAATAAAAAATACCAAACACGTTTCAATAGCTAAACTATCATCATCAGCGGTCGACTATTGTAAAACTCAATTTGTGGTTGACTCTTGCAACATCTCCTGCATTACATGGATTAGGTAATTTTACAGCATCACGAAGAGATACTGTTGAAACATATTCAATGGTTGGACAAATGAAGTGGTAACCGGATTTTGTGCGCCTTATAAAATTAACTAAATAATCCCGATTTGGTTCGATGTCCAAAACTTGTATAGCGTAATATTTATGAGATTATTCATTAAAAACTTAACTAGAATAAAATCAGTTTTTGCAATTACTCCGTTGACAAAGTTTTCGTCCGATTGTTACGGTATAAACGGGTGGTAGAACGGGATTACAGATAAAATTGGCCTTTTTGCCCCGACTAGTTAGCGTATGGGTATGGGTATGATGTTGCTAAATTTTGCACATCCAGAATAGTAAAACGTACGTAAGTCAAAATAGGGGATGTCGTGCCAAAATTACGAGTACATAGCGTGTCCAAACATACAAAAAACATACGCTTACCTATCCGCAATCAATTCCAGATGTGCTGGACAGCTACTCAGCAAACCACCTGAAATAGGGCTTCAAAATAGCACTACACGCTTGTCAAATAAAAGCGTGTTAAACACTCAATAAAGTTACGTTACTACACCTCAGTGTAAATAATTAGGCATTAAATAATGATCAAAACAAAACAAAAAAAACCTTTCTTGAATACACTATAAATGAATTAATACTCAACTAAAAATCAAATAAAACACTAAATATTATTAACGCTATTACTCAGTAATAAAGAAAAAAAAAACTGTCACTTCGTTACGTTAAAACTTAAACTCATAAACTACCGGTAAATTTGCAATTTGCAAAAAAAAAACTTTTATGTAACACAAAAGGGTTTTCACAGAATTAAAACAAATTTATAAAACCTAACAAAGCTATAATAAAATGAAAAAATATGATAAATATAACCATACGATAATGCGTAAAAACAAAAAAAAGTACAAAGGCTTAAAGGCGACAGAATGTCTGGCCAGGACTTGCTTAACATATATATATATATATATATATATATATATATATATATATATATATATATATATATATATACATATTGTGGATTATGTAACTACACTATTTCAGGGTCAGAATTATGATTAATTTCGATAACTAAATCAAAACAACTTAAATTAAAGAAATACACGACTCCGCTTTCAAACCTTCGTTAACAAAAAAAATAATTCGAAACACAAGAAATCTTGAAAATGTTCGAGAAAAAGAACACAATATTATATTACCTTAATGTCTAGATTAACACCTCTCCTGTGTTACAACAATTAAAAACGAACCAGGTGATCGGTTACAGCTATAACGGAAATGGAATCTTCCTGGTCTGACAAATGATGAATGAAATTGTTGACTATTGTTCTTTTGTACACAGACAATTCCTTGATTGAATCGCGGTAAAATGTTACTGCATTAATTAAAAACTTCTTTTAAAATAATAATTTGTGCGCTCAACTTGCTTGTTAACTTTTATCTTTCAAATAGTTTTATTTACACTAACAATCCAAACGGTTATTAATTTTATTTAAATAACTATAATTTTAATATACTGCGAAAGTTTCTTTATATTCCAACACGCTTTGTACGGCAAATAAGTGGCACTTCAAGAACGTTAATTTTAAAATCCGCAAAAGCGATATAAACCAATGAATTTACCGAAGCACTAATATAACACGACGATGATCTCTAGGTACTTGATTACGTAAAATCGAAATCGGCACTAGGTATAATCCTTTGGTGATTGAACAGTTTTACTTAAATCCCTTCACAGGTTTTCTTCAGAAGTAGCTAAACTACCCTTACTACACAAAAGTTCGTTCGTTAAACACCAAAAGGTCCAATATATCAACGTTCTAAACCACCCCTTAAAGCGTAACAACAAACGTCACCGTACTACTACTCGAGAGCGCGATCAGTTTCAGAATCCCTCAAATTATTACCAAAAATCCATCTTGGATTTTTGAATCCCATCACTCAAAAAAATCTCATCTAATTTAGTTCCACCAATCAAAAAACGGAAGGAGAAGATAAGTTACCCCCAACACATAAACTTCGTTTCCAATCGTAAGTTTTCAAAATTTTAAACGTCAGCAAAATCGACGTGAAAAATATTCCTACATTTTCGTTAAAGTACAAGCAATTAGTCCCATATGCTACCTCTACGATTCAAAACCAACATACTCAATATTAATCTGAACCACTATAATTAAGCGACTTTATGTCGCCAGCATGACATCATATGCATTTAAATCTACACTCTTTCTCTAAGTTACGTAATTTTACAAAACTTTCCATTAAATTTTAAGGAAATCAAACGAAATAAACATTATATACACTTATATACAACTATTTACGAATAATACGCTACTCAACATTCAATAAACGGGAAATAATAAGGAAAACAATCGAAATTACGGAATAATAATTCACAAACAAAAAAACTAAAGCTCGCCACACACCTTCCCTAAAGGTCGCTACACACGTAGAACAAATTCATTCATAAAACTCAATTCAACAGCAAAATTTGACGGTAAATCGCTAGAAAATCGTGATCCTATCACACGATACTTACTATATAATTTATGTTTCTAGATCTGTTAATTCAGAGGAGCCTGTACATGAAACAGATAACAAATCCTCCTAATCAGAATCATCACTTAAACACAACTTCCTCTTTTAGCTTATTAGCGTTTTTCACAGCCTTTTTCAATTACATAACATAACATAACCTTCATGCCATTCCCTTGCGGAATAGACAAAATAATCCCTGCCTAGTTTTCATTCACAATCTTTCTCCTTGCTTTCATATCTCTGCATACCTCCCTAGCTTCTGCAAGATTCATGCTTTGTCTCTGACAATGCGTGAATGAAACCCCTTATCTTTCTTTTTTTGTCATACATTGTACTACATTCAGCCAAGTTTTATGCGTATACCAGGCCCGGCCTTACCTCTAATCTCACCCACATGTATTTGCTTCGTTAATCTTGCGTTGTTCATTCTCTCAATGTGACCAAACCAACATAGTGTCCAACTTTTATACCTATCCATCATCACCTTTTCCTCGCCACATTCCTTCATTATACACTCACTCTTATTTTTATCTCTTCTCGTTTTACCACATGCGCTTCTCAGGAATTTCATACCCACAGCATTTATTTTCCTTTTGTGCTATTTTGACATACCCATGTCTCACTTCCATACAGTACTGATGGGACAAACACGCTACTATAGATTGATTGTTTCGCAACTAAGCTCATGCTTTCGTTCCTCATTGTCGATCACATACTTCCAATCACTTTCCTTCCAGAATTGACCCTTCGACCAATCTCGCAATGCATTGTAGCATCTGCAGTAAACATTCTACCTAGAACTCGTCCACTTGTTCCACAATTTCATTTTTCCGAGTAAATACTCTACTGTCCTTTCCACCTTCCCGATTGAACACCACAATCCTAGTTTTGTCCACGTTTACTTTTAGGTCCATGCTCCCACAGAGTGTACCAAACTTCCTCAGAGCAGTTTGTAGCTTATCCACACTGTCACTTAATAATACATACACCCGAACTGGTACATTTACGTCACCAACCATTACACCATTTGTATAGGAACATGCTTGCCTAACAACATTTATCCATGTATGCATTGAACAACCACAGTGGTATCACACAGCCTTGTCGCACTCCTTGCTCAATATTAAAGTATTTACTCACACCTCTTCTCACCCAAACACAATGCCCCTGTATCGTTAGATACTGACCTTATTCTGTTTATTAGATATTTACTTTCGCATAGTCATTTATTGACTGAATTTATGAATTTTTTGCATTTAAACACTTTTGGATCACCTCCCTGGCACGAAGCCACCCTGCACATCCCAAATCTTAGTTTGTGTAATTTCTCGTACTCTATTAATCAGTATCCTTTCAAATACTTTACCAGGCACACTGAGCAAACTTATTCCTCTGTAGTTCTTCTAAATTCTCCTTATTTAACCCTTCAGTCTTACTTTCCTCACTACTGTACAGCTGTCCAAAATATTCTTGCCATTATTTCAATCATCTCACACTATTTCGTTGTTCGTATTCATCACTCCTGCAGCGTTCTGTTTCGGGGACGTTTTGTATTTTTGGCCATTTCCAGAAGAGTTTTTTGTTTCCCTCAAAATCATTGTGCATTTTCTCTCCTTCCTCAGCCATCACCTCTTTACTTATTGTCACTGCCTCTTTCGCTTCTTTCTTTCTTAATCTATAAACCTCATACAATCGCCTTTCTTAGTCTCATTTTTGTAGCAATCGTTGGCATGCTCGCATCTTTTTTCTTACATATTGCCTTTTTACAGATTTCTTCCACCAAGCACATTTTTTCTGTCTACAGTTTTTCAAGCTTACCCATGCACTTTCAACGTCAGTGTCTTTTATTTGTTCGTTCCACACTGTTTCATTCATATTCAACTCTTTACTCACAGCATCTGCGTATTTAATTCTGGTACTATATCTACTAGTTTGTTTACCCTAATTCTGGACGTTCCTGCTTTCCTTCTTTAGACCCACTTTTGCCTTAAACACACTCTCGTTACAACCAAAAAGTGTTCTGATCCACACTGCGGTCCGCGGGTTACTTTTGTGTCTCTCACCAGGTTTCTAAGTCGTCCATCATACAATATCAAGTCAACCATACTTTCAGATTCGCCTCTTCTCCATGCATACATATGCACATTTTTGTGTTTAAACCACGCATTAGATACAAACATGCTTCTCTCCACTCAGATGTTCACCATGCGTTCTCCATTGTCCGAATTTTCCTAGAACGTGTTCAGTATATACTCATTGAACACCCATCCATGTTTCTTCCAATATTACCACTCTTTCCTTTGCGCTTTGTCTACAATACACACAGAATATGAAGCTGCATTTCACACATTACATTCGCAATTTTAAATTCTTTACCATACATACCTCTAATATTCCACGTATCAACTCGCTATTCATCCCTTGTATAGTCGTCAGCAACGAGGGCTGTCTGTTTCGATGTTGACCGCCCCTTATGAAAAGATCGATCCGAGGCAATTGTATTGTTCTTTTGAGTAATTACATAGCTGGCAGACCGGTTACTATCCAAATCGTACCCCGGACAATGTAGCATTCCCTACTAACGGTATCGTCCTGCTACCGGACAGTAAAGATAAGAAGTAGAGTGAAGAAAGATATAAATAATATAGTGTGTATTAACTGCATGAATGTATATATATATATATATATATATATATATATATATATATATATATATATTGTAAGCACCCTTTTCTGGATGAGAGCAGGTTTCTCTTAAGGATATCTTACCAATTATTTTGTGTTTACCTCGGCTAGATCAGGAAGGTAGGGCTGGATTTTTCTTTTATACTCATATAACTATTAAACAATGCCGTACCCAGGTTTAATACATATATTTAAACAAAATCTTAATTATAATAATACAGGAAAATAATAAAAATAAAAAGTATTCTGGTAAAATAAAATTAAAGTCCTTAAAGTAAATAATAGTGAAAAAATAATGTAACTTAAAATTCGGTTTTTTAATTGCGCCTGGTCTGTGGCAGCCCACTGTACACCAGCGTGATCCTGGCTTCCTTGATGCTGTAGGTGGTAATTCTGGGTTGTGTACTTTCGGCACAGAGGTCGCCTGTGTGTCGATGGTCGGTTTTGAAAAGTTCTGTAAATCAACCGCGATTATCATCCAGTATTTAAAACAACTAAATTAATGGTGGATTTTGTTTATTTCTAAACAAATGATACGGTGTTCGGGTGAAAATAATACAAAGGTTTGTACAATTTCAAGGAGGATTACTGTGTTTTTTTGCCAGGTAAGTTTATTCTGATTTATTATCTTTTACCTTAAAAACAATGTTTTTGAAGTGAGGTTAAAGCGTAATTCAAATTTCTATCAGGGACTGGCTCTTTATTACTTATATTTCTTAAGTAACGTTTTGCAATACGGAACAGGTTAAAGAAAATAGCAGGACCTACACGGGGTTTTGGTATTTACACGATTTGTGTTAATACAAATTCGTGTTAGGCAACGGTTGGGTGTTATGTGTTTAATTTTTGGGGTTTGTACACACGGTCTAAGAGAAATACTAATTCTAATTAACTAGAAATACTATATACAATTTAATAGGTACAAGGGGTTATTCAATGTTTTGGAATTCGCAATTTACGGTTTGAAATGTTTATGTGATACAGGAATATTTTCAAACAGGTGTGGTTGAAAATATTGATAAGAGTTCATTCACTACTTTACAAGGTAAAGCGACCTTCGCTTTATTGGTATAAAGAGGATGATTCTTTACACTAATCAAATGTGAATACGTATTTGCGAAATTGGGTTTTCCCTTTTTATTTTCTTTAAGAATATCTATCTTAAAGTTTTAATTGTTAAAGCAGAATAAATTGCTTTATTCTAATTAATGTAATGGATTTCTTATTGTGAAATAGAAATTCTTTTACTTTTGAAGTAAAACGTAAAATTTACTTTTAGTTGTATAAATGTAATATTTTACACAATTCAGGTTGGTTTTCGGTAACAATTTGGATTTAATATTCAGGTGTATTTTTGTGATATACAGGGGGAGTAAATTATAAGTGTTGATAGCCAAGCAGGGAGCTCGAGCTAAATCAACAAATTCTAGTGATTCTATTTATTCAAAGCTGTAACGGACGCTTCGAATATATAGAATTATATACAGGAGGTTCAGGATATATTGGTTGTTTATTTATAATTGCGTTAATAGCCAAGCCAATGGGCTCAATAGTCTAAATTAACGAATCTTAGAGATCCTATTTATTCAAAGTTATAACGGACACTGTGAATATATAGAACTATTATACAGGGGGGTTTCAGGATGGGATTTGTTTAGGATATCGTTAATAGCCAAGCCAGCGGGCTCAATAGTCTAAATTAACGAATCTTAGAGATCCTATTTATTCAAAGTTATAACGGACATTGTGAATATATAGAACTTTATACAGGGGGTTTCAGGATGAAATTGGTAATTGGTCGTTTTCTGAGGTTACAGCGCGTGTTGTGGGAAACCAGACGTTGCTTAGAGCCCCATTTACTAGAAGAAACCCTGTAATAATCCGGGTGATCGCCGGTGCTAAACCAGTCAATCTACCTGGGATCAGTACAATACGCAAAACCTCTTTGACGTCAATTACTTTCTTAAGGATGGTTGGTTAATAGGAATTTCTAGGTATTACAACTATTTTCATAAAAATCGGTTATACTTCGGAGTATTTGAATTCTATTTAAATTTAATTGAAATTGCTTTAAGAGCTGGTCTGGCGGCTATGTTCTCGAATAGAGAATTTCAGGTGTAATAATAAATTATTACAAACAGGCAGGCAGGAGAATATCTGTAGAGAAGCGTTCCACAGATAGAAGTAATTTAAAAGTGCCAAAATTTCGCTTATAAACCTTGCGAATGAGTGGGATTTTTGGTAGGAAATGTCGCAACGATTCTGCACATCGTGAAAGGGGGGTACCGGTGCGCACGCAAAAGTGCTGATTATTTACATTTATTTGGAACTGGAATAAAATGAAATTATTAAAACATTATCTTAATAATTTTATACCAATAATAATTAATTTATCTTACTCAATTTCTGGCTATTACAATATATATATTATATATATTTTATATATATATATATATATATATATATATATATATATATTATATATATATATATATATATATATATATATATATATATATATATATATATATATATATTTTACGTGTTTATCGTGAATAACGTGTATTTTCGATAACTTCCTTTACTTTACTTAATGAATGAACTAATGAACTAATTAGTTACATCTAAAAATAAATATTTCCTTATTCGTTGGTGGAATGTTTTTAATTTCGTACCTCAAAAATTATTTTTCGCACCTCTACATTTAAACTAATTTATTTAACGTACACATCTTTTTATTCTTTTAGAGATATGAATTTGGTATTTAAACAATTTGCGCCATCTCGAAGATTTAGGGTCATTTAATAGAGTTTGAAAAGGAATCTTGTTTTTAAAAGACAACAATTAGATATCTGTAAAATTTATTTATCAAAATTTGGTTTTAACATTCTTATCTAGTTTGATTAGTTTTGACAGGTTTGCAATATTGCTTTTGTTATGGCGTTGTGCCTGATCTTTCTTTTACTTAACACGCCATTTTCCGATGGGGAGATTGATCTTCAAAAAAAATTTTTCCTTCCGTTTATAAGATGTTTAAGCATCGTTTCTTTGGAAAATTTTTCATATAATGTAATGGTTTTTGGTATAAAACTTTACTGACGCTTTACAAGCGGATCTTATTGAAATTCTCAATCTTCATATCCTCGGGTAAGTTTAACACATGTTCGACAACCTTTAGTAAATCGATTCTTTCATTTAGGCACTTTCGCAAGATTAATTAAATTTATAACATAAGTCTGTTGAAGCGAAATCATCGCTATCGGCTCTAAACATCTAAAAGAGGTATGCTTGTATAAGGTAATTAGTAACGTACTTACTTGTATCACTTTCAGCGCCTTGATACCGGCGAAATAAACAGCTATTCTTTATTTATATACGTAACTAGCAAATTGGAATCCACTTCCGATCACCTCCGTACCTATTCGTACTGGAATGCTGGCTCTTAGCTACTGATTAGCTGTCTTGGTTTCACAAAGTAACTACCACCTTCGAAACACGAAGGGCATTTACAGTTTGGTAATTCTTCATCAAAGGTCAGAATTCTTTATTATTCAATATAGACAGGATTTGTGTAATGAACAGTGTATTCCTAAAATCCGTACAACAGAGTTAGGTTACATTCGGTGTTTAACCTTATTTACTTACTTGCAACAAAATTTATAATTTACAATCCTTGTTATAACATTCTTTTGCTGGAGGCTAAATGGGTTGAATAATCTAGAGTTTGATTTGTTCAATTTGTAATTAATTTCTGCATACAAAAAGAAGAAAAAAAAACACACCTATTATTCACTGGGACGTTGACCTACCTAGTTCACTACCTTCACACGGTAGTTGCGCGTTGAAGCTCCTGTTTTTAAAATACATTATACAGGGTGGAACAGATATCGAGGTCATATGAATTACAGTCATTGTTTGAAACTGTATATATATTTATATTCAAATTTAGAATTTCTGTAACTTTTCTGTACTTTGTCTTTCATTAATATTAATTATTTGTCATTACGGATAATTTTGCTGTAATAAAAATTTCTGTACTATTGAATGTCTTGCTGCAATTCTATGCCTTGCACTGAACAGACTATCCAGATATTTCTATTTAATACCACTTCTTAAGGGTTTTAATAAAATTAAAGAAACCGAAATCAAAATCATTGGGGATTTAAATTCTATTTTGTGAAACGTAGGCAAGCCGTTTCAAAAATTAAGCACTACTATTTTCATTGTGGATCTATTTTAGATCGCACTTTATGGGTTACTTTCGCCCTTTCGGCTTCGTTTTGTAAGTACTTACAACCGTCGGGAGCGGCACAATTAACGAAACTTTTTTTTTACGTTTAGGGTTCGATTAACGAACTGAATATATTTAGTTTTTTATTCTTTGTGGGCATCTGCGACGGCTCACCACTTGCCATCGTCAGGGCTGAATTATAATTATTTTGTTAGTTAAGATTGTTATGAATACTTTGGGGGAAAACTAGCATAGTATCATTATTGTTTACGTTCGATATTTATTCGACAATTATTAATGTGAGTTTAAATTAAATTAAATATACGTTTACTGTTTGGTTGTTCGGGTAAAAGTTTGTCTCTCTTTTAAATTGTTTCCTTTTTTTGTGGAGCACTACCTGTTTCAGGTTTTACAGGGCCTGCCCCTATTCTACTCCTCTTTTTCCTTTTTCTTTCCTTTTATCCCTTTCCTGACTAAAACCTGTGGCGCCTATCCCTTAGTGGCTATCTAACCACGTCAACAACAGGGTAGCAAACCTCCAAAACCCCAAGCATCCAAGTGCTCTGCGGTCAAACGACCGTACGCAGGAGTCTAGTCGAGTGCACTTTCAAAAAAATGTTTACATGCTGGTTAGACATGTAGCATATATATATATATATATATATATATATATATATATATATATATATATATATATATATATATATATATATATCACATCATCACATCATATTTAAATTAGATTGTTCCCTACGCGATTCTTGGTTCTCGTGCTACTTACCGCACTTGCTGTTGCTTATTTGTGACCAAATGATTTAATTATTTTTCATTTATATTTCCGAATTAGAGTTAGTTATTTGTTTTGTTTGATTTAATATTCATTTATTTTTATAGAGATTTCATCTAGTTATTTATTTATTTCTATTGTATTAAAGCTAATGAAACGAATTCTTATGACAATGGTTATCTTTATATTGTCATAAAAGGGGGATTTATAGCATTTATATAACATTAAGTAGGAACCTACCGCTTACTTCAATCTTAAGCTGTACCTTTTTTGTTTTTTAAATCACATCCGGCATGTTTTGAATTTTTATACTACTGTCACAGAATGTACACAAGTCATCCCTGCCTTGCCTTTTGGTTGATTCATATTTTAATTCGGAAGTTATAAAAAGTAATTCCACAAAACTTTATTTATTCGAATTTAGATGCACCACAATCAGTATAAACCACCGTGTCGCATTACGGAAAAAATACTCTGTGCCGCTGCCACTAACATACTACCAAAACATGGCTGAATAGACGTGCGCTAGCAAGATGCGCAAATCCTCAAGATTACCCAAGCTTTCTTTCTGATTATTTTTTGTTTTGTGCTACTGTTACAAATGCGTATTTATGATTGTTTTATATACCCCGCGCTACCGTGTGATAAAATATGCAACATCATTAGTTCGCTATATTTTTTGTTATTGCGAAATGTTTACATGTTTGAGTATTTGCGCTTTTAGTTTACATTAGGATAGTAATGAGTTCTAACACTCGTTAAATCATTTGTTTATTATTAATTCAAATTTAGAACTTGATATAGCATTTATTGTAATTATAAAAATGTACGTGTTTGAGTTAAAAAAGGAGGGGTGTTTGTACTTTAACGTTTACTTTATGATTGAGTAAGTTTGAAAGGAATCATAATTTTCCTAGGATTTGCATAGAAATGCAATAATCATGTTTTCGCGCCTTTTTTTTCTATTTGTGTATCTATAGTCATTTCACACGTTAAAATTCCACAATAAATTAGTTTTTTTTTGAAGAAGCAAAGTTATAACGTGCCATTACTTCACTTCGATCAGTTACTATGTGTTTATTAAATGTAGTGGACCAACTTAGACTTGTGCCTTTTGCAGTTCTTAACGATTAGTAATTATATCGGCTCATAAAACCTCTCAGCCAATGACGCTGGGCAATCTGTTTATTCGCCCAAGTTGCACGCGTAAGCCGATTTGCTAATGCAAATGAATAAGCTAGTTCGCGAGTTCCCCATAGCACTTTTCCAGTTCATTAGTGCGGTGATCAAATTTTAAATCTATCCACATATCTCCTTATTGTCATTTTATCATTTCCGTATGTTTTTGCAGTTCTTCGCAGCTTACCACCATTGACAACTTTCCGAATTGCTAGCTTCATCCGTTTAGGTGACACAGCAACTTTCTCAGACAGTTTTCTACTTGAAAGGCGTTGTCTATAAAAATACATATTGTTAGGGAGCGTTGATGCATATATCAAAGCTCAAAATGTATCAACCCTCCCTTGATCACAAGTTTAAAGAAATTGACTACAAAAACATAACCAAGTTTTTAATGATTTGGCACATATCTGAAGACAAAAAACGACACAGCATAACTTTCTAATAACTCTACTACAATTTCTACAAAATGTTTTCACAGATTGTGAAAATTATAAAAAAATTGTAAAAAATAATTTTTCGTTTATCACCCACACGCTATTTAACTAACATAAAAGTACATGAGCAATATGGTAGCCGGAAAATGATGCTCTGCCATTCGCATGGCTAACGCCATACATTGTTTGGGATTCAATTGAAATATATATCAACCCTCCTGCAGTATCAGTTTTCCCATGTTCCTCTAATGAAATTAGACCAACTCTTCAGACGCAGCTTGCTGGATTTATTTATTGCAAATTAACTTTAACAAACAAAATACCACACAAAATTAAAAAACAGCGAGCGCCTTTTAATAGCTAAGCTATCATCAGAGGTCGACTAGAACGAACTACATAAAATTTCTAATATATAGCGAGTAACGCTTCTTTGCTTATCCGGTGAAAGTAAAAGTGAGTTATGAAAGTTTTATGAGTTCTGAGTAGCCTAAAGGTCCGTGATCGTCATTTTCCTTATAAGGTTCGTAGAGTGCGTAAAGTACATAAAGTGCATAAAGTGTGTAAAGTACATAAGGTGCATAAAGTGCATAAAGTGCATAAAGTGCATAAAGTGCATAAAGTGCATAAAGTGCATAAAGTGCATAAAGTGCATAAAGTGTATAAAGTGCATAAAGTGCATAAAGTGCATAAATTGCACAAAGTGCATAAAGTGCATAAAGTGCATAAAGTGCATAAAGTGCATAAAGTACATAAAGTACATAAAGTTCATAAAAATCATAAAATGCATAAAGTGCATAAAGTGCATAAAGTGCATAAAGGCATAAAGTGCATAAAGTGCATAAAGTGCATAAAGTGCATAAAGTACATAAAGTACATAAAGTACATAAAGTACATAAAGTATATAAAGTTCATAAAATTCATAAAATGCATAAAGTGCATAAAGTGCATAAAGTGCATAAAGTGCATAAAGTGCACAAAGTGCATAAAGTGCATAAAGTACATAAAGTGCATAAAGTGCATAAAGTGCATAAAGTGCATAAAGTGCATAAAGTGCATAAAGTGCATAAAGTGCATAAAGTGCATAAAGTGCATAAAGTGCATAAAGTGCATAAAGTGCATAAAGTGCATAAAGTGCATAAAGTGCATAAAGTGCATAAAGTGCATAAAGTACATAAAGTACATAAAGTACATAAAGTACATCAAGTACATAAAGTATATAAAGTTCATAAAATTCATAAAATGCATAAAGTGCATAAAGTGCATAAATTGCATAAAGTGCATAAAGTGCATAAAGTGCGTAAAGTGCATAAAGTGCATAAAGTACATAAAGTACATAAAGTTCATAAAAATCATAAAATGCATAAAGTGCATAAAGTGCATAAAGTGCATAAATGCATAAAGTGCATAAAGTGCATAAAGTACATAAAGTACATAAAGTACATCAAAGTACATAAAGTATATAAAGTTCATATAATTCATAAAATGCATAAAGTGCATAGCATAAAGTGCATAAAGTGCAAAAGTGCATAAAGTGCATAAAGTGCATAAAGTGCATAAAAAGTGCATAAAGTGCATAAAGTGCATAAAAAGTGCATAAAGTGCATAAAAAGTCAAAGTGCATAAAGTGCAATAAAATGCATAAAGTGCATAAAGTGCATAAAGTGCATAAAGTGCATAAAGTGCATAAAGTGCATAAAGTGCATAAAGATAGCATAAAGTACATAAAGTCATAAAGTACATAAAGTACATAAAGTACATAAATAAGTATATAAAGTTCATAAAATTCATAAAATGCATAAAGTGCATAAAGTGCATAAGGTGCATAAAGTGCGTAAGGTGCATAAGGTGCGTAAAGAGCATAAAATGCATAAATCGCATAAAGTGAATAAGGTAAACAATGAAAATGGTATTCAAAGTGGAAACATGCGTAAAGTTTGCAACGTCCCAAAGGCACATAATTCGTAATTTGCGAAGAGAGAGTAAAAGTGTAACGAGCAAATAACGTAAAGCACAAGAAATAAGTGCATACATACTCGTATCACGCGTAGGTAAAAACTGTATATTTCTCCGTATACTTACTTATCATGAACAATTTTTCTCCATGTCCATCCTTGCTTCAAAATAATAATTTGAGACTCTATGGCGCTGGGATTTGAAGAGAACTTCAGGCATAAAGTGTATAAAGTGCATAAAGTGCATAAAGTGCATAAATTGCACAAAGTGCATAAAGTGCATAAAGTGCATAAAGTGCATAAAGTGCATAAAGTACATAAAGTACATAAAGTTCATAAGAATCATAAAATGCATAAAGTGCATAAAGTGCATAAAGGCATAAAGTGCATAAAGTGCATAAAGTGCATAAAGTGCATAAAGTACATAAAGTACATAAAGTACATAAAGTACATAAAGTACATAAAGTACATAAAGTACATAAAGTATATAAAGTTCATAAAATTCATAAAATGCATATAGTGCATAAAGTGCATAAAGTGCATAAAGTGCATAAAGTGCACAAAGTGCATAAAGTGCATAAAGTACATAAAGTGCATAAAGTGCATAAAGTGCATAAAGTGCATAAAGGCATAAAGTGCATAAAGTGCATAAAGTGCATAAAGTGCATAAAGTGCATAAAGTGCATAAAGTGCATAAAGTGCATAAAGTGCATAAAGTACATAAAGTACATAAAGTACATAAAGTACATAAAGTATATAAAGTTCATAAAATTCATAAAATTCATAAAATGCATAAAGTGCATAAAGTGCATAAATTGCATAAAGTGCATAAAGTGCATAAAGTGCATAAAGTGCATAAAGTGCATAAAGTGCATAAAGTGCATAAAGTGCATAAAGTGCATAAAGTACATAAAGTACATAAAGTACATAAAGTACATAAAGTATATAAAGTTCATAAAATTCATAAAATGCATAAAGTGCATAAAGTGCATAAATTGCATAAAGTGCATAAAGTGCATAAAGTGCATAAAGTGCATAAAGTACATAAAGTTCATAAAAATCATAAAATGCATAAAGTGCATAAAGTGCATAAAGTGCATAAAGTGCATAAAGTGCATAAAGTGCATAAAGTGCATAAAGTACATAAAGTACATAAAGTACATAAAGTACATCAAGTACATAAAGTATATAAAGTTCATATAATTCATAAAATGCATAAAGTGCATAAAGTGCATAAAGTGCATAAAGTGCACAAAGTGCATAAAGTGCATAAAGTGCATAAAGTGCATAAAGTGCATAAAGTGCATGAAGTGCATAAAGTGCATAAAGTGCATAAAGTGCATAAAGTGCATAAAGCGCATAAAGCGCATAAAGTGCATAAAGTGCATAAAGTGCATAAAGTGCATAAAGTGCATAAAGTGCATAAAGTGCATAAAGTGCATAAAGTGCATAAAGTACATAAAGTACATAAAGTACATAAAGTACATAAAGTATATAAAGTTCATAAAATTCATAAAATGCATAAAGTGCATAAAGTGCATAAGGTGCATAAAGTGCGTAAGGTGCATAAGGTGCGTAAAGAGCATAAAATGCATAAATCGCATAAAGTGAATAAGGTAAACAATGAAAATGGTATTCAAAGTGGAAACATGCGTAAAGTTTGCAACGTCCCAAAGGCACATAATTCGTAATTTGCGAAGAGAGAGTAAAAGTGTAACGAGCAAATAACGTAAAGCACAAGAAATAAGTGCATACATACTCGTATCACGCGTAGGTAAAAACTGTATATTTCTCCGTATACTTACTTATCATGAACAATTTTTCTCCATGTCCATCCTTGCTTCAAAATAATAATTTGAGACTCTATGGCGCTGGGATTTGAAGAGAACTTCAGGAGAGGCTGGGGTTTTTATTTTAAGATTTCCTATTTAAACTTTACGTCTGTAGTTTGGACAACGTGTAGGCATGCCGATCGAGATTGTGCCTATGCTGAGCGAGACTAATGTGTCTTTCGTGCAGAGAACGAGAGATAGTGTATCCGCAACATTAATTTTTTTGTGATGTGAGTTTTAGGTTGTTAGGTCTGTTATTTCCATGTGTTTACAATATGTTTACAGAAATCATATTACAGGTACACCACACTGCTTGGTGTCGGTGCGGACCATAAACGGTAAGGAAAAGTGATTGATGTGCACAATTTCGTAAAATATGTAAAGTACGAAAAATACCTAAGGTAAAGTAGGTAAATGGCATAAGAGACGTAAAGTTGATCAAATGCGCTAAAATGCTTAAAATGCATCAATGTCGTAAACTACGGAAAATGCAAATATGCGCAAAATGCATAAATGGGTAAAATATCGAAAGTACGGAAAATGCGTAAACGTGTAAAATGCGTAAATGTGTAAAATTCGTAAAATGTATAACATGCGTAAAATGTGTAAAGTGCGTAAAATGCTTAAATTGCCTAAAGTGCGCAAAATGCATAAAAGCGTTAATTTCGTAAAATGTTCAAAATGAGTAAGGTTGATATAATACGTAAAGTGCGTAAAATACGTAAAATGCGTAAAATTGCGTAAAATGCGTAAAATACGTAAAATGCGTAAAATGCGTAAAATGCATAAAATGCGTGAAATGCTTAAAATTCTTAAATGCGTGAAATGTATAATATGCGCAAAATTCGTAAAATGTGTAAAATACGTAAAATGCTTAAATGCTTTAAATGCGCAAATGCATAGAAGCGTAAATTTCGTAAAATGCGCAAAATGGGTAAAGTTGATATAATGCGTAAAATGGTAAAATGCATGAAAAGCGTAAAATGTGTAACGTGTATAAAAAGCGTAAAATGCGGGAAATGTGTAGAAATTCCATAAAATGCTTTAACTATGTAAAATATAGTAAAACTTGTAATTCTTTGCGTGTTTTAATGTGAGGTTGCTAGGGTACCTGAAAGGTAACCTGCGTATGCGTCTAAGTATTCGGTGTCGACAAGAAGCGATAGAGGAGAGATGATTGGGTTTTATGTTGGTGTATAAGGGTTATCGGAAATCCGTAACAGGGCGTAATTATGTATTGTAGGTGTGTTGTAGTGTTTTGGGGTGGCAACTGTTGGGAATAATTTATGTATACATCACATCTTGTATATTAGACGGCATATAAAACAAAAATAATAATAAAAAATCTAGTAACTAAAAAATATCAAAAAATAATAAAGGTGATACAAAAAGTTGTTCTAAATCATTACTATTATCCATTAAGAACCTAAGATATCTAAAATTGTGGCGACCGTAAGGATGGAAATGGTAAAAATAGAGAGAGAGCAAGCAGCTCTGAAAGAAATTCAAATGTATATGCACCAATATATATGAACTGCTGAAGGCGGATGACGTAGAAATCGAACTACATTTAAAGCAAATTGAAGACAAATGTGTTGGAATATTTCAATTAGACGATATAATCAGGAAAAAGCGAGCAACTTGCCGTGGTAATTACTCAATTCCTCACAAAAAACCGCCGCCGAACTAAAAATCGCTATGTAGTGGTTTTATAAACATTTTATTATTGCAATTGAACATTTTATTGTATTATAACAGAAACGTGACCGCCGAATATTATTTCTTTTTCTGTAACTATCTATTAACTGTTGCCGTGACTACCAAACTCCCACGGAACTAATACACAGTATGAAATATACATAAAGATTATCGTACATATTTTGAACGAATCTGGTTCAATAACTGAATAGATATAATATCTGTAAATAACCAAATTAAAATAAGTTAAATAATAACATTACAAATAGATTTAATCTAATGCTTAACCTTAAAGATTGTCTTCTGGTCAGCCACTTTTCATTTCATCGTCAATCGGCAACATACATAAACGGGACATCGCATTCATAAACACTCCCGAAGCTGACTTAATCGTCACTATTCGTGCGACACCGTCGTTGCTAGGATGAAGTTGGACAACTCTGCCGAGCCGCCCCTGTTGAAGAGGTACGCTTTTTTCTATTAAGACTACTAAAGCCCCAACTGGAACATCCTTGCCTTTACAGCGTCATTTAGATCTAGTTTGCAATTGCGTAAGATATTCACCAGCGATCCCAAAAGTGTTGAATTTTTATTATATGCTGCCACCGCGACAAACGATTCTTCTGAAGTTCCACTAAATTTGCTTCTGATAGCACAGTTAACGACTCACCGATGATGACATAACAATGTAAGCATGTAAGACCCTTAATTTTGAGCAGGTTTTTTTTATGAGTTACCCTTACTAATTACCACTATGTGGATTTCTTTTTAATCTCGACTAGTCGGGAATTTTTTGGGAAGTGGGTTTTGTAGACTTATATAACTGTTAAACAATTTCGTACCCAGGTTTAATACATATATTTAAAACAAACTTCTGGAATTATAATAATAATAAAAAAAATGATATTCTGGTAAAATAATTAAGTGTTCAAATTTAACAAAATGATGGAAAATAAACAATTTCTAATACAGCGCCTGGTATTTGGGCAGCCCACCGCACATCAGAGTAATGCTGGTGTCGTTGGAATGTCGGCGATAAATCCTAAGATTTATAATGTTGCAGGACAGGTGTCGCCGGTGTATCTGTGGTCGGTTTGGAAATTTCCTGTAAATCAAGCGCGTTATAATGCAGTGTTCAAAAAAATATAAAATAATAGTGGTTTTGTTTCTTTGTAAACAAATATAATGTGTACAGGTGAAAATAATGCAAGGGTGTGTGTACAACTCAAAAAGGAGGATTACTGTGATTTACACAGGTAAGTTGATTCTCGTTATTCTATTTTACATTTAAGAAAATGTTTGTTAAATTCGAGGTTAGGGCGTATTTCAAATTTCTATCAGGGACTGGCTCTTTGTTACTTATATTTTCTTAAGTAACGTTTTGAAATACGGAACAGGTTAAAGAAAAGCAGGTCCTACATACGATTTAATAATTACACGATTAGTGTTAATACAAATTCGTGTTAGGCATCGGTTGTAGGTGATTTGTTTAATTTTTAGGGTTTGTACACACGGACTAAGGGAAAGATTAATTCTAATTAACTATAAAGAATATATACAATTAAATAGGTGCACGGGGTTATTCAATGTTATGGAATTCGCAATTTAAGGTTTGTAATGGTTCATATGATACAGGAATATTTTCAACAATGTTTTGTTGAAAATTTGATAAGAGTTCATCACTACTAAAAAGGAACGTTGACCTTCGTTTTATTTGTATAAAGAGGATGATTCTTTACACTTTCATTGAATGTGAGTACTTGTTTTGCGAAATGGGATTTTATTTTCTAAGAATAATTACCTTAAAGTTTTTAATTGTTAAAGCAAAAATAAATTGCTTTAATCTATTTAATGTAATGGATTTCTTATTGTAAAATAGAAATTTTTTTACTTTGAAGTTAAACGTTAAGATTTACTTTTAGTTGTATAAATTTAATGTTTTACACAATTCAGGTTTTGTTTTCGGTAATAATTTGGATTTGATATTTAGGTGTATTTTCGTGATATACAGGGGGAGTAAATTATAAGTGTTGATAGCCAAGCAGGGAGTTCAAGCTAAATCAACAATTTCTAGAGATTCTATTTATTCAAAGTTGTAACGGACACTTTGAATATATAGAACTATATACAGGGCGTTTAGGATATATTGGGTGTTCGTTTATAATCTCGTTAATAGCCAAGCCAGTGGGCTCAATAGTCTAAATTAACGAATCTTAGAGATTCTATTTATTCAAAGTTGTAACGGGGACTTTGAATATATAGAATTATATACAGGGGTTCAGGATATATTGGGTGTTCGTTTATAATCTCGTTAATAGCCAAGCCAGTGGGCTCAATAGTCTAAATTAACGAATCTTAGATATTCTATTTATTCAAAGTTGCAACGGATACTTTGAATATATAGAATTATATACAGGGGTACAGAGTAGGATTTGTAAATTGCCGTTTTTGAGGTTATAGCGCGTAAGTGGGAAACCAGACGTTGCTTAGAGCCCCATTAGCTAGAAGAAGCCCTATAATAATCCCGGTGACCGCCGGTGTTAACCAGTCAATCTACCTAAGATCAGTATAATACGCAAAACCTCTTTGACGTCAATTACTTTCTTAAGGATGGTTTGTTAATAGGAATTTAGTTATGTTCTCGAATTGAGAATTTCAGGTGTAATAATAAATTATTACAAACGGACAGGCAGGAGAGAGTGTTTGTAGAGAAGCGTTCTACAAACACAATCCAAAGTAAAAGTTAAAATTTTCGCTTATAAACCTTGCAAATGAGTGGGGTTTTAGGTAGGAAATGTCGCAACGTTTCTCCACATCGTGAAAGTGGGGTTACGGTGCGCACGCAAAAGTGCTGATTATTTACATTTATTTAGAACTGGAATAAAATGAATTATTATTTAAACATTATCTTAATAATTTTTATTAAAATAACAATTAATTTGTCTTACTCAATTCCGGCTCATTACAAGCATCTCCTCCAAAGTTAAATGTGCCATTTGAGTTATCCGTTTTAAATGATATTTTTCAGAGCGAACATTGATTCCCAACAACTCTTCCGACGATTTAAAGAATTTTTGTAACTGTTTTTGGGCACCGACAAATCTTGTAGCATTGTCACAATAGATATTTAAAATATGACCACGTCTAGCAATTACTCGTTTTAGAGTGTTCAAAGAAGTTTCTGTAGTTCGGTTACCAATCCTAAGCTCACCGTTTTGGTAACAAAACAAACAAATGAAGCAATATAAGATGTTATGATTCGTTTACCTCGACCGCCAAGTTTCCGTATCATAGTAGGACCTGCACAGTCAACACTAGTATTAAGAAAAGGACGTGTAGGAATGATACGATCTTTAGGTGGATTTCCCATTTTTTGCCATGCTGGGACCGGGTTTGCTTTAAAACGAACGACACACTTGCGTAAAATTTTGCATACAACGCTACGCCCTGACAATATGCAATATTTTTGCCTCAAACTAGCCATAGTTGCTTGTGGACCGGCATGCAATAACCGTGTATGATAATATTTGATGACAGCATCACTAAGATTATGATTTTCAGGTAAAACTAAAGGATATTTCAAGTCATTTGAAATTTCTGAATTAATTTATTTTCATCTAGAAAATGCACAGGAAAATTAAAATATCTTTGAAATTTAACTGTTGATTAGCTAATAGAGCATAATATTCTTCTGAAAACTTTTTTGCCAACTGAACATCTAGAACCGCCGCGCACAATTCTAATCAAGGTATAGAAACGGTCTTTACAGGTGCTACCCTGCTCTTGACGTATAATAAATTAACCGAAAATTCGCTATTCTCTAAAGGAGCTCTAACGTAAGCAACTGCACCACACGCTAATGTGAAAATATGAATTTGAATTCCACTTAACATAGGAGAAAACATATCGTTCCCTTCGATTTTTATAGAATTGAGTACGTGTTAGGTAGAAATGAACTCTTTCCAAGCTGTTTGAATATCATCTGGAACAATACTATCCCAATTCAACTTTACCAACCATGTCTGCTGCAGAATTATTTTAACCTTAGTCAAAATAGGCGCCACTAAACCCAAAGGATCCAACATACGAGCTATTACTGATAAAATCTCGCATTTTGTAATTTTATTACTAATTTGACTGTCCTCATTATAACTCAATGTATCATCGGAACAATTCAATAGTAATCCTAAAGTTTCAGTATTATCATTTGTGCGCTATCCTTATTGGTATCTGTTTGTGGTAATATGTTTGCATCATTAGCCACAAATTCAAAACCACCTGTATAAAGTATATATGTAATTTCTTTCCGTAATTTTATTAGAGATATTGCAGATAACCACTCTTATTGGAGCGATTATTTTTATCGCAATGACTTGTAGCTGTGTCGTCAATGAGACTATATCATATTGGACATTCTCCCTAATAATAATTGCTACTCCACCTCTAGCTCTGAGGTTCGGAGGTACATCTTTTCTAACTATCCTATGTCCACGCAGATAACATGGTTGATTTGGTTTGAGATGTGTTTCTTGTATGCAAAGACATAGCGGGTTGAACTCGTTAGTAGTTAATTTGAGTTCGCAGTAGCGATTAATTCATCCGTTACAGTTCCATTAAATTATGGAATCCATTGTTGATAGTAACGTTTTTTTTTAAATGGTCGATTGGCTAACGAGTTAATAGTTAAAAAGCACGAGCACAGATAAATAACATAAATATAAAGGACTAATAAATAAATATATAAATATGAACAAAACAAACAAATAAATAAATAAGTATATAGATATATAAAAAATATAAATAAAACACACAATGTAGCAAAAACACTACCATGTGTAGATATATCACAGAGTATGCAAAAAAGACAATTAATCATATAGGACTAGTAAGACTCTTCTTCGCTTTGCAGATCTGAGCAAACCGAGGGTGGTTTCCTCGGTTTACGCTTTGGCTATCCCTTTTCCCTTTCTTTGATTCTGAAGAAATAGATTCATCTTCTGATACAACCCCACTATCTACAGGAGAACGTTTACGTTTTTCAACATACGTGGAGGTTAGGCAGGTTGAATATGTAGATGGTGGCATCATACATTCTTCAGGTAAAGAGACCGCGGACGATTTTTGAGGTAGGGGTGAAATTGCTTCGACTATGTGGGGTAAGAGTTCCCTAGCCGATGCTGGTACATCGACCTTAGACTGAGAAGCTACAGGAGTAGCCGCTGCTTTGGAGTAACTAATTTCAGGGGATGGTATCGGAATAATTATCTTTCTTCTTGCTTCGTTATAACTGATTTTCTCCTTTACACGCACTTCCTGAATTTCACTCTCTTGTTTAAATACTGGGCGGATTGTGGCTGATTGACCGCCACCACAGTTAGTACATGTGATGGGTTGTTCACAGGGAAGACCTGCGTGTAGTGGTTTACCACAAGAGCATAATGGTTCTTGTACTGTACAACGTAGCGGGGTATGGCCGAACCTATTGCACTTGAAGCACCTTATGGGAGGAAGTATATATAGCCGCACATTCAAAGAATAAAATGCGACTTTGATTGTTTTGGGTAAACTTGGACTGTTAAATGTAATTATATGATTTCGAGTGTCTACCAGTTCTCCATTTCGCCTTGTTTTTATTCGTCACACTTTCTGACTAGCAAGTTCGTCACATATGTCTTCCATAGTGCAGTTAAGTAAATCATGACAACCTTTTGATATGTTCATAGTTCTATGAGCACAAACATCAATTTCAAAGTCACCAAACCTTTTTAACTCTAATGCCTTCTTAGCTTGTTTGTTTGATACAGTTTCAATCAAAATTCCTTCTTTTATCTTTCTGATCATTTTTAAGTCTCAAATATGCCGTACAAAGTTTTCTGTATATTAAACGGGCTGACTTTTTCAAAACTAACGCCATCTTTTCTTTTTAGAACGAGGAATTGGGGCAAAACCTCCGCCTCCAAATTCTTATTATTGCAGGATTTTGTAGTATGACCTTCCTGCAGTTCCATATTTAAGGAGCTGGTACTCCGTATTTTACTTTTGGGATTTCTACTCATTTCGTTCCCACGAGAATCCTCGGTAATGAATGTCACTAGAGCAGAGTCGGGATACTACTAGAGGGCATTTATACTGTGAAGGGGCGCCTCTTCTCCCACAGGCGTTTTAACGCTAGGGACCAGGCTTCTTCCTGGCCATGCTTAGTCATCCCTTCGCGCAATCCCTTCAGCACCTAAAACTGCCAAACGACCACGGGATTAGGGGATTTTTTATGGAGGTTACCTTCCTCGCAGTCCGGGCGGTTAAGCCAAGACCACTGACCCAGCAAGGACATCCCGGACTTGCTTTTGACGGCGCACGTCCTGGAACGAATAGAGAGAAAATGAAGTGGTCCCTCAGCTTTCTCTGGGAGCCTGAAGAGAGCAAGGGTTGCAGCGAGGATGCACCGACAGGAAAGAGTTACAATCAGGGAAGCCACACAAGACTAGTATAAGAAAAGTGAACTTCCAGCAAGAGGAACGCAGGGTTACCATCACTGTCCTCGTCAGTTACGAGGTCCTACGTGAACTGGTCCGCGACACCGTATTTTCTAGTGCTAGCAGTGGCTGTTTAAGGGACGCGCCTAGTAGGTGGTTTTATTATTATTATTATTATAATAATAATAATTATTATTATTATTATTATTATTATTATTATTATTATTAATGATAATTATTATTATTATTTTGATTTTGCAGCATTAATTGCCAGGATCATTAGCTGCTTCAACCACAATTCTTATTTATACCAGTTGTAAAATTTTAGATCCTTTGAGATAATCAAGTAATCTCTTAATTACTTCCTCGTGGGTGCTGTACAGTACTTCTGTGTTTGTCATACTGCTTTATAAGCCTGGTGTATTTTATACAGTAAAGGATTACATGTTCCACTGTTAGTTTTGTTTGACACTCTGTACAGACGGTGGGCCTTGATCCCAGGAGAAGGTGCTCAGAAGAGAATCTAGTATGGCCTATTCTAATCCGCGTGATGGTCACTGTCTCTTTACGACTTAGGCTGCTAGGGAATTTTGTTTGGACTACATATTTTTAGTGATTTTTTAACCTATTATCTGATTGCAACCATTTGTTTTGCCACAGATCATTTATTATTGACGTAACGTTAGATTGAACGTCCGTATGTCGTATAGGTATATGGTTTATTTCATTAGTATTAACTTCTTTGGCACTTTTTTCTGCTATTTCACTACCTTGTATTCCCGAATGTGATGGTACCCAGAGTAATATAACGGTTTTATTAATGGTGTTTAGGTGGTGAATGGTTGCCAGAATTTGCGTCACTAGTGTACCTAGGGTATACTTGTTTTTTATTTTTCCAACAGAGGTTCGCGAATTAGAACACATTAAGCTGTTTTTTCCGTTCTGTGCTCCGAATAATTTAAAACTTGCCGCACTGCATACAGTTCGGCAGTCAAGATGTCGCGCCAATCGTGTAATTTCCACATGTGGCGTTCGTTTGAGGTAACTATGGCACTACCTATACCTCGTTCACATTTAGATGCATCAGTATAAATTATTTCCTTGTCATCATAGCTACGTAGGATTTCATTAATTTTTTCTAGTGCCTCTTTTTTAGATGATGTGTGAGATAGTTCATAGTTGTATGAGGCAGACCGTAGGGGCCATGGTGCTACCACACAAAATTGCATGTTGTATACAGGCGGTATTTCAATTTCTAGCTGTTTAATGAGCTCGTTGTACCTAGAAGGCAATGAACGAGTTATACTGGGTCTATCTTGGAAGGGTTGGAGGAATTTTTTGTTGCAAATTATCTCGTTATTAGGGTGGTTTTCTATAGCCAGTAACTTGGTACAGTATTTCATTATGATTTTATAGCGTCTATATTTTAGAGGTGCCACACCAGTCTCACTATAGATCGACAGATGCGGACTGGTTTGGAATGCTCCTATAGATAATCTTGAACACGTGGCGTGTATAGTATCAAGGGAGCGCAATGTGGATTTTCGATCAGATGAGTAAATTGCGCTGCCATAATCTATTTTGGATAAAATCAAGGATTTATATATGTTAATTAATATGTCTGTTCGCGCCCCATTTAGTGTTAGCAAAGCACCTGATAATGTTTGCGTCTTCTTTGCACCTTTTCTTAAGGGCATCTATACGTGCCTTCCATCTCAGTTCTTTATCTATTGTGAGGCTCAGGAATTTTATTTCGGTTACTATGCTAATTGGTTTTCCATACATAGTAATAGTAGGGTCTGCGTGTTCGTGTCTTAGACGGAAAAATGGATACAGCGGGTTTTTGCTCCAGAAAATTTGAATCCTATCAATTTGGCATTACGTGCGATAGTATCTACAGCAGACTGTAGTGTCCTGTCGATTATCTTGATATCATTGGATGAATACATCATGGCCAGATCATCGACGTACCAATAACTATGAATTTTGTATCAATATTTAAAGTTATACTGGTAACAGCAATAGCGAATAAAGTTACACTCGACACTCGAAATTTTTGATAAAATTGAAGATATTTCCTCTTATTTCCCACGTATGTAGTTGGGGTAATATGCCGTACCTCCAAGTAACGTTGTAAGCTTTCTATAAATCAAAGAATACTGCTACTGCATGGTACCTGTTTGCAAAAGCTGTTTGAACATGATGTTCAATTTGTACCAAGTTGTCAGTGGTAGATCTGAATTTTCTACAACCCATTTGGTTGTTAGGTAGGAATCATTTTTTTCTAAAATCCAGGTTAGATGCGAGATGACTATAGGCTCGAGTATTTTGGCCATGCAGCACGTGAGGGAAAATGGGACGGAAATTTTTTGGTTTATTTTTATTTTGATTAACTTTGGGAATCGGGACCACAATGGCTTCTCTCCAACTTTCTGGATACACATTCTGCTGCCAAATTTGATTAAATATTTCTAATAATCTTACTTTCTGTATTGAAGGTAATTGCTTTAGGAATTCGTAAGAAGTGTCATCCGGGCCTGGTGCTGATGTTTGTAAGAGGTTCAACGCTTCCTCAAGTTCGTCGATAAGGATAGGGATGTGTGCCTCTGTACTATCTAATCGTAGTTCCTGTTTATACATTAACTGGTGGAATTCAGCTTCATAGTTAGAGGATTTACTAGTACTTTGGAGTGACCTTGCCAATATATTAGCTACCTCTTGTTGGGTGGTATGGGTGTCCTGGTTTACCTTTAATATTATGGATATATTAGTATCTTTTCTGTTGATAGACTTTATCTCCTTCCATATAGTTGCTGAGGGGGTTGTTGGCTTTATTGTAGACACGTATTCAACTCAAGCGTCTCGTTTACCTTGTAATATTAGTCTTCGTGCTTCAGCTCGTTTTCGTTTAAATATAAGCGCATTATTTTAGGAAGGATGTTCTTTAAATGTATTAAAAGACTTTTTTCTTTTCCACTATGGAACGCGGGGTTTGGAAAAATTTCCTTCCGATTTGGGAACACTCTGCAATGCTGAGTGAATAATCATATTTGAAAGGGTCCGGACAGTTTCGTTAATATTTTGGCCATCGGGAGCATTTTCCAAGTTTTTCCGGAACGTTGGCCAATCGGTTTTCTGTAAGTTCCACTTCTTTAAAGTAGTTTTTGTGGTGGTTGTGAATTACATTCGATAGCGATTGGTATATGATCGGAATGCACGTGGTCTTCAAGGGTTTTCCAGGTAAACAAATATGCTAGTTAAGGTGAACACATAGCAAAATCAATCGCTGATAATTTGTTTGCCCGCGAGTTTATAAATGTTCCTTCGCCCGAATTTAAGGTAACCAAATCGTATTCATTGATAATGGTTTCAGTCATACGTCGGTTTCTTCCGAACCCCACAGTGTATTGTGTGCATTAAAGTCATCAATAGTTATATATGGTGTTGGTAATTGTTGTATTATGTTTCGTAGATCTTGTTTTGTCCAATTAAACTGGGGAAGGTAAATGTTACACATATTGAGCTTAAATGGGTATTCAATTCTAACCACTATCACTTGTATTCTAGTTTTGATTTTCAGAGATGTGGTAGGTATATTCTCTTTAATTAGTGTAAGAATACCCCATTTTGCTTGTAAATATAGTTCGTCGTCCCTTCTAAAACATCTGTACTCTTTCAATGTGAATATATCTTCTTCTTTGAGATGTGATTCTTGAAGACAAACACAATAAGGTTTATATTCCGATACAATTAACTGTATTTCAGGATTGTGCGTTTTGCACCCATTGCAGTTCGATTGTATGATTTGTTTTAAAATAGACTGATAGTAGACGAATAAATATGTATAAATAAAAATTTAAAATATATAAAAACAGATATTGGGGACAAAACAATTAAAATGGCGCAGATTAATAAATATGTAAATAATAAATAAATAAGTAAACATACAATTAAATAGACAATAATAACGTGTATACCTGTATAAGGGGTATTACACATTTATCTTTCATTTAATCTCTTTATCACACTGTGATTTTTTGACGTACTCGGAGTAGTACCTGAGTCATTTTTGCGTGGTTTGCCTTTCGGCCATCCAACCTTTCTTTTCGTTTGTAAAAGAGTTTTTGTCGCTTCTTCTAACTCATCACTATCTATATTCGCAGATGAAGTGACTGAGCTCGGTCGTTTTCTTTTATCGATAGTCTCCATTTACATACTTTGTGCTGTACTTTCAAAAGTCTCCTGCGTGCTTTCGATTTCAAGTTGGTTTTGTGTGTGATAAATGGATTTGTCTGAATGTTCCTGTGGTAGGTTGTCTTTTAGTTCCGTGACAAGTAAAGGAACTAAGCATGTTACTAGTTCGTTTAAGGTAGATTTTATGAAATCAGGTTTTACAGGAGTGCTCGCAACAGCTGTATGTGATGTTTCGAAAGGAGTATTTCTCAGAACTTCTCGACGTGCTTTGAAGTAGGTAGATTTATTTTCTACTTTTGCTGCTTGAATAGCTAGTTCTAACTTATATTTCGGACACTTTCGATCGTGCCGAGTGGTCTCCATTGCAATTGGGACAGATAATTGGTTTATCACAGAGCACACCTTGATGTAAAGCCTTACCACATACGCACGTTTGCTCGTTATTGCATCTCATGGAAGAATGACCGAATTTTTGGCATTTATAACAAGACAAAGGTGCTGGTACGTAGATTCGTACTTTACTGGGTAGACTGTGCTTGCAGAAAGTTAACAGTAGACTAGCGGTATCAACAATTTTATTATCCCTTTTGATATTAACACGTCGTACCTCTAACACATCTTACCCTTTCAGGTTTCCATACATTTCTTCAATAGAACAATTTAAAAGGTCTCTGCAGATAACAACGACCTTCACAATATTTAGAGAGGGATGTGGAATAACATTAATCGGAGGATTACAAAATTATTTTAATTCTAACAGTATTTTTGCTTGTTTATTCGATTTTGTGTCAATCAAAAGGCCTGAGCTAAGTTTTCTGATATAATTAACTTCACCTATAAAATTCTGAATCATTTCTCTTGATCAGCAGAAACCGTGGTACATATCCCGGCGTCAACCGCTCAATGAAATTACTTCCGGCATTTTGATAACGTTGTCCATCGTCAGTGCCTATATCAGAGGTTGGGTCCTCTATTTTGTCCATTATTATTATTATTATTATTATTATTTTTTTTTTTATAGCGCATCAGCTACTTGGCTATTAGCGCTTAAGATCTGTCCTAAGCCATTAAATATCATTAAAAAAATTAATATATCTTAGAAAATCGATAACCTTTCTTTCCATTCTTATATCAAGTGCTAGACATTTTGCTATTTCATTAGGCATTGCTAATTGATTCCTTATATTATTAAGTCCCTCACATTCACATAATAGGTGCTTTACTGTCATAATATTCTGGCAATAATCACATTGTTTGTGCCTGGTTCTTGAAAGCATGTAGCTAGACGTTACCCTGGTGTGACCTATTCTCAGTCTCGTGAGCACTGATTGCTCCATTCTACTTAATGATCGGTCGTAATCATAGTTATTAATATTGGCTTTAATTTCTTTTAGTTTGGCGCTGCCATTTTTCCATTGCCTTTGCCAAGCTTGTTTTATTTTGGTTTTTGTATCTTTTAGTATGTCTTGATATCGAGATGGTATACCTTGGCATGGTTCTAGTTTTGTTGCCAGTTTGGCTTTCTCATCTACGATTTCATTGCCCTTTATTCCAATATGGCTAGGAATCCATATAAACTTAACTATTTTATTTTTGCTTCCTAACCAGTAAGTCAAAGTTAATATTATTTGCACGAGCGGGTCTGTACTGAAGGTATCTGAAATACTTTGCAAGGCACTCAAAGAATCGGTACATATTAGGAATATATTACCATTTATGTATTCTATGTACCTTAGTCCCATCCATATAGCGTACAGTTCTGCACTAAAGATTCCGGAGGTATGTGGTAATGTCCAATAATGGAATTCTCCACCTGAGTATATAGCCGAAGCCGTGCCGTCTTTTGTTTTGGAGCCGTCTGAATATAGTACTGTTGCATTTTGGTAGGTATTTACTATACTGTGTAATGTATTTTTATAAATTTTATTATTAGTATTTCCTTTTTTGTAGATACTGCAATCCAGGTGGAGTTCCGGCGCGCTGAAGACCCACGGAGGTGTTTCCGTGTTTGCACTTTCATACATATTTGGAAGTTTAATTTTATAATTTAATAAAGTTTGCCTTATTCGTACTCTAGTGGGTTTTGTTATGGTGGGTTTCTTGTCATAGATTAAGTCCGTCTTTGTTGGTTCAAATAGTAATTCCTTTAAGGGATGACATTTTTGTGTCTATATTTTTAGCGCGTATTTAAGCACGTTTACATGTATTAGGTAGTTTAGTGGCATAACCCCGCTCTCACAACATACAGAGGAATATGGACTCGTACGAAAAGCTCCCGTTGCTATTCGTAGTCCTTCGAGTTGTACCGATTCTAATTTTTTTAGATGGGTAGGTCTAGCTGCCGCGTAGATAATACACCCATAATTTATTCTGCTTTGTACCATTTCGTTATAGAATTTAATTAAAATATTCCTATTTGCGCCCCATTTAAGGTTTGCAATGGAACGCATTACATTTTTAGGTTAGGTTCTTGATGGCATTTTCTTTGTCGACAAAAGTGCAGACACACGGTCTTCGTATTAGAGAAGCTACAACCTACTTGATTTGCTTGTTGTACTAATTTGTTTAAATTTTTTTGTAAATGTTGCTCTGTCTCTTTCATGTCCTTGGATGCATAGAAAATTACTAGGTCGTCTACGTACATAGTTTTACCTACAGTAAATTCTGTATCCTCTATTAAGGAATTAATTGCTATGGCAAATAGATGAACCTTGTGGTATACCATTTTCTTGCAACCGAGGTGTTGATAAAGTGTTTGCAAATTTCACTCTGAAGCACCTGTCTTTTAAATAGTTTATAATGAATGTCAACATTTTTCCTGCGATTTTCCACTTAATAAGAGTTTTAATAATTCCATGCCTCCAAGTTGTATCGTAAGCCTTCTGTATGTCTAAAAATACTGCGACCACATGTTCTTGAGAAGCAAAAGCGTTTTGGACGTAATCCTCAAGTATAACTAGTTGGTTAATTGTGGACCTACCTTTCTTAAACCCCATTTGAAAATTGCTTAAAAGATTATTAGCCTCTAAATGCCATATTAGCCTAAATGCTACCATTTTTTCTAGTAATTTTCCCAGATAACTGGTTAAGCAGATAGGGCGATAATTTGTGGGGTTATCCAACTCCTTTCTATTTTTGGGTATTGGAATTATTTGAGCCTCTTTCCATTTATTTGGGAACGTTCCTTGTTCCCATATCGAGTTGTATAGTTTTAATAGTTCAGTTTTGTATACTTGGTTTGATCTTTTAATAAATATATTAGATACGTTATCTGGCCCCACGGCCGTAGCCTTTATGTTGTTCAGAGAACCTTCCATTTCTAGGAGTGAGAAATGTATGTTATAATATTCATCTGACTCGTTTATAACTATTTCGGTTTGTTCTTCTCTGTCTTTTATTAAACTGAATTGCAGATTATAGTTGTCACTACTGCTTACGTCCTCAAAATGGTCCGCTATACATTCGGCTAATTCTTTTGGCTCATAAATCGGTATACCATACCGATTTATGGTTTAGTACGGGTGTTTGTGATGTAAAATTTCTGCCCATAATTGATCGTATTTTACTCCATATTGTTGATACAGGTGTATCCGAAGTGAGAGATCCTACATATCTTTCCCAACTTTCTTTTTTTGACTTTTGTATAGCTCTTTTTGCTATTGCTCTGGCCTTCTTAAATTCAATCATGTTCTCATATGATGGATAACGCTTAAACATTGTAAGAGTTTTCTTTTTCTTCTTGATAACTTCTTTTACCTCTTCGTTCCACCATGGAACTTTGGTGGGTCCATATGCTTTCGTTTCAGCATACGGAACTGCTGATGAAGCTGCTTCCAAGATGGTAGTCGTGAGCTTTTCTACCGTTTGATGAATATCTTTTTCATTTCCTATTGTATATTTAGATGTCAGTCTATCGAATTCACTCCAATTCGCTTTATGCAGTTGCCATTTTTTTATTATAGGTGATGTACGAATACGGTTTGCGAATTCGATTCGGATTGGAAAGTGATCGGTTATAGTTATATCTTCTAATACTTTCCAACGCAGTAATGGGGCTATTTGGGCAGATACTATGGACAGATCAATTGCCGAAAAGTTATTAGTGGCAGAGTTAAGATAAGTACCTTCTCCTTCGTTTAAGATGACTAGATCATTTTCTTGAATGAATTCTTCAATTAATCTGCCCGGCAAGTCCGTTTTATGAGATCCCCATAACTTATTGTGCGAGTTAAAGTCTCCAACTATTAAGTATGGAGCTGTGAGTTGCCTCTCTAGTTGTTGAATGTCCTCCGCAGACCAAGTAAAGTGTGGTAAGTATATATTACATATTGATAGGTTAATAGGAAATGTAACCTGAATAGCAACTGCTTGTAGATTGGTATTTAGAGGTATATTTTTGTGGGGAATGTTCTCTTTAATATATATTGCTACACCTCCTTTCGCTCTGACTTCTGACTCTGCATCCTTTCTTATACAGTTGTATCCTCTAAGATTAAATGTCATGTTTTCTCTTAGGTGTGTCTCCTGTAAGCAGAGGCAAAAAGGAGAATGATAAGATGTTAGAGTTTTTATCTCGGCATAATGAGCTTTAATACCATTACAGTTATATTGTAATATATTTTCTAAAAAAGCCATTTTTAAAGTAATTATGTTTCATATACTAGATAACTCCCTTATATGGTTGTCTAAAATATTGTTTTCCAAGTCAACAAAATAAATAAATAATAAATATACAAATGAACAAATAAATAAGTAGATAAATAAATTGAGGTATAAATAAAAAGACGTAACAACTAATAAATAACACAAAGTATAAAGAAATATGAACTAGTATAGATTATCTGTTTAGATAAAAGGAACAAACGTTAACATATTTGGGACAAACAAACATTAATATCACAGACTATTTATCACATCGTTCAGTTGATGGGGCTCTTCCCCGTACAACTGAAGTATTAACCGAATTACTACTATGTGATTCGTCTTTCTGGTCACTTTTGGGCTTTCTCAATCGCCCTTTAGGCCAACCCTTTGGCCGTTTTTGAATGTTACTTTTACTTGTAAAAGTTGGCCTTCCTTCGACAGTTTGTAATTCCTCGGTGGGGGTAGCTGGGCTAAGTTGTCTTTTTAAGCTTGACGCTTCACTTTCTACTATCTCCATTTCGTCGGTTGAAGATCTATCCTCCCGAGTTACAGACCTTATCGATAATATCGAAGGTTTCGATATCATGGGTAATGGTTGTGGTGGTAAAAATGTGTCTTTCGGTAGTACATTTATGTTTGATTCTTTTTGTTTACCTTCTGTTGTAACGTGCTTCTTTATTCCGTTTTCTATCATTTTTTCCATGGCTGGTAAAAGCTTACTTAAAACTTCGTTGGCTATGTCCGTATTTGATTTTGCCGTTACATTTGCATACGTCTTTTTTGATAAAACCGGAGACAGCTTAACCTCTTCTTTGGCCTCGAAGTACGATAACTTCTTTGTAGTCTTAATTTCCTGAATGGCCATTTTCTCTTTGAATTTTGGACACTCATTATTATTATTATCATTTTTTTTTAATTTTATTTTGTAAAGGCGTCGACTGCTGAGGTCATTGGCCTATATACTGTGTTGATCAAATCTTCTGAAATAATTCTGCAGTCTTCAGGAATCTAATCACATTCAGTATATGTTAAGACTGATTCAAGATTTCGTCTAATTCCCCCAACTGATAAGACTGTCTCATTTGGTTTAGTCCGGGGCACGTACACAAAATGTGCTGTACAGTAATCTCTGCGCCACAGTTCATACAAGCCGGAGGAGGTTCCCCAAGTAATAAATGGGCGTGTGTAAGTTCTGTGTGGCCAATTCTTAACCTGTGGATCTTGACCCTTTCAATTCTACTCAGACGTAGAGGTGGTCTCCAAGGTCTAGTATAGCCCACCGCCTCTCTCAAAGCTGACTTAAGATCCTTGTGCCTCACCACCGGAACATCCACATGTCCCCCCCTTGGAGGCCCTTTTAGCTGCCTCGTCCACCATCACATTGCCACATGTTTTCGTGGCCAGGAACGCATACCAGTGTTACTCTTTTCCCAGTTTCTTTAAGATGCTGGTATAAAGCCTGCACTATTTGGGCGAGTGGATCGCGAGGATAAAGTGCCTTGATATTATGTATGCCACTCAAACTGTCACTTACGATGACAAAGCTGATCCCTGGAACGCTAGTCATGCAAAATAGGAGGGCTGTCCACAGGGCATATAGTTCTGCACCAAGTATTGTACACATAGGAGACAGCGTCCATTCATGTGCTACGCCCTCAACGCATATGGCACATCCCACTCCTGATTCCGTACGCGATCCATCTGTGTAGATCACCGTTGAATTGTGGTGTTCGTCCAAAACAGCTTTAAACTCCCTCTGGTAAAACACGTTGGGCGTACTACCTCTACAAAAATCCGCGAGTCGGAGACAGGTCTCCACAACAGGGACCGACCAGGGGGAATCTCTGCGTGGCCTATCGGTAATACCGGTGGAAAGATTACGTTTAATGTATTTACAAGTTCAAACGCTCTCACCCCGGCTGGTCTTGTAATGGAGGGCCTATCAGTGAACTTTCGCCAGTCTCCAAAGAGAGCTTGATAATTTAAATGGTCTGGTTGGGCACGAATTCCTGCCATATACCCGCAAAGAAGCAAGTCCCGTCTACGAAATAGCGACGAAAATCCTGTTTCTTCGTATAGTTTAGCAACAGGGCTCGTAGGAAAGGCGCCTATTGAATATCTAAGGCCCGCATGGTGTAAGGGATCTAATTTCTTCAGGGCAGACATGCGTGCTGAAGCGTAAACCACGCACCCGTAATCTATTTTCGACAGTAAAAGGGACCGATGGATGTTTAGCATGGTATCAGGATCGGCACCCCACCTGGTACCCGCAAGCGCTTTCAGAATGTTGATAATAGATTTGCATCGATCCACGAGCCCATCAATGTGTTGTTTCCATCTTAACTGGTCGTCAAATACCAGGCCCAAGAACTTGACCGACCTTGTTATTGGAAGGGCGTTATCCCTGAAGAAAAGGACCGGATCGTAGTGCGGCGTTCTAAGGCGACAAAAGTGAACGCACTGGGTCTTTTCTCGTGAAAACCTGAATCCAGTGTTCTCAGCGTTTTGCACTATACTATTTATGGCCGGTTGAAGACTTCTCGTAATTTGACTAATTGTAGTACCTGAGCAGAATATGGCCAAGTCATCCACATATAGGCATCTTTTTACACTTGTGTCAATGTTCCCCGCTATGTCGTTGATGGCTACAGCAGAAAGTGTAACGCTTAAGGGCGATCCCTGGGGGATGCCGTTTTCCATTATCCTTGATGTAGAGAAAGAGTTTCCACATCTAATTTTAAAGGTCCTATCGTGCAGGTAATCCATCAGAAATAGAGGCAAATTTCCCCTCATTCCCCACCTGTGCAGCTTCTGCAGAACACCGTATCGCCAAGTCATGTCGTACGCCTTTCTAAGTCAAAAAAGAGTGCTACAGTGTGCATCCTATCTCTAAATGCCCTTTGTACCGCACCCTCGAGATATACTAGTTGGTCGGTGGTCGAGCGGTTCCAACGAAATCCCGCCTGATGGTCGACTAGACAGTGATTCGACTCTAAATACCACATCAACCAGTTGTTGATCATCCTTTCGAAAAGTTTTCCCAAGCAACAGGTTAGGCTTACAGGCCTGTAGCTTGCTGGTTCCAAGGGATCTTTGCGATTTTTCAAGATTGGGACAACCACCGCCTCCTTCCATGCCCTAGGGTAGGTGTTCTGCAGCCAGGCTTTGTTATATAGGTTCAGAAGGGACACTTTTGCGACTGGGGGAAGATGCCGGATAAAGATGTAGGGAATCGCATCCGGACCCGGTGACCTCGATTTAGAGCATTTCAAAGCCTCATCGAACTCTGCCATGGAAAATAGTACGTTGTATGGCTGTTCAATGCCATTTGAGAAGTCCAGATAAGTTTCTCGGCTATCTTACTATCCCGGAAGAGCAATGGGTAATTTTGGGAGCTACTCGACTCCACGAAATGGTCAGCGATCGTCTCTGCAATGAAATCGGGAGAGTCGGTGATATGCCCATCCTTCATCTTAATGTAGTTTATACGGTAACTCGTCTTCCCAGTCGCTACCGCCTTAACCCTCCGCCACACTTCGGATGTCGATGTGCTGGGTCCAATTGTCGAGACGTACTCATTCCATGATGCACGCTTTCGTTCCAGGGTTATGCGTCGGGCATTTGCTCTGGCTCGTTTGAAATTAATTAAATTTTCAAGTGTGGGACGACGACAATACACGTTGAAGGCCTTTTTCTTGCGAGTAATCGCGTTTTTCACCTCCTTGCACCACCAAGGTACCCTCTTCACTACCCGTTGGCTACCCACTTCTGGGATAGAGACTCTCGCCGCACGTGTAATGGCATCTGTGAGTATTTGTATTCCATGAGTCAGATCAGTGTCGTGAGGTATTTCCATGAACATTTCTTCCTCAAATACGGACCAATCCGCCTTTTCCAAGTCCCATCTACGAGTAGTGGTGACGGTAGATCTTGGAGAGCTGGTTTCGATGACAATAGGAAAATGATCGCTATTGTAGAGATCATCGAGAGGTATCCATCTAAAGCGAGTGGCTAAAACGGGCGAGCCGAGGGCAAGGTCAATCGCGTGGAAGTTACGGGATCTAGAGTTGAAGTAGGTAGGGGCGCCCGTATTTAATAGGATGATGCCGGGCCGTTCTAACAACTCTTCAACTTTGCGACCTCTACTATCTCTAGATTCGGAACCCCATAGGGGGCTATGCGCATTAAAATCACCCAGCAATAAGAACGGAGCGGGTAGCTGATCCACCAAATGATGCAGGTCTCCGACTTCCCAATCGTCCCTAGGCAGGTATAGACTACATAAGGACAGGACAATTGGATGCAAAATCCGTACTGCCACCGCTTGTAGCCGGGTATTTAGAGGTATTGACATAGATCGTGCATCACGAGTCAGTACGGCCACCCCTCCACTAGCCCTAACGGCTACGTCGTCGTCCTTTCTTATAATACTATAACCTCTCGAACCATATGGTTGACCGTGTTTTAAATGTGTTTCTTGAAGACACACACACAGCGGCTGCTGGTCTGTTAGAATTGTCTTTAGGTCAACATATTTTTGAACGATTCCGTTACAGTTCCACCGAATAATATTGTCCATTATTAGTGGATAAATAAATAAATTACTAAATAAATAAATAACTCTAACACGTAATAAATAATATTGACCTTTATACTTAGTGGACAAACAAGACATGTATATCACAGTTAACAGTATTGTTATACTTAGTAGACAAAACAGACATGTATATCACAGAAAAGTATGGTTACAAAATATCACAGTCAAAGATATCACAGATATTATCACAGTGAATTGGTACACGCCCCTATAGAGGTACCCTCCTTTGAAGGGGGATTTCTGGGCTTACCTTTCGGCCACCCTTTTTTATTTTTATCTTGTTTTGCCTCTATTACAGTCTCTTCATCCGGAGACGTAATGCTGGATTCTCTGGAGCGAGATCTGGCGAGCGAGGTCTTCCTTTTTGCCCCCGGCTTTCTGCATCCACATGTTCCACCTCGGAGAACGTAGTGGGTTCCGAAAATAAGTTAATATTTCTCGTGGGTGGTTTAGCTATAGGAACTTCAAATATGGGTCTAGGATGTTCGATTATCCTTTGTGTGGCGAGAACTTTCATTAGAGTTCCGATTTCTTCCTTAATTATTTCTCTGATTACAGGGCCAGCAGATCGGATAGGTTCAGGGGCAGGTGCTGACGCAACCTGGGCAAAGGTGTTACTGGGAGTTACTAAAGTGTCCACTTTCTTTTTTGCGTCCAGGTAAGACAACTTATGTACTACCTTCACTTCTTGAATTTTCATTTCCAGCTTAAAAACTGGACAGCTTTTTGCAATTGCCTTATGCGGTCCTTGACAATTAGGACAAGCGATAGGGATTTCGCATACAGAATCCTCGTGTGGAGATTTACCGCACACACACCTCTTATCCTGTTTACTATTAACCGAAGAATGTCCGAATCTCTGACAGTTAAAGCATCTCAGGGGGTTCGGGATGAACGGACGCACTTGAAGGGGATAAAATGCTGCCTGAATGGTTCTAGGTAATTTAGGGATATTGAAGGTAAGTACGTGATTTGCTGTGTCTATAAATTCTCCAACACGCCTTGTCCTGATCCTTGTTACCTCCAGTACACCTTGACTCTTTAAGTTGTCCTTAATCTCTTCAATGGAGCAATTTAACAAATGTCGACAGAAAACAACACCTCTCGACGTATTCAGAGCACCGTGGGGCACTACTGTAATTTCAAAATCCCCAAAACGATGGAATTTGAGTAGTTGTTTAGACTGCTTACTGGATACAGTTTCCACTAACAACTCTCCCTTAACTTTCTTGACCTCCTTTACTTTGCCTATTATTCCATACAAGATTTTACTTATTAGGAAGGGACTTACGTTTGTAAAGTCGCCTTCCTTCCTTTTTAGGACCAGGAATCGGGGAACGGAGTCCTCCTTCTCACTGGTGCCGTTATTAATATTGAGTGGGGGGAAATCCTCCACACCCGCCGTAGGACTTACGTCATCGGGACGGCTTTTTGAGGGCTTATTAAGTGGACCCTCAGCCACTTCCATGTTTATGGAGGTGGCCCTCACATTATTTCGCAATGGTACATTCATTCTGTTCCCACGAGAACCCTCGGTAACAAACGTCACTAGCAGCAGAGCCGGGATACTACCAGAAGGCATTAATACTGTGGAGGGGCGCCTCTTCCCCCACAGGCGTTTCAACCAGGCTTCCCCCTGGCCACGCTCAGGCATCCCCTCGCGCAATCCCGTCGGCACCTAAAACTGCCAAACGACCTTGGGATTAGGGGATTTTTTATAGAGGTTACCTTCCTCGCAGTCCGGGCGGTAAAGCCAAGACCACCGACTACTACCTGTAAGACGTTCCCTAGCCACGCCCTGCTAGAGTCTCTGAAGTACAGTTTGCAGTTGCGGTATTAGGAGACGGCTAGCGCTCAGCCGCCCCCACCTAGGACATCCCGGGCTCGCCAAACCCGTATACGCTTTTGACGACGCATGTCCTGGGAAGAGTAGAGAGAAAAGGAAGGGGTCTCTCAGCTTTCGCTGGGAGCCTGAAGAGAACAAGAGTTGGAGCGAGGGTGCTCCGACAGGAAAGGGTTAAATTAAGGGAAGTCACTCAAGACTAGTATAAGAAAAGTGTACTTCCAGCTAGGGGGACGATTATTATTATTACTATTATTATTATTATTATTATTATTATTATTATTATTATTATTATTTATTCACACATATAGTGGTATGTACATAATATTATGGGGATAATATCCAACCATAAATTAAAATTGTTCTTAACCTAATTACATAAGATAATAAAATTAGTTATTCTTAATCTAAAATTTTTATGAAAACTAATAAAAAAAAAATAAACAAATAAGTAAATATATACAATTAATTTATATTAAAGAATTTTCGGACAATGTGACAAGTTTGCAAAAGAACAGTTCGTTGAATTAGTACAAACAATTTTGGATTTAATTCCAGTGATGCCAAATTTGTTTTAAATTTGCAAGATACAACCCCCGTAGCAGATATAACAATTGGTATAATTGTAACCTTAACCAGATTCCAAACTGCCATCATCTCCATTGCCAATGCTTCATATTTCTTGCGTTTTCTTTTCAGTAGAAATTACATTTGTTGAAAGAGGAATGCCAACATCAATGATGACAGCTTGTTTATCAAGTTTCTTAATGATGATAATATCAGGTTTATTATGTTGAATTTCCTATCAGTTATGATTGTTCTATCCCAATACAAAAGATGGGAGGTATTTTCCAATATTGGTTCAGGAAAATATTATTATTATTATTATTATTATTATTATTATTATTATTATTATTATTATTATTATTATTATTATTATTATTATTATTATTATTATAAGAGCTCCGCGTGCTATATTCAGTACTGATAAATCAGACATACCTAACCTTTAAGGAGAAGTTCTTGAGCAATATAATTGTATAGTGCGTAAAATGCTTTACAACACGTGTTACGTACTATACTTTACCTACGACCTACTTCTACTTGTATTAATATATTATTAATAATACTTTAACAACATCAACAATAAAATATTTACAAACGGTAAATCGGTTCTTTTGCTTGTTGAAGCGTAAAAAGATTTACAGTACTAGCTGTGTTTAGTAAATTTTCATTTTGATTTTCATCACTATTACTTGTACCTGCTATAGTAGATGATATTCTAGATTAATTGTTTGTTTGATTATTTAGGAGTTATCCACATAGCCTTCAGCTACGGTCGATGACTGCCATCCGCCGTGTCTTTTAAATCTAATAGATCGCCACCGCTTCAACAAGAATAGCCGCAGACGAACGCCGGAAACAGTGTTCTGTATAAGCTACTACCTCTGGTAGTCCCAGGTATATAGCAATTTGTTTTGGTACGTTCCCTATTTATTAATACTAACACACTGCCTGGTGCATTATCAGTTTACATAGTTTAGAAAAAAGGTAATTCTGTAGCCTCATTTACTGCAGAGCGAAAGTTAATATATTTTTCACGTTGGGTAAAATATTCTGAAACCACAAAAGAATGTTGTCGTTTCGTTTTTGAATAAGGAATTTTAATAACTAGATGTTTTCCTGTATCTTGAACATGCGATGGTTTTACATTACGCAATTCTTGTTTTCTGCAGGCACGGTTTATACCAATTATAAGAACAACCTAAAAGAAAATACAAATTTACGTATCTGTCAGTCTATAGAGCACAATATATTTATCATCTGGTGCATTTTCTAGGAAATTGTTAATGTTCTCGTTGGTTAAAATTTTGGATTTTTTGTGTTTAAATCCGTCAGATTTTCTTTTAAGCAGCGCTTGTAATTTGGAACAGCTTGCGGTGTTTATATTATGATTTATATTAATTGTGGTCCTCAACATAGATTAAAAATATCCAAGTGAAGAAGGCTTCATATTATTTGACAAATCTTGGAAATATGCCATCATAACTTTCTTGGAAAATGAGTTCACGCCGTTTTTAACCTCCAATCCATGAATTTTGGATATTTTTGTACTAACTCTCAGATTTCGACAGAAATAAGTTTCTTTTGGTTATTTCTGCGATTTCAATAATAATTGGGTCGACTTAAATCTATTTCACTGTCATTCGACATTTTTATAATTGACCAGAACTTTACACACACAAAAACCAGTTTTGCGGTTAATAAAATGCGAAGTTCATTGACAGTTCTTGATGTTCGCTCGCAAACCGCTATCGCGGCCTACTTAATTTTGATGGTTTGACGGCTTATACCATATGTACGTTTATTATGATACGTCCAGACAGCTAAAAGAAGCGGGTTGAAGGAAACAGAACAAATAATTACATAGTTCCAAATAATTCTTAATATTAAATGCAATTCTACATCTTATAAATGTTATCTATCATTTAATAAAATGGCGACGTCTATCGACAGTTGCTAAGTGGTTGGTAGGGAAACTGTACCATTTACCTTACAGCTGTGCGTTTTCTTTTACCGTGCGTTATATATGTTAACGATAATGTGCGTATCTCCGTTAGTGTGCACATTACTTAGGAAATCTGCAGATTATCTGTACCCACCAGTAAACATCATTTATTTCCTCACTTTATCTAGTCATTGTGCAAATTATCTAGTTAATATGCAGATTAACTGAAATACAGCAGTTAAAGTTCAGAAATAACCAGTTTATATTTACATATTGCACATACGATACAATTAATGAAAATAAAACAGTTGTAAAATGAAAATATGTTTATTCTAACAATACTACATTCCGAATGCATGGTAATTTCCTATTTGTTTGTGCAACTAAGGGATTGGTGGCATTTAGAGTTACACAGGACATTATGTTTCCGACAAAGGCATTTTTTTGTAATGCATTTGGATTTGCATCCACATTTTTGAAATCCTTGACCACTGCTCAGAGACTGATTTGTTGCCACGTTACGTAAAGATACTTCGACGTCAGGAACTTCTTCTATTGTGATGAATTTTTCTTTACAAGTACTAAATTGAGATCGAACATACAGTTGCTTCAAGACACCCGTTTTAGTACCTAGTTTCTAAAACCCGTCGTCTGATTTATTAAGAACTATTGCCAAAATTGAGCGAACATCAGTCTTCGCTCTATCCACGTCGGGTATCTTTATTGTTACAGTGGTACCTTCATTAGCCACTGGGTGATTGGCATTAGATGATGCTTGCATTTTTTTTTGCCTGTTCTCTTAAGCTTTCTTTGGCGCCGTTTCGTTGGTTTTCTTGATTAATCTGATTTACGCATATGGAACATACTAGTTTGCTATCAAAACCTTCAGTAGCGTGAGTTACACCGCAGATTGCGTGAACGCTTTTGACGACGCATGTCCTGGGAAGAGTAGAGAGAAAAGGAAGGGGTCTCTCAGCTTTCGCTGGGAGCCTGAAGAGAACAAGAGTTGGAGCGAGGGTGCTCCGACAGGAAAGGGTTAAATTAAGGGAAGTCACTCAAGACTAGTATAAGAAAAGTGTACTTCCAGCTAGAGGGACAATTATTATTATTATTATTATTATTATTATTATTATTATTATTATTATTATTATTTATTTATTTCACACATATAGTGGTATGTACATAATATTATGGGGATAATATCCAACCATAAATTAAAATTGTTCTTAACCTAATTACATAAGATAATAAAATTAGTTATTCTTAATCTAAAATTTTTATGAAAACTAATAAAAAATAATAAACAAATAAGTAAATATATACAATTAATTTATATTAAAGAATTTTCGGACAATGTGACAAGTTTGCAAAAGAACAGTTCGTTGAATTAGTACAAACAATTTTGGATTTAATTCCAGTGATGCCAAATTTGTTTTAAATTTGCAAGATACAACCCCGTAGCAGATATAACAATTGGTATAATTGTAACCTTAACCAGATTCCAAACTGCCATCATCTCCATTGCCAATGCTTCATATTTCTTGCGTTTTCTTTTCAGTAGAAATTACATTTGTTGAAAGAGGAATGCCAACATCAATGATGACAGCTTGTTTATCAAGTTTCTTAATGATGATAATATCAGGTTTATTATGTTGAATTTCCTATCAGTTATGATTGTTCTATCCCAATACAAAAGATGGGAGGTATTTTCCAATATTGGTTCAGGAAAATATTATTATTATTATTATTATTATTATTATTATTATTATTATTATTATTATTATTATTATTATTATTATTATTATTATTATTATTATAAGAGCTCCGCGTGCTATATTCAGTACTGATAAATCAGACATACCTAACCTTTAAGGAGAAGTTCTTGAGCAATATAATTGTATAGTGCGTAAAATGCTTTACAACACGTGTTACGTACTATACTTTACCTACGACCTACTTCTACTTGTATTAATAATATTATTAATAATACTTTAACAACATCAACAATAAAATATTTACAAACGGTAAATCGGTTCTTTTGCTTGTTGAAGCGTAAAAAAGATTTACAGTACTAGCTGTGTTTAGTAAATTTTCATTTTGATTTTCATCACTATTACTTGTACCTGCTATAGTAGATGATATTCTAGATTAATTGTTTGTTTGATTATTTAGGGAGTTATCCACATAGCCTTCAGCTACGGTCGATGACTGCCATCCGCCGTGTCTTTTTAAATCTAATAGATCGCCACCCGCTTCAACAAGAATAGCCGCAGACGAACGCCGGAAACAGTGTTCTGTATAAGCTACTACCTCTGGTAGTCCCAGGTATATAGCAATTTGTTTTGGTACGTTCCCTATTTATTAATACTAACACACTGCCTGGTGCATTATCAGTTTACATAGTTTAGAAAAAAAGGTAATTCTGTAGCCTCATTTACTGCAGAGCGAAAGTTAATATATTTTTTTCACGTTGGGGTAAAAATATTCTGAAACCACAAAAGAATGTTGTCGTTTCGTTTTTGAATAAGGAATTTTAATAACTAGATGTTTTCCTGTATCTTGAACATGCGATGGTTTTACATTACGCAATTCTTGTTTTCTGCAGGCACGGTTTATACCAATTATAAGAACAACCTAAAAGAAAATACAAATTTACGTATCTGTCAGTCTATAGAGCACAATATATTTATCATCTGGTGCATTTTCTAGGAAATTGTTAATGTTCTCGTTGGTTAAAATTTTGGATTTTTTGTGTTTAAATCCGTCAGATTTTCTTTTAAGCAGCGCTTGTAATTTGGAACAGCTTGCGGTGTTTATATTATGATTTATATTAATTGTGGTCCTCAACATAGATTAAAAATATCCAAGTGAAGAAGGCTTCATATTATTTGACAAATCTTGGAAATATGCCATCATAACTTTCTTGGAAAATGAGTTCACGCCGTTTTTTAACCTCCAATCCATGAATTTTTGGATATTTTTGTACTAACTCTCAGATTTCGACAGAAATAAGTTTCTTTTGGTTATTTCTGCGATTTCAATAATAATTGGGTCGACTTAAATCTATTTCACTGTCATTCGACATTTTTATAATTGACCAGAACTTTACACACACAAAAACCAGTTTTGCGGTTAATAAAATGCGAAGTTTATTGACAGTTCTTGATGTTCGCTCGCAAACCGCTATCGCGGCCTACTTAATTTTGATGGTTTGACGGCTTATACCATATGTACGTTTATTATGATACGTCCAGACAGCTAAAAGAAGCGGGTTGAAGGAAACAGAACAAATAATTACATAGTTCCAAATAGGAGTTCTTAAATGCAATTCTACATCTTATAAATGTTATCTATCATTTAATAAAATGGCGACGTCTATCGACAGTTGCTAAGTTTTGGTATCAACTGACCATTTACCTAAGCTGTGCGTTTTCTTTTACCGTGCGTTATATATTAACGATAATGTGCGTATCTCCGTTAGTGTGCACATTAGAGGGAAATCTGCAGATTATCTGTACCCAATGTAAACATCATTTATTTCCTCACTTTATCTAGTCATTGTGCAAATTATCTGGTTAATATTCTGGTCCTAATTTTGAAATTAAAGTTCATTTATAAAGTTCCTATTTGACAGCACATTTCAAGATTCTTAATGAAAATAAAACAGTTGTAAAATATCCTGTCTCATTCTCCATCTTCGATATTCCGAATTTGTAGGAATTTCCTATTTTTATGCAACTAGGCTAATGTGGCATTTAGATAACACAGGTCATTATGTTTGCGAGAAAGGCATTTTTTTAATGCATTTGGATTTGCATCCAACATTTTCTGAACCCAAAACCCTGCTCAGAGACTGATTTGTTGCCACGTTACGTAAAGATACTTCGACGTCAGCCTTCTTTATAAATCTTTTTCCTTTAAGTACTATTCGAGATTGAACAATACAGTTGCTTCAAGACACCTTTCCTACTAGTTTTAAAACCCGTCGTCTGGTTTATTAAGAACTATTGCCAAAATTGAGTGAACATCATTCTTCAACCTTTCCACGTCGGGTATCTTGTTTTACAGTGGTCCCTTCATTAGCCACTGGGTGATTGGCATCAGATGATGCTTGCATTTTTTTGCTTCTTAAGCTTTCTTTGGCGCTGTTTCGTTGGTTTTCTTGATTAATCATTTCGGTATGGAAGTACTAGTTTGCTATCAAATCTTTCAAGTAAGTTACATTAAATGGAAATCTAAAAATGTTGACAGTCATGTAGCAATGTTGGTGCCTGAAATATCTTTCAAAAGTACAATACTAAAACGTTCTATAGTTGGTTAACGTTTATTCTTGTTAATTGCCTATATTCTTCTGTTTGTGTTAATTTTGTTTCTTGTGTTGAGCGTTGTAATAATTTCAACATCTTATTCTCTGCTTCATTAGAAACGATGGGTTGTTAGCTAGTTGCTGTAGGTCCATGCCACTATTAATAGAATCAAATACGTCTTTAAGGTATGAAAGATTCGGAAAGTCCTACCCTTGCCATACATCCGAATCATTGCTTCATAATGAAACCATTTCATTTCGGAATGGATGCTCGATTTTTCATAAGATTGTACAAAGGCGACTCCTTCACTCCATTTGTTGGTATTATTTTCTGTCATCCAAGTAAATGTTCCCGGAACTAGTATGCCGTCCTTTACCATGCTCTATTTACGTCTCTGTCCTTTGATTTTCAACTTTCCAAAATGTTGTCAACTTATTCGCCCATTATCCGACTGGAGTACAATGCGCTCCAATCAGAACGAATTGTCTCTTGATTTGCAACTTCATCTGCTCGCTTTGAGGTTAAAAGCTTCAAAACAACACGTTTTGTCAACAAATCTTAGTATACCACAAATTTGTATGTTGCAGTCTTCGACTGGAATCGATTCTTTCTATGTGACATCTACTGTTAAAATGAGGATAGAGTCATTGGTTGAACTACAACGCTCTTCCTTTCACTCTTATCTTTGGTTGGCAAGTTTGGCATAAGTTAATCCTTAATTTAGGCCTGCGTTATGTTTTTGTAGCGTTTATTCAATTGCTTGACCTATTCCGTTAACGATGACGAATGGTCGAATGAGTAGAATATTATTTAAAAATTACTCTAACGCGGAACAGAGTTTACATCTTTATTAGAGCCACATTTGCTTACATAATTTCCTTATTTCTTCAAAGTGACCCCATCGTACCTTTGCATGATGCGATAGTCACTCGATGATTCGTTCATCTCAGAGTTTTATTCGTTTTATATCTTCAATTAGCGCGTAGTAATTTACTTGAATTAAACAATATAAAATTACTTTGCTCAATGGTATGGAATTAAATTTGTCCCTCTAATTTGTTTTAGTAACAAAACTCTTTGCCATTTTGACTAAATACTTTTGCTAATTCCTGTAACAAGTATGACTCTATGTACCGTCTTAAAGTTTCAGACCATTGCACTGGACTGGTGACTATGTTCAACTCTCATGGGTTACCATCTTCTGTCAGCTACCAAAACGCTCTCGAATGCACGCTATGATAGACTAACACTTTACCTCTCGCGATCCTTCTGCTGATAAGGCCCTAATTCGGCCTCATCTGGAATATAATTCTGTCCTTTGGGTTAGTGCTCCAATACGCTCTCGATATCGTTGATCGTATTCAAAAGAGAGAGATTAGGCTTATAACTGACCCGTCCTTAACTTCTCTCATTGTCCCTTGAGCATAGAATGGATGGTTTCAAATACCTTTGGTTTATTTTTTACAAGCGTTTATTGAATTTTCCATTCTTTGATACCATCTCCGGCTATCTTTGCGAGAATGAGTAGATAGCTCATTCAACATCATCAGTATGCAGTACAAGATTTCCACTTGTCGTACCAAACGGGCGCAATCCACAGGTTTCTATACGGTTCTAAACTCTGGAATGATCTCCTAGTTCCTGTTTCCTATGCGTTATACGGAAAATTTAAGGTAGCTGTTCTAGATCTATTGGCAATTCATTATACTTCAATCTATATTTTTCCTTTGTTCCTGAGTGCTTTAGCATATAGTTATTTAGCCTGTTGGTCCACAATCTGTACATATATTTTGTTTAGTATACCTATGGCTTGCATTTTGACTAAATACTTTTGCTATACACACAGAACACAATATAACTGTATATACCGTCACAGCAAAAGCGCGCACCGCACTGGAATGGAATGCACACAATGTTTGACTGACTCACAGATTAGAAAGTAGTCAATTACTGCGGCTCGAAGCTGCTCTCCGGTGCGCACGACCAATGATACACCAACACGGAACATCGCGCGATCGTGAATGACCAATCAGGAGCACGGTACGTTCAATCAAATCTCAACGGATTCAAATCTTCGCACTTTAACGGTCGTTTTCTCGTTAATGTGGACATTAATGCGGTAAAGTGCAAAAAACACATATTTTCTAACTTTAAGGGGTGAAATTAGTTAATTTGCGGATTATCTAGGTAATGTCCACATTAACGGTTATCGCACATTATCATTAACATATACATCTTCCATTGATTGTCTACTGTGTGTTTTTGACTATTTACAGTAATGGTCGTAGGTAAAATTTATTAATGACAAATTTATTGACCAATAACGAACTTTTGCACAGAAAAATGAGTCGTTAACTTAAGTGTAATACCTAATCTTGAGCTTCCAACTACTGTCGTAAAGTAAGTATCCGTTCCGATTCTTTACTTCTAGGAAATAAACTGCTTCTCTTGTAGATCATCCGAACTCGAAGGCCCAATAAAGTGGAAACAACCGACCTTAATCAATTTTCAAAAAACCTAACTAGAAATCCCATGTAATGGTTTTATAAAATTTTATTATTGCAATTGAACATTTTTTATTATAAAAACATGGTCGAATATTATTTTTCTTTCTGTAACTATTAAACTGTTCGGACTCCAAATTACAGAACTAATATACAGTATGAAATACACATACAGATTATCGTACATATTTGTACATACCCCGGAGACCGTCCAGTAGGTTTGCTTGGTTTTTTATCCTGGTTAGTGTTCTTTGTACATCGGGAAGTCAATTAAGGGTTTTGCTAAAGAGGATTCATAAGTACGTGACTTGTTGTTGGTGTGGGAGTCTTTCGTGATTCAGGGTGAATGAAACATTGCTGTTGGCTAGTTTTGGGAATTTATCGTCGGTAGAGTTAGGATGTCAGAAGAGGATTGTTTGGCTGTTGGTGGGATTGACGGAAATTCTGAACCGGTTCGCCCAGTTGTAAAAGTCCGGAGGGTTTTGGATATGAAGGACCGTTGTTTACGATTAAGCTAGAATGTTATTAAACTGCGCAACGACTTGTGGGTTAAAATTGCAGATCTGCCAAATGCTTGCTTAATGTCCAGAAACTAGGGATCGTGACACGTTCAGTTGGGACAGAAGCCAAATTGGATGTTGGGAAGGAGTTCGTTGAATTCAAGGTAGCATTTTCCAAAACAACTCAAAGAAATATGGGTATATAGGAAGAATGCGTGATTAGTTCGGTTAGTGTATCATGACGGTGGAAGCCGATTTCCAGGCCGTCGGGAAAAAGGACAGGATTAGGCTTTTGTTGTAAATGTCGGAGAGTAATCGAAGGGCTGGGTCGAGTAGGTGCCGGAGGATTTTACGATTTAGGCCGTCATGACGTGGGCTGAATTTCTTCCTTGTTTAAAGCACTCATTGACCTGAGCGCGCGTGATAGGGGCATAGAAGGGAATCTCGTTATCGAGTTACATTTTGGGAAGGTTAAGGGTAGGGAATTTTTCAAGGCAACTCTCAATGAGTGCGTTAAGCTGGTTATCGAATTGGAGATCATCTGGGGTTCGAAAATTGAATTGGAGGTGGTGACCAAAGAAATCGGTCTTTCCCCTTGGTCGGGGGAGATTAGGTTGCCCTGAAGGTCACTCTATCGAACTGTTGCCAAAAGAGTTTCCCGTTTCTATAGTCTGGCTAGGAGGTGACTTTAGTCCAGGAGTCTTCGGCGTGTTTGTTTGCTTCTCGCTTGAATAAGGCGTTAAAGCGATTGTATTTTATTTTTGAACCAGTTTTAATGAAACCCCTGGAAGCGGTTGGTTTTGACGTTTTTAATGGGACTGAGATATCCCATTTTTTACAAAAATCTAATTCTCTAGATCTTGGGTTTTGGAAGGTTGGGTTAAGGTTGTTGGAATGTTTCAAACACATTCCACTCCAAAAATTTTAATTGTTGTATAATGAGATACTGAAACTGGACAAATGAAGCTTTGATTAGTTAGATGATCTGAAACCTTCCTTGAAACACTCAATGTAAATAGTGTGCTATTTCAAAATAATGATGGTTATTTTGAAGCACCTAGATGTTCGAAATATGTTTTTAAATTAGCGATTTGAAAAGCGGCAACTGTAACAAAGTTGATGATACCTTTTACCGTTGCCATTACTTAAGTCACTGAATTTGTAAAGGGATTTAAATCACCTAGGATGACTTAATTACCTGGAGATTTGAAAACGATCGAAAAACACCACGAAGAATTTCGTGGTTTGTTGTTTAGGGTGTATTGATAAAGTTAAGTGTTCATCAGTTTGGAACTTCGTTCCCGTGATGCAAAGGATGTGTATTTGTGTTCAAAATTTTAAGTAGGAGCGATTGACGAACGGGAAAAAATTTGCTAGGATATCCATTTAGGATCTTAAATAGGTTTCGGATTACAACCGCGGTTCACGTGCCAGATACAAGGCGCTATTCCCCTTGGAATAGGTTCCGGATAGCGATCAGGAAGAATGATCCTATTTTGCCGGTATCATTGGAAAATGGTTTAGGACTTGGATGAAGTCTCGATGTCAATTTTGTGTAGTGTTTTTTCAACAATTGGTTCGAGGGTTGCCATTTAAACTGGAGGTCGCATCCGGCACTTGAAGGAAAGGGTGTGCTTCCCCGCAGTTGTTACATTTTGGGTTTCCGGAGGATTTGCAGGAAGAGGATCTGTAACTTTCGCCACAGTTAGGACAACTGATCGACCGAGTAAGGCAGTTCTCAGCGGTACGCCCCACCTGCGTGCAGGTAGATCAATACTTGAGGAGAAGTTGTATGAGTGAGGGTTCCCAACTGTAGTGTCGCGCGAACATGACCACACCGTGTTCTAGGACCAGGGATGTGGGGGTGGCCTTAGGGTGATGCGAACGATCTTGCTCACAGGTGGCAAATGGATCGCACACCGGATCTCTGCGGTCACGATGTCCTTATCTACGTGACGAACGCGCAGAAAAATGAGGGGGTCTAGGGTTGGAGTTGGAAAGACGAGGATCGGATAAAACGCATTAAAATTGGTAAATGTTGGTAAAAAGGCCGAATTTAAGGTGTTTTTGAAGAAAATAAAAACCAAAACCCAAATTTTAAAAACATTTTTTAATAAAATGATTTCGTGCATTTGGTTAATAAAATACTTTACATTATTACCAACCATATTAGAGTAAATAAATTAGTCTATGGTTTTTCTGTAATCCATACACAGAGAAACGCGTTCTCTGCTCGAAATGGCATACGTATGCCCGTATATTAATTAAAATTTTAATTAATTAACACAAAAAAATAATGAAAATGGACAAATGCTATTGTAGCATTGAAGAGGGTAGATAATTCTAGCATTGTTCACTCTTCTTATTATGTTTTCATTAACGACGTTTAATTTGATGTTTTGTCTTTTGTAAAGAATTAATTTAAAGTTTTAATTAAAACTATTGATTTTTATTTCTCTAATGCTATAAAGACTAAATTAGTCAATTACACTCAATTATTTGCATTGTGAGCAATCTTAAGTGTTTCACAGTAGAAAACTGCTTGACCTAATTTATAAGGAAAGAAGTATAACCAGTCTTTCATCCTGAAAAATGTATATAAGTGATTGATAGTGTGCAAGGTACAGATTGGTTCCTAGACATCATTATCGTCATCCGAAATATATTGTCGATAGAGATATATCAGTCATTTTTATTTGATTGTTCCGTATTGTTTTAAGATTACTTTAAAAGATTATGTTCTTCGTATCGTTTAAAGTTAAGCTTTTACGGACACTCAAACTAAAAAAAAATGAAAAAGTTGTTGCAAAAATATAGGAACTACTGGTCGTGTCATAAACGTAATTGTTACTGTAAATTAAAAAAATTATTCCAACTAAGCCGCCCGTCGGCCATATTTGGAATGGATTTTGGACAGGTTCAAACAAATTTTTATAACGAAAGTGGCCTCGAGAAACGCCTAAATTATTTAGGTGTTAGACGTATTTGACAATTAAATTTTTAAAAGCAAAATTTTTCAAAATTTACTCAATCAACATATTAAATATTATAATGATTTCGACAAATTTATATTTTTATTTGACAAGTTTTTAGTCTATCCTTCAAATAATGGGGAGAAATTTACGAAAAACCCTTTAATTTAGGTTCTGCTTGACCGATTTTAATAAACTTGATGTTGTTTGAAAGAGCTTTTGTTAAACAATAGAAAATTTGTAAATTTGAAGCAATCTGATTAATAACATAAATGCTAGACGCTGTTTAATATTTTTTTATTGTGTTTTCTTTACAATTTTAAATGGAAGCATAAAATTTAAAAAGTGACTAAATTAGTAATAAAACATAAAATAAGGCGATATCTTTTTAATCCTGAGATATCGTAAGAAACAGGTAAATGGCAATTGTTCTTCCAACGTCTAGTAATTAGTTCGCGTTAACTTATTAAATTTAGCCTGGATGAAAAGATCTTACATTGGTCTCCAGTAATTTAAACTTTATCATACTAATGTTATTTGGGCCAGATTAAAATGTAATTTGTCCCAACAATGAAAACAGGTCCTTCTGACTATATTAATAGCAGTGTCCCTGAAGGTTAGGCAAATAACGCATACAATTTGTTGGAAATTGCATAATCAATAAGATATTATTATCGATCCTATTGTTTAAAATGGTCAATGCTATTGGATGATCTTTACCTATACGAGAAAACGTATTTCTAATAAGGATTCTTTACGACACGTGTATTTGCAACTTGTTCTCAATTGATGGCCGGAGATGGTGGGAACCTAACCTTATAAGATAGGTAAGCTTAGTATCACCCTTGATGCAATTTTGAGGGTTCTAACAATCTTACAGCTGTAGGCCTTCGATCATACAAAAAATTGTATTCTAATAAGGAGGTTCTTGTAAGACAAGACCTATCAGGGTCTGCGGGCCCTTTGAGTAAAAATTGATTTTAGAGCCATCTAGCGGCGTATAGACTAATGAACATTTTGAAGCTGATAATGCACACCTCTCTTGCTCTATCTTGATTTTCCCTTTCTTTCTCAAACACACGCACGCACGCACGGGCAATGAACCACGCATCTACACACACCAACACAAACAAACAAACAAACAAACAAACAAACAAACAAACAAACAAACAAACAAACAAACAAACAAACAAACAAACAAAAAACAAATTCCAAACAACAAACAAACAAATAAAATTAATCAATCCAAAAAATTACGTTTGGGAAACAATTCAGAAACTCAATTAAATCCAAATTAAATTTACGTTTGAAAAAAATTAATTTTAAACCCTAATCAATTAAAGTTTATTAATAGGCAAATTATAAAAATTTCACCCCTAACAATTGGAAATTTTATTTATTTGGCAATTTTCAATTACATTCAACACCAAAATTGTTTATTTAATGTTAATTAACTTTAAAACCCAAAAAAGTTTAATTTAAAATATTAACAGGGTTAAAAAAAAAAAAAAAAATTAAACATGTTTTAAGAATATCAAACTGATATAACGGAAATAAAAGGCAAAAGGTTTTTAATTTTATTAAAAACCTACAATTCAAAATCCACGAATGCGTACCTACTATTTGTAGAGCTGATCTTATGACGTTATCCTATAAGCATAATACATTTTAAAAATCTTTATCAGCATTTTTTTAGGTTTTTAAAAACATATATTAAAAATAATATTTACCTTTAGAAGTTTTTTCAATTAATATAATACACTGAATTTTTATATAACGTGTCAAAATACGCTTTGTGAATGGCTGGATATAAACAGTCCATTCATTAACTATTTTAGAAAGTAATACAGAAAACCAATTCATTTAACAATCATGTTGTATTAAAAAATTTACGTTAAACACAAATATTTTAAAAATTTTGTTAAGAAATTACTTTAAAATAATTAAGCTTCAGATTACATAAAAACATTGTATAATTGATTACGTTTACACACACACAGCAACCCCAACCACACACCACACAAACGCACAACACCGCACACCGCAACCCACAGCACACGCGCACCCCACACCCAACCCAACCCACAAAACAACCACCACCACGCAAACCACACGCACGCCACGCACACGCACACGCACACCACACACAACACACACACACACACACACACACACACACACACACACACACACACACACCCAAATTATTATATGTTTTTAAGTTTGGAATAATAAAATGTCAATAAACGTTTTAAAAAAATTTCTAATCTAAATAAGAGGACGTTAATTCTTGAAATTTTATACAGAGCGTTACAGTCATAAAAATTTAGACATTTTATGTTTCACACGAAATAAATTTTGTTAACAATATAAAACGTCTAATACCACTAATGTTAATCATTAATAATTAAAAAAATTAAACAGTGATTAATTAAACATAATTACGGGTTTTTATTAAAACAATAGTTAAAAAAAATGCACAACGAAAACACGCATACGCACGCACGCACGCAAACGCAAATAAGAAAAAAATTAAATGACGCCCGCACTTTAACCACGCAGAACAAAGAAGCAAGCCGAAAAAATTAAACCACGCAACGCACGAAATACGCAGACGCAAAAATAAAAAAAAAAACGGCACGCCAACAAAAACAAAAAAAAAAAAAACCAAAAAAAAAAAAGCACAAACCACAACACGCAAAAAACGCCACCACGCCACAAAAACGAAATTTAAAAACAAAAAACGCACCACGCAAAACCACGCACCACGCACCAAAACGCACCGCACACGCACCACGCAAACCACGCACCACGCAACACGCACCAACGCACCACGCACCAAAATTACGCAACGCACCACGCCACGCAAAGGCCACGCAACGCATACGCACCACGCACCACGCACCACGCACCACGCACCACGCACCAACGCACCACGCACCACGCACAAGCACCACGCAAAATACGCACCACGCACCAACCACGCAAAACGCACAACGCAAACGCACACGCAAAAAAAACACACGCAAAAAGCAAAAAACACGCACGCACAAGGAAGGGCCCACAAACACGCAAAAAGACACGCACCACGCACACGCACCACGCAAACGCAAAAGAAAAATTTATTATATTATATTTAAAATTTTAAAATTTTAAAATTTAAAAAAATTTAAAAATTTAAAATTTAAAAAAATTATTAATAAATTAAATAAAAAATTCATTATAAACATATTATTAATTAATTTAAATTTAATAAATAATAATAATATTAAAAATTATAAATATTAATTATTAAAAATAAAATAAAAATTAAAAAAAATTTTTATAAAAAAAAAAAAATATTAATACCAAAACAAAAAATAAAAAAATAATTATAATGAACAAAAAAAAAAAAAAAAAAGAGAAAAAAAAAAATAAAAAAATAATAATATATTTATAATAATATATAATAATTATATCATTACACAATAATAAATAAATATATAATATAAATAAAATAACATATATTTAAATTATTTATATATATACATATAATATATATTATGTAATTATATATCTAATACCATAATTTTATACCAAAACACAAAATGATCACAACATCATAAAATAATAACCAACATAATCAAAACTGCACAACCATACGACAGCACACGCACACGACACGCAACGCAACGCACACGCATACGCATCAACGCAACACAACACATACAACGACACGACAACGTAACAACGCAAGTCACATATTGCACAACACGCATACGACACAAGCATCGCACTATTACAGTACAGCACAGCACACGCAACGCATACGCACACGACATGCACACGTACTACGCACACACACGCACACGCACAGCACACACACACACACGACACACACGACACGACAACACACACAACACATACACACACGACACGCATCACAGCACACACACACACACACCACACCACACACACAACGCAACACGCACACGACACACACACACGCATACACACAGCACACACACACGCACAGCACACGACATAGACACACACGACAACCAATACACAATACCACACACATTAATACACATACAGCATACACATGCAAAGCAACTACAGCACACACATAACACACCATACACATACACACACATAGCACACACACAAAACACAGCACACCACACAACACACACATACATAACCACACACAACACATACACACACACACACACACACACACACACACACACACACACACGCACACACACACACACACCATACACACACACACAGCAACGCACACCACACAAACACGCACAGCATACCACAAACACACACACACACACACAAACACACACACACACACAACACAACACACACACACACACACACACACACACACACACAACACACACACACACACACACACACACAAAAAAACACACACACACACACACACACACACACACACACACACACACACACACACACACACACACACACACACACACACACACACACACACACACACACACACACACACACACACACACACACACACACACACACACACACACACACACACACACACAACACACACACACACACATCACACACACACACACACACACACACACACACACACACACACACACACACACACACACACACACACACACACACACACACACACACACACACACTCACACACACACACACACACACACACACACACACACACACACACACACACACATACACAAACACACAAAAACGTAAACACACCAAGCACGCAAAGGCATACAAATGCGAAACGAAACGAAAACACGCAAACGAAACACACAAACGACAACACACGCCAACACAAAAACATAAAAACGAAAACACCCTAAAGTGAAAAACTTGTAAACTTGCAAACATAAATCAAGACGGTGGAGCACTGTTAGGAAAACAAACAAGCTTTATTAACAAATTGAAGGAAAGCTTAACGTTTGAAATATATTATTATTATTATAAACAACAATGCATCATTATTATTTAATAACATGCTTTATCGGTTTTCTTCTTCTTCTTGAACCGTGATTCGTCGTCATCATCATCATGATTTTGAGATTCAGCTCAACCACGTCATCGCTTTCATCATTATCTTGAACGGTTATGTTGTAATAGTTATTAAGTGTAAAATCTCTGTCCTCTGATGTTGGCTCATAAACAGGAGAATACATTATAGTAATGCTCACTCGATGACAGTTACACTTTAAAGAGCGAAACACACGAGAAACGGGAACGCAGCTAGTCTTGGGTCTAGTGCGCAAGCGTGCTCGTCAATGTTCGGGTAGAATCGGTTATCTTCGGGGGGATGTCTGAAGTATTGATAATACATAACATACCCCTACATGTTTATAAATCAAACGCCTCTTTAAGGTCGAGGTATTTTCTAAGAAATGGTAGGCTGTTTATATCCAGTCCTTCACAAAGCGTATTTTAGTAAGACACGTTGTATAAAAAATTCAGTTCAATATATGATGCAGTTGAAGGAAAAACTTCTAAAGGTAAGCGTATTATATTTAATATGTTTTTTACCTGAAAAAACCTAAAAAAAATGCCGATACAGATTTTTTTAAATGTATTATTATGCTTATAGGATAACGTCATAAGATCAGCTCTACAAATGGTAGGTACGCATTCGTGGATTTTGAAGTTGTAGTTATTGTATAATAATAATCCATTAAAACCTTTTGCCTTTTATTTCCGTTATATCAGTTTGATATTCTTAAAAGCATGTTATTTTAATTTAACTCCATGTTATATTTGTAATTATTACTTTTTAATGGGTTTTTACAACTGTTAATATACACATTACAATGAAACAATTTTGCGTGTAAGTAATTGAACATGCAAATAAATCAGATATGGTGTTCCGAATGTATAGGTGGTGGGGTTTATAGGATCTGCCTATACATAAAGCATCATTGCGTTAGGGTAGAAATTATTTATAATTTCACGTCATATTTAATTAGACTTTAATGCATTCAGTTTGAAATGTAATCTGTTTCCGCAAACTGTAAGATATAATTTCGGTGGTTGATTGAGTTTTATCTGATGTTCGAGCGTGATTTGTTTGAGATTGATTAATTAATTGATTTGTTTGTTTGTTTATTTGTTTGTTTGTTTGTTTGTTTGTTTGTTTGTTTGTTTGTTTGTTTGTGTGTTGGTGTGATGTGTGTGTAGGTGCGTGCGTGTGTGTGTGAGAAAGAAAGAGGGGGAGGAATAAACAAGATAGAGCAAGAGAGAGGTGTGCATTATCAGCTTCAGAAAATGTTCATTAGTCTATACGCCGCTAGATGGCTCTAAAATCAATTTTTACTCAAAGGGGCCCGGGCGCAGACCCTGATAAAAGTCTTGTCTTACAAGAACCTCCTTATTAGAATACATTTTTGTATGATGGGGCGAAGGCTTACAGCTGTAAGATTAAGTTAGAACCCTCATACAATTGCATCAAGGGGGCCACGATAGGGGCTAAGCTCTACACTTATCTTATAAGGTTAGGTTCCCACACCATCTCCGGCCATGGGGCGAAGGCCTGTGAGCAAGTTGCAAACCCTACACGTGTCGTACAAGAACCTCCTTATTAGAAATACGTTTTCTCGTATAGGTAAAAGATCATCCAATAGCATATAACCATTTAAACTATAGGATCGATAATAATATCTTATTGATTATGCAATTTCCAACATTGTATGCGTGTGCATTTGCCTAACCTCCAGGGGCACTGCTGTTAATATAGTCAGAAGGACCTTAATTAGATGACAATCAAAAATAACCCTAAGACCAACTCCAAGTCCAAGACCTAGGTCCAGGTCTAGCCCCCAGCACCAAGACCAGCCCCTCACGTGAGCATGTGCAAAAAAGGGTCTAATTAGGGTTGACCCATAGGGTAGAAAATACGCGTCCTATACGTGAGCTGTCATAAAATATGGTGAAAAACACGTCCTACACGTGGGTGTGTAAAAAATAGGAGTGAAAATACACGTCCTATACGTAAGCTAGTAAAAATTAGGGTTGAAAAGGGCCTGCGAAAAGAAAGGGTTGAAAACACGGTCTCACACGTGGATGTGTGAAAATTAGGATAAAAGGGTTGAAAACACGGTCTCACACGTGGATGTGTAAAAAAATAGGGGTAAAAAAATATGTCCTACACGTAAGCGAGTAAAAATAAGGGTGGAAAATATGGTCTCCCACGTGGGCGGTCTTGTGACGTCAAAATCCAATATGGCGTCTGGTGTCGGTTTACTACTGTTGTTTATAGACTTTGAATGTTATTTAAAGCGTTATTTTATGAATGTTTAATTAAAATTATTGTAAACATCGCTCATTTACAAAGATTAAACTGAAAATTTCAAGTTCTTTGCATAATTGTTTAAGCTTTTTTCACAACTTTGTTGATTAAACGTAGAAATAATTATGCATTGGCTCATTTTGCTTTAAACACTGACGAGTAACATTATGAAGTTTCATAAGTTAAAGCAAAATGCAAGAGTTAGCAAAAGGTCAAAAATTGATTTAAACAAAGTTGAACTGACTGTCAAACGCTTTCAAATTGTTGGATAACTTTCAAGTCAAGTTAGAATCAAATTATACAAAGTACTTGTGTTACATTATGGTTATTTTTTATTCGAGTTACAGTTTGTTTTCGTTTAAAAACGAAGTACTAAAGTCTTCCTAGTTTTTTGCACCCACAACTGATGTGGAAATTGAGACTGAAAAATTTATTTACAATATTCTAGAAAATTATGCAAAGTACTCCTGTGCTTTTTCATTCCAAAATTAATCTTTATTAGACCTTTGTATTACTTTTGAACAAAATAATAACTTTTAATTTGAAATTGGTCAATGCTAGTATCTAAATCAAGGTGTTTGGAGATTAATTTTTGAAATCTCAAACAAATCATGCTCGATCAAATCAATCAGGCCAATCTCAATCAATCAACCGAAATGTCTTACAGTTTGCGGAAACCAGATTACAGTTCAAAGCTGAATTCATTAAAGTCTAAATTAAATATGACTTGAAATAATAAATAATTTCTACCCTAATGGATGATGCTTTATATATATATATATATATATATATATATATATATATATATATATATATATATATATATATATACAGATTCTTTTATGCAGGCACCATATACATTCAGAAAATTATGTCTGATTTATTTGCATGTTCAATTACATACACACAAAACTGTTTCATAGAAACGTGTTCATTAACAGTTATAAAAACCTCATTAAAAAAGACTGGAAAGTAATAATTACTTATATATAACATAGAGTTAAATTAAATTAACATGTTTTTAAGAATATCAAATTGATACAATGAAAATAAACTGAAAAAAAGGTTTTAATGGTTTTATTATTATACGCGAATTAACAATTAGCAATTATATTGTACTTATAAATTTACATTCAAAATGCAAATATTTTAAAAATTTTGCTAACGGAAAATTATTTTAAAATAATTTGAATCTTGAGAGTATATAAACTATTGTTATGGAATGCATTACTATCACGATTAAATATATTTTCTCTTTTTCTATGCAATCATTGTTTTCGTGTTTGTATGTTTTCGTTTGTGTATTTTCGTGCTTGCGTGTTTCTGCGTTAGCGTGTTTTTGTTTGTGTGCTTTCGTGTTTGCGTATTTTTGCGTTAGCGTGTTTTCGAGTTTGTATCTTTTTGCGTTTGCGTGTTTTCGTGTCTGTGCGTTTTTACGTTTGCGTGTTCTAGTGTTAGCGTGTTTTCGTTTTTTCGTGCTAAAACAATGATTAATAGTGTACAATATTATTTAATGACATCATCTTTTTTGTCACTATATTGGGCTAATTTGTTACCATTTTGCAATATTCATTAATTATGTAGCTCAGAGTTGTTGCAAGATTTTGACTTTCAACAGAATCTCCTAAATTTGGGTCTGATTTGATTTAAAAGTTACCACAACAATATAAGCAATAACAAATAATTAATATAATAAAAATAGTCTTACATCTCCTGGTACATTTTACAAGATGATGCTCGAACTGACTGTCAAAATTAACACGTGCAACAATGAACTCTAACACAATTAATAATAAAATAAGAATAATAATAATAATCAATAATACTAATTAATGATTAATGATTGAATAAAATAATAATTGAAAGAATCTAATTATAATAATTATTGAATTGAATGTCTAACATTTTACTTTACTTATACTATTTGTCTATTGACGTTTGTTTTCCTGTATAATTATAAATATCTTTATTGTGAATTTAGCGTAAAAAAGTCCATATTTGTTTTTTTCTACATAAAAATGTATTTTTTAAGTGTTCTAAAGGAAGCGGCCATTATATAAATAATCGGAAATTATGCTTACAATTTGATATAAAGTTTATTTAATTATAATATGAATTTTTACTTTAAATGTATTAATTTATATTTGAATTTCTACTGTGACATAGTATGTAGTTGTGGAATATTGTGTTGATAAAGTAGTTAAAGTGCTTTATGTAGTTCGTGGAGCTATGTTTATTTAGCTTTTGACAGATGTATTTATGATAAGGTCAGACTTGCATGTAAAGTAATATAGAGGTGAAACTAGCCAGCTAACGTGTTTTGCTGCTACACGCATCACAATATTGAAGATTGTACGGTACAGCTTCTGAGAACGAACTGAAAGATTTGAAGAGTGTGCATTTCAGACGTGCTGAAACCAGTTAATTTAGATAACGTCATGTCCATGTAATAATAATAGTGTCTGCTAAAAACTGTTATATTAGCTGCTTTATAGGTTGTTACAACATAATCGTTCAATGAAAGATGAAATGAATGTGCAAGAGTGCGTAAAGTGCAGATGTTGCTGTGTCTGTGTCTGTGTCTGTTCGCGTGTCCGCGTGTCGAAATCGCGTGTCCGCGTGTCTGCGTATCCGCGTGTTCCGCGTACGATGTCGTTCTGCGTGTCCGCGTGTTATGTCCGCTTTCGCTGTTACGTGTCGCGTGTCTGTGATTCCGCTGTCCTACCTGTTCCGCGTGTTCTTGTGTCTAGTGTCAGCGCGCGCGTGTGTGTGTGTGTGATCGCGTGTGTGCGTGCTCAGTGTGTGTGTGTGTGTGTGTGTGTGTGTGTGTGTGTGTGTGTGTGTGTGTGTGTGTTGTTTTGTCTATGTTGTGTGTGTGTGTGTGTCTGTGTCTGTGTCTGTGTCTGTGTCTGTGTCTGTGTCTGTGTCTGTGTCTGTGTTCTGTGTCTGTGTGTGTCTGTGTCTGTGTCTGTGTCTGTGTCTGTGTCTGTGTCTGTGTTCGTGTGTCGTGTCTGTGTGTGTCTGTGTGTCTGTGTGTCTGTGTGTCTGTGTGTCTGTGTGTTTGTGTGTCTGTGTGTCTGTGTGTCTGTGTGTCTGTGTCTGTGTGTCTGTGTCTGTGTGTCTGTGTGTCTGTTGTTTGTGTGTCTGTGTGTCTGTGTGTCTGTGTGTCTGTGTGTCTGTGTGTCTGTGTCTCTGTGTCTGTGTGTCTGTGTGTCTGTGTGTCTGTGTGTCTGTGTCTCTGTGTCTGTGTGTCTGTGTGTCTGTGTGTCTGTGTGTCTGTGTGTGTCTGTGTGTCTGTGTGTCTGTGTGTCTGTGTGTGTGTGTGTGTGTGTGTGTGTGTGTGTGTGTGTGTGTGTGTGTGTGTCTGTGTGTCTGTGTGTCTGTGTGTCTGTGTCTGTGTGTCTATGTGCCTGTGTGTCTGTGTGTCTGTGTGTCTGTGTGTCTGTGTGTCTGTGTGTCTGTGTGTCTGTGTGTCTGTGTGTCTGTGTGTCTGTGTGTCTGTGTGTCTGTGTGTCTTGTGTGTCTGTGTGTCTGTGTGTCTGTGTGTCTGTGTGTCTGTGTGTCTGTGTGTCTGTGTGTCTGTGTGTCTGTGTGTCTGTGTGTCTGTGTGTCTGTGTGTCTGTGTGTCTGTGTGTCTGTGTGTCTGTGTGTCTTGTGTGTCTGTGTGTCTGTGTGTCTGGGTGTCAGAGTGTCTGTATGTCTGTGTGTGTGTCTCTGTGTGCCTCCGTGTTTGTGTGTCTGGGTGTCTGTGTGTCTGTGTCTGTGTGTCTGTGTGCCTGTGTGCCTTTGTGTTTGTGTCTGTGTGTCTGTGTCTGTGTGTGTGTGTGTGTATGTTTGCTGTGTGTGTTATTTGTGTGTGTTTGTGTGTGTGTGTTTGTTTGTGTGTGTGTGTGTGTATGTGTTTGTTTATGTGTGTGCGTGTGTGCGTATTGTGTGTGTCTTGTGTGTGTGTGATT